>SEMN01000257.1:297500-749231 GCA_005408345.1 Macquaria australasica
CCTCCCTCCCCTGTTGATAACTCCTTTTTACAGTGTGCCTTGGAGTGTTTTACTGTAAGGGACTGGCCCTTGTGTGATTTATGAGGCCTCGGGTTGTGGCATGGTAATAGCAACTGTACCACATACTTTTTCCCTTCCAGAACCAAGTGTTACACATTAAGATGAGGCTGATACTGATGAGCACCGAGCTGATCCATGGCTTTTAACATTATAAAGCCCAGTTTAAGGTCAGTGAGGTAAAATGACATTGGTAATGCAGTTATCTCTACATTTGGGACTACTTTCTAATAAGAAATCCTTTATAAATGGTTCATAAGTTATAACTTATTGCTTTAAAGGCCATTAATAAGAGCCCCTTTTGAGAGGGAAGATTGGGGAAAAAATCCATTTGAGTGAAGTTTATCGTTCTCCAGCACAACACTTCTGTTTTTTCACGATTTGTCTTTTAGATAGATTTTAGGTCATCAGGAAGAATCCCTCCGAGGTCATTTCAACCTTCTGGAAATGGGCACCTGGACCAAATCCACTCAACAACTTATTACCATTTAAAAAAACCTGAATGACTGCAGACTTGATAGCTTATTTCATAATAAGACACTCATGAGGAGATTTTACTCAGCAACATTTATAACTCAGAATAAAAAATTTCTGACATGCATGGATAAATAATCCCATGTTCTAGCTTTGTTAAACCATTAAATCAGTTGTTTATACAATGTAGTTTCAGCTTTTCATCTATCAACACTTCTTGCATCTTGCCAAGTTTCCACCAAGAGAGTTGCGTCACCTGCTGACCAGCTGTGTTGTAGGAACACTCAGTGACCAGACAATGGATCAGTCAGTATAAGCTTTTAGATAGCTGAAAATATGTAATCTCACATTGATTTGATTATTCAAGGGAAATGAAGGGAATATGTTATTTGTTTTTTGTTTTTTTGAAGATTTGCACCAAAACTGACTATAAATGTGACATAATTTAATCAAAACTAACTAGTCATAGGACACTAAATCTCTCCACTGGAAGATATCCTAACACTAAAATGAAATGTTACACGATCCATGTAACAGGGATGAAGCTTATCATTCTGATTATTAAAGGAATAGTTTGACATTTTGGCATTTATTGCTTTCACTCTCATATTTGTCTGTTAAATATGGAGCTTTAGCCAGGAGGCGGTTAAGTTAGCTTAGCATAAGGACTGGCAGCAGGGGGAAGGTGTTAGCCTGTCAATGCTGTGTTAACATGTTAGCTGTCAACACCACACAGCGTGCCGTTTTTAGGCTTCAGTTGTTCTACAGATATTTTTTTTTCCATTCCAGCTTTATATTTAGTGTACAGATATATGAAAGTGGTATTAATCGAAGCAAGCACCAACTGCTGGAAAGTTTAACACAGATCTTATATGTTGGTTGTTTAATCCGTACAAAAACCAAAAATGTAAAAACGACACATTGCAGGTATAGGGGGCGTTATTTGCTGAACTATTTCTTGGCTGGGAGCAATCTCAAGGTGACAAGACTCAAAGAAGTCATTGCTCCCGGCCAAGAAATGGTGAACTGCAACATTTTCACACACCAATGCTGCGTCTCAAATTGCGTCCTTCCATACTTACACTTAATATTTTTGAATAAGTGCGTTCACACTGACAAGTATGGCAAAATGCAGTGTACTATGAGTACCCGGATGATGTATTCATAATGGTCAGAAAGTTGAGTGTGGAACGCTGCACACTTCTCACCCTCAACGGTCGCCATCTTGGCTACGTAGAGGAAGGGGAGGACCACCAACGTATGAAAATGGCGGCCGCGGTTGCGATTGTTTCGGCTAAAAGTAACGCACTACACAAGTCAGTACATAGTGTACACAGTATACTGCATGTAAGTGTACTGACGGGAGTACGTGATTTGAGATGCAGCATAAGTTGTGTTGGAGGACATTTTGGAGAGAGCCAGGCCAGCTGTTTCCTGCTAAGCTAAGCTAGCCATCTGCTGTCTCTAGCTTCATACTGAACGAACAGACATGAGAGTGGTATTGATCTTCTCATCGAACTCTCAGCAAGAAAGCAAATTGGCATATTTCCCAAAATGTCAAACTATTCCTTTAATGAAATATGTGGCCCCATATAAACCCAGCTTTTTGCTTGAAAGGCTGATAAAGAAATCAGGTTGCTTTAAGGTGTCCACGTGGCTCCCTCCTAACAGATCTTAGATTTTGAAGGAAATTCTATGATGCCAAAATCCTGATTAACAATTGTAATGCCCTGCTATCTGAAAGCAGTTTTTTCTTGGTGGCTGTAGGAGAGGCCCGAACCCTCCCCCTTCCAATATGGGGCTCTATCTCACCCACATAATTAGGGTCAGATCTTATCATCACCCCCACCTTCTCCTCCTCCCTCACAATCACTCCAGCTCTCTTTCATCTCCCCCCAAAAGAATGCTTGTTTATCTTTCGCCCTCTCCAGATAGGACTAGAACAAAGATGCTTTTTGTGGTCATGTTTGTGTGTGTGTGTGTGTGTGTGTGTGTGTGTGACAGAGAGCGAGCACACATGCATGAATGGAGTTTAAAAAATGGCATACGAAGGCAAAAAGTGTGTGATATTTGGTGGACGAGGGAGCCTGTTTTGAACAAATATGTGTGTTGAGCCATTTGGAGATATTTTGAGTGGCCCAAATTTTACTGCTGCTGTCTGATGCTCATTTACCTGCGCTGTTTACTCAATAAACTACAGGAAAACAGCACTAAGTACTGTTTTTCATGTCAGGAGCTAATTGGACAGTTTATGTGTGTTTGTGTGTGTGGACCCTCACAACGCTATCACTGTAGAGGCCAATGGCTGACACCTGGAGAGAGAGTCAGTCTGTGTACTAGTGGTTTGAAAAGACATCAAATTCATCTTTTAAACAGCACACACAGAATATATTGTACGGGAAGAAGTCCACATTTTTGGAGGAGCGGCATTGTGTGTGCAGGGCATGAGCCAATCAAATCACCTCCATCCTGCAACACTGGGAACGACCAATCATATGTGATCTCCATTCCTCCACCCTTCCTGTGTGTGCATGTATGTGTTGATATCAGGTAGGCTCCACGGCTCCCATGTGGAGGGGAGGTGGGCTGGATGTTTGGATGGAGGAAGTGCTGATGGAGGAGACAGCGAAGGAGGGGGTGGGTGGAGGATTCGGGGTGGGGGGGTGCAGAAGAAAAATAAGAAACAGCTGGCTGTACTGAGTCTTTGGCTTCTTGTCAAATGGGGGGAGAGGAGGAGAGATGGGGTCACTGAGCAAACTGTTGCACGGACTGAATGGATTGTAGTTCAGTAGTAATGCACATATGCACATCTGCAAGTCTTATAGTTATTGTATTTTTATGTACTTAGTATGTTTCCTTTAGTTCTTATTGTTCTTCAAACACATAATACTATCATCTCTTTTCCTAATCATTTTGTAACTTATGACCACTGGCTGCCCCAACTACCCAGGGTCCTCGCAGGGATCATTACAGTTTAGGCTCATCTGATGTTACGTCTCCCAGTTGAGCTGTTCTGGAAAGAGTCAGGTCTCCACCCAGCCATTAAACACCCTCTCTGGGTTGGCCCGCTGGGAGTCCCACATTGTCGGACCTCTGGATGACGCCGACCAGTGAACTAGATGTTACTTAAGTCAGTCACAGCCTTGTTGGTGCTCATCCCTGAAAAGCAAAGCAGTTTATACTCACAAAAAGTGTATGGGATTACCTATGTGCAACAAACCAGTTGATGGAAACGCATATAATTTCTTTTTTGAGACATTTCAAAAGTTTGCTTAAAATTCACTTGATAATTGTATGGAAACACAGTGACTGACCTGTGGTAGCAACATTGCTACAACAAAGTTCCTCCCCTGCTGTTGGATTCTATTGAAGCGATGTTGCTTGTTCTTAGAACTCAGCAATTACTTTGAGTACAATGTTATAATTACTGACAGAAATGATGACAAAGACTTTTAAAATGGGACCCAAATCACATAATGGCCAGTATACAATACATCAGCCTGACCCCACTCACCGCCCCCTGCTGTGGGTTTGAACATGTGTGACTTTACAACACCAAATTTGATATTCCCTTTTTGAGGCGATTTAATTTGATTAATTTTAGAAGGTTGAAGGCTGCAAACACTAATTTCATATGGAAAAAGTTATTAATCACACAGCTGTGTAGCTGTGAATAAAAGATCCATGTTTTCACACTCCATGAATCATCTTGTGACTCCTTTGGGGATCATGAACCCCAGATTGAAAACCGCCATGTTAGTGGATAGAGGAAGTAACTGAAGGATGGAGAAAATAAATGGCTGTGTTGCGAGGTTCTTGGATTCAGAGCAGGGACGGAGAATTGTGGAGTGACCCCTCACCCCTCACAAATCATAGAGGAGTGTGAGTTTGGTCCATTAGCGGTCAGTTTGTGGCCATAACTCAGGGTTCAGCCTGTACATCCCCCCTGCTCCCAACCCTTATTTTTACTCCTCAAGACCCCCACACCATACCCCACCAACCCTCCCAGCCCTCCTCAATCTGCCACACACTCAACCCTGTAATTTGGGTGAAAGATTCAGCGGCTGTTATTTTTATTGAATTCCCAATAACGTTGCTGAGATTACAGTTAAGTGCAGGCGACTGGAGCTCACGGCTCTGTTGCGGGAGCCGTTCTGGGGCCAGAAGGATGCTGAGACTGGTGCCAAGGTGGGAGGTAGGGAGGTCATTGGCTGGTTTTTACACAGCGCAGGGGAAAACGCAGGGCAACAATCATCACATTTATAGATGGCTCGCCACTCTCTCTGGGGCCCGGGCAGACGCTGCCAGGTTTAAAGCCAGCCAGCGGGCTACTGGCCACTAATAAAGGGATTTCACCCACAGGGAGTTGTACAAGCACTCCATAGTATACAGAGATGTGTGTGTGTGTGTGTGTGTGTGTGTGTGTGTGTGTGTGTGTGTGTGTGTGTGTGAGAGAGAAAGAGAGAGAGATAGAATGTGTGTGAAAATGTATATAAGTGTGGTACATGACTATTCAAGATTGTTAAAGTGTAGGGATAATTGATTTTGTATGCTAATGAGACTACTTCTGCATGTGCATCCATCCATTGTATTAAAGCTCTTCAGTGCAACATGACGACACTCATGACTCAAACCTTTGCCATCCAAGGCTTCATGTCCTCTTTTATGAATTTTCACTGAATCACATCGACTAATTTGTTCTGCAACGGTTGTGTTTTTGTTGCAGTTGCTAAGCGACGGGTCTATGATTAGCGATTATGAATGGAGGCCTATTTGGCCCTTTTCAAGGCCGACACAGTGACGTCAAACACAAGGCTGTTATTCACCCTTCCTCTCAATCAGTAGTGTATCAGACTTATGATCTAGTGTGTGTGTGTGTGTGTGTGTGTGTGTGATTGTTATGGTTTTAAGAACTGAAGTTCTGTGATGCTGGAGTTGTGTTCAAGGGCACGAATCTGATTCAAATGACCTAAAATAGTATCTTCAATCCTGGGTTCAGAGTTTGGTGACTAGCTGCTGCATAATATAGGAGCAACAAGTCCTCCAACCTAAACGACAGAATAGGTCGTTTGTCCCACAACGACATATATAGGCGTACTGGACCTTAGTAGTCATGGTAACAACAACAACAACAACACATGGTTACCATTGTGAAAGCATCGCTGTTTGGTTAGGTTTAGGCACCAAAACTACTTTAGGAAAAGATCATGCTCTTTAGAGGTTGCCGGCAAACAATAAACGTAAATTTGGGTCTTAATGAGCTGCTGCACAGACGACCTATACGGCTGTGTTTTTGGGGAGGACAGTCTCTACAGGAGACGCACTAAACAAAAGCAACACCTGTTCAATATAATGCAATCAGCTCTGCAACAACTACTTCTGTAAAACTTATAATTGACCGTCTGCTAAGTGATTGTCCAATCATAGCTCAGCAACCAACTAGGCATGGCAGGCCTGTCAAGCTCTGGATTTCTCCACATGTTGAAGCAATGTGCATGGAGCTATATTAAGAGCAATACTCGGAACATAAAGACTGTCATGTTTCTTATCAGCCTTTCCAAAACCAAAAACACAAGAGCATAAGTGTAAAAAATGCATTGAACAGTGAGCTGGTTTGCTCTAATGTAAGCTTCAAACATTAGCGTCTAGCTACTTCCAAGGCCAAAGACCACATCATTAGCATGCTACACATACATTTTTGGGGTTACAGTACAGTTATGTCAAAAATACCCCATTCATGACTAAGATCCTGGATGCTATCAGAGTATATTGAAACTGTTAGCGGCTCTGTCCAGCTCTTTGTCGGATTTCGGGAGTTCACACTCTAGCATCCCTTGCCAACTTTACCCAAGATAGCGATAAGGTCGCCAGACACGTTGGCTAGTCCTAAAAGCTGTTTCTCTTGTAACGATAAAGTGAAACATACTCGTCAGGTATCTAATCTAGGAAGCCAAAGAGATTTATGTTAAAATGAAGTCTGACCTTACATTTTTTTCTTCATACTTAATGCATGATATCATGTATGTAGCCATCAAGTGCATATTGAAGACCCTTTTTAACAAGATTATTGTTTTAAAACAAATCAGCTGTTTTAAGCTTAGCTAAGCTAATTGCTTCCCACAGTGATTAGTGATTCTCATCTAACTCTTTCCCAAAATGTCAAATTGTTCCTTTAATGACAATAAAACAGATATTATTGGTAAAATCAAGTATTTCAGGGGCCTCTTAACTCTCACTAAGAGAAAGTATGTTCAAGGTCTTTTCATAGGTGGAGTGTTTCTTATATATGAAAAATTGTTTTGACATTTACAGCACAGAACAACGTAAGTGCAACAGTGGAAAAAACTGCCAGTCAATGTGCAACAGTGCCCCATATGTCTACAACACACTTGCTGGTCTGGTCAGTGTAACTTCTCTATTTGAGTGTTACACAGTGTGG
The DNA here is from genome assembly GCA_005408345.1 of Macquaria australasica. Taxonomy (NCBI): domain Eukaryota; kingdom Metazoa; phylum Chordata; class Actinopteri; order Centrarchiformes; family Percichthyidae; genus Macquaria; species Macquaria australasica. Next base: position 304,471 of record SEMN01000257.1, read on the forward strand.
TGAAGTCTGGCCTGCTGTGTGTTTTACCCCTCTGGTCTGTAAGTCTGAACCTCTGGGGTTCTACTACACTTTCTCACGTTCCTCATCCCACACACACACACACACACCACATATACAAACACACAGTGACACACACTGAGGCAGCGGTTGCCTAGTACTCCCCAGACAGCAGGTTTGGTTACAGCTTTGCATGAATCGTAGCGGTGACACTGCAGACACTTGACTCCTCTGCTGAGGGTAGTCCAGAGCCAAGATGGCCTCCGCCGCCTGCCCACCACATGTCTTAGTCCCAGACACAACACTATTTCTGAGCTGGAAGCAGGTTTAGACTTTTCTCACACTTTAAATGACGTTATTGTCTGTTTAGTTCAGTCTCTGTGAGTTCGGCCTTCAGTTCCCAGGACCACCAGACCACCCTCCACACCACAGCTGTCTTTAGTGTAACCTCCCGGATGATCCTCCGACTAATCCTCCTGTAATGATACTCTAATCACCGGAGAAACACCCCCCCCGGGCCCTTAACCCCCCAAAGCCAGGACCCTGAACTGTGAACAAGAAAGCCTGAACTTGTGCGATGCCTTACATAACACAGTAAAGAACCATTATCAACACAAACATTTCCACTTACATTTTCTTTTATGCTAGCAGATACATCTTCCAGAACAACTCACTTATGAATGTTGAGTGAATTTTCTGCAAATGTTTAAGAATGTCACATCAACTAACATGTAAATGGGATGTGTTTCCATCTGGTGGGCAGAGGCTTCCTGAACGTCAATAAACACATCCACCCGAAAAAACTGGAAAGAGTCGTTCAAGAGGGAAAGTTGCTATTGTTCTTTGGTGCCAACTGATTTGGCTGCATCTTGTTTCTGGTTTTCATGTGAAGATGGAAACAAAGATATAGGTTTGGTGCTATTCCAATACTGCAACAAATCTATTTACGCTCTCTAACGTTTAGGGAGGATTAAATCCACTTGTTGTAAGATGAAACCAAAACATGTTTTGGACCAATATTTGTGTGATAAATGCATTTATGTCACATTAACATCACATTATTTCTTCATCAATTCATGTTGATGAGTATAACAAGATATTAGAGTTATAGTATAAGATTGAACATACTGTAGCATACTGGTTCCCAACCTTTTTGGCTTGTGACCTTTTATAGCCAATGCATGCTATAGCAATGCATACTCATACCTGCTCTTCACAGGTTGTATATATCTACATGTTCTGAGCAGCTGGATCAAAGAGGAAGTAAAACTTTCCAATAGTTCACAAGAAAAAGCAAAGATTTGAGAAAAATCTGAAAATTCAAGCAATTTTTGGGCAGAAATATGTTTTTTTCTTTTTAACATCTCTTGACCCCTCAGTTTTATATTGAGACCCCTTTGGGGGAACCATCAGTGTAGCAGACAGTATAAGAAGTGCAAGAGTTAAAGCCATAACACAGTCACTTGTTCATTAGCAGGCAGCACAGTGTCAAGAACAACTAACATGTAAGCATACAGGCAACAGTTCAGTATACTTCTGAAATAATACTGATATACTGTAAGCTATACATTAAAGGAATAGTTTGGCATTTTGGGAAATACCCTTATTTGCTCTCTTGCTGATGGTTATATGAGAAGATTGATACCACTCTCATGTCTGTTTGTTCAATATGAAGCTACAGCCAGCAGATGGCTAGCTTAGCTTAGCAGGAAACAGCTGGCCTGGATCTGTCCAAGGGTAAAAATGGTCCACCAACACTTAGTGTGAAAATGACAAGTTGCGGTTCACTATTTCTTGGCCGGGAGCAGTGACTTCCTTGAGTCTTGTCACCTTGAGATTGCTCCCAGCCAAGAAATAATCAGGCACATTACCCTCCCTACATCTGCAATGTGTCGTTTTTACTTTTTGGTTTTTGTACGGATTAAACAACCAAGATATAAGATTTGTGCTAAGCTATCCAGTGGCTGGTGCTAGCTTCATATTTAATGGACAGATATGAGAGAGGTATCAATCTTCTCATCTAACTCACTGCAAGAAAGCAAATCAGCGCATTTTCCAAAATGCCAAACCATTTCTTTAACAGTGACCCTTAACCAGAAGCTCACTACCAAAAGAGAGAGATTTGAACCAATCGTTGCCCTTTAGTTGCATTTGCAATAGTCCATGAAAATTTCTGTGAAAGCCTTGAGAAACTTGAATTTCTCTGTCTGTCAGGATCCTCCTTAAATCATAGTCTAGTGTTACTGTACATTCCTCTTCCATCTGTGACTGAGAAAAAAGGGCAGCTGTCTCACTTTATCTTCTTTTCTTCAGACATTTGAAAAATAGTTTTCCAGTCTGTAAATGCTGCTCTTCTCTTCCTCTGCCCCTCCACTGGCCTGGAGTTGTACAGCCATGTGACCTCTGACCCCTAAACGGCATGGAGTCTTGTTGACGTAGTGAGCGGATAGGAGCTAGGCTGCAGCCCATGGCAGCTTCTCAGCGACTGCCAATAAAGCAGCACTGTGATTTACTCGGGCCACTGCTGCCAAAAATAAGCAGAATAGAGTTAAACTTGTCCTTGGCAAAGAAAGATGTCTGATTCCTGATTGTGCCTCGGCCAAGAACATTTCTCCCCTGCCTCTAGTGTACACAAACAGACACACACACACACACACACACACACACACACACACACACACACACACTAGCTCTGTCGCCCCCTGATTCGTTGTGTACGTGTGTGCATGCGTGCTTGTGTAAGTGTTCACTCAGACCCAACATGTGTTGTGGCTCATCAAGCCAGAACATGGAAACTGTGAGTGGCTGCAGATGTTGAGAAGGGGAGAAGATGAGGTTGTTTTTTTTTTGGTTTTAACATGCTTCCTCGCACTCCACTGAGACGCCTCGGCAGACCTTCGTCTTATCCCACAATCACTGGGGCTTAGAGGGGGATCTCATAGTCCACATAGCTCTCACTGTCCATCACCTGAGGATTAGGGCTCCAAGCTATCTGAACTTACTGATGTGCCTATAGAGAGTAGCACTAAGTAGGAAGGACAAACATAGTGAGAGTCAATTGAGAAGCAGATTTGTGATCCAAAGGTCATAAATCCGAAGTGTTTGCTGAAATGTTTGCTAGAATGTCTGATTTACAGGTTTAGATGTAAATTAATAGTAAACTGACTCCCGACTTGACCATGGATGAATAGAAAGGAAGCACAGACAGTTTGGGAGAGAGGAAGAGAGAATTCCTCAAATATGAGTGGGCGAACAGAGCACAGTACCAACCATTGATAATGCAATTAACAGGCGCTCATGCTTCCAGCCATCATGACTAATCCTGAAATGTCACAGCAGTCACTCAGGAATCCACCCGCAATATCCCCGCGGTAATCGCTCTTGGCATCCGGATGGGCCTTTGGACGGACTGCCCCGCCGCACAGAGGGTTATTCACCAGAGGAGACGTGTGGGAGAAGAAAGCTTGACCTTGGAAACAATACATTAAGCATGTGGTGTTACTGATCTCTTACCATTGTCGTCACACTAGCAGGGATTCTCACCCCCCCCCACACCTGTCTATGTGTGTCTAGGATTTTGCGTGGCGATTTGGGGTCGTGAGGAAATGTGTGCGCACCGATTTATCAACAGTTGTTGTGTCTGCGGTGTGTGTGAAATCTCTCCCGCCTCTCAAAAATCTTTCTGAATAAATCATCAGACCAGTTCTTGGGTTTTTGTTTCACTCAGCTGCAGCTCCAAATTTATTTTGGATGTACCGACCGCAAAGGTTTTGGGGCCAAATATCTGCAAAAATATTCTGTGATACAAGCAGTCATGAGAAGGTCTTCGTTGGTCTCCAGTTTCTTGTCATTTCCTGTGAGTGTTTGCCATGAGAAGCTTGTTTAAGATATTATATCTTACTCAGGTGCAGATGCACTATGAAAAAACTAAACGGATAACATCCATAAAATCTAAACGGTCTAGCGAAAGCAGACAATGGGTTATTATCCTGCTCTAAAAACCGTTAGAAGCGCCATGATTCAGATATTGCCAAATTCCTGGACATGCTTTTCTAAGAATCAAGAGTCCAATTCAACTCTTGCATCCAAGTGTTTTATTTCAATAGATTCAAGTGCTGATTGAGTTCAACATTATTGGGTCACAGGCTCTTTCAACCTGAAACACTGCAAAATGTAATGGCTGAAATTTGGGTGTAACACTGAAATGGTGTGCAAAAAGAGGAAAGCAGTGTCTCCTTTGTTTAGGTAGAGAAGACCCAGATTAATTTTTCAGAGCTTATATGGAATCAGAAGTGACTTTTTACATTGTTGATAATGGCATTACAGAGAATATCCCTCTAGTAAGTACCACAGCACTAGTGACACAAGATACACAGCAGACAGGCAGGCAGTAAACAAACTAAAACCATGTCCACAATAATGCGAATAAATCTGACATATGTTTTCTACAGTCTGGCCTGGATAAGTGACTGAAGAAAATCAAACATATGGCACAATACTCAAAAACATACACATACTTCTGCTTGCCAGCTACGGTACAAAGAAGCCAAAAAGTCTCTCTGGCTTATTAGGTGTCTAAGTATAGACTACCATACAGTGCAGGAGCTGTATTTTACAAAACTGCGCAATCATCGGGCTTTGACTTAAAGCAATCCTCTGTGCCTTTGTTGAACAGCAGCCACTGTGGACACACTTATCCCACAGTTACAGGTTAATGGTAAAAGCTAAAACATAGTGTAACAGCAGCACAAGTAGAGAAGAGTCATAAAGTCAGCAAATTAAGTCAGTAATATCAATTACACTGCATAACTTACTATCTTAATTTTGGTTTTAGCTAACATTAGCCACCATTAGCTACTGGTCATACCAGACCAAATAAGGCTGTAGCAGCAAAACCCCTGAGTGTATTGAATTGAGCTAGGGTGTGTTTTATTGCTTAAGAATTCAACTTTCCATTTGTAAAATAATGAATGTGCTATTTATTCTTTCAAAGTTTACACAGTGGTGCTTTAATCTGACCATCGCTGGGCAGTCAGACTTTCATTCTGCATGTACAGCTGACAGTTGTAGTTTTTGTTGTATCAGGCACCACTGGATCAAGTCGGCCCTTATCAGCAGCCACTCAGTCAATTCAGCATGTTGAAGAGGCAGTTGGTACAAGTGATCAGTGTTTCACCTACTCAGTGCAGCTTCTCCTTATTCATCAAAGACGAAAGGATGACATTAAAGAGGCAGTTGTCATTTTTGATCAGGCATATTCTCAGTTCATATCAGAACATATTACAAGATATTTTAAACAGATGTATACTAGCTTAATAGTAGGCTAGTTGTTTTGTGTGTCCTTCTGCAGATTTGCAGAGGGATGGCAATGTAGGCCGGCCGGTCGGTTGGTCCACCACTTTGGACCAGACTGAAAAATCTCAACAGCTATTAGATGCATTGCTATGAAATTTTGTACAGACATTCATGGTCCCCAGAAGATCAACCCTACTGACTTTTCATCCAGCGCAACTAGCAGCTCAAAGTTTTCACTTATCTTAAATAAAACTCAACATTTACTTGATGGATTGGCACAACATTTTGTAGACATTTGTGGTGTTTAGTGTTAGCATGCTAACACTTGCTAACTGGCACTAACAAACCAAGCTGGTTAACAAGGTAAACATTATACCTGCTAAAAATCAGTTGTTGGCATTTTCACTGTGAGCATGTTAGCATGTTGATGTTAGTATTTAGCTTAAAGCACCGCTGGGCCAAAGTACAGCCTCACAGAGCCGCTGGTGTGGATGTAGACTCATAGTCTTGTGTGGATTAGGAACACACATTGCTGTTTAGTTACTTTCTTTCAAAGAGCTGCAGAACGTTGGCCCTTTGCTGGCCATCAGCTGTAATCTGCTGTAAGTTCAACTTTGCAACTTAACACAGAAGGTGTACAGCATTTGATCAGACAGCCTCGGTCAGCTTGGTGTGTCAGGTGGACAGTGTCGGTGTTAGGGCCCACACTGATTTTTTTCCTTGATCGAATCACTGCATCATGGAATTTTTTCATGCTTTTAAATGGCAGTGCACAGTATCCACGCCAGGAAGAACATAGCCTGATGTGCCCTTTTACAGTTTGTTTAACAAGCACTACAGTCGCTGTACAGTTGAGACAAACAGTTGTAAGGACTCCTTACTCTTGCCTTGTCTTTTGCTGTTGACATAAGGAGGAGGAAGACTGTGATTCAGGCTTGATTATGACTTTATGTGGATGATGATGACAAAGATGTCAATGACGCTGATGACAGTGATGATTTGTCTTACATTGCTTGTTTTCAGCACCTTACATCGGTGACTGGCTTACTTATTTATGTAATGTTAGTCTAACTTCTCGCTGCCAAACCAGTTCCCCTCTTGGACAAAAAGTTGAAACTTGAACTTAAAATACCCCTCTCATTATTCTTTCACTCTCTCTTTCTCCTCCTGATCACTCCTTCCCTCTTCTACTTGTCCCGTAACCCCCTTCCCCGTTTCCACTGGGGACCCAGAACCCTTATGCAACCCAATCAGGACCCTATTTAGGGAAATCAAGTTAAATAAACTGTGATGTGAACCGAATCCAAATAGGGACTCTTATATAAGAATGAGGTTGCTTCATAGATGAATGGCTTTTGGAATGGACATGGATTCCCAAGGCTGTATTTATTTTCATTACCATCGGAATAGCTTCGCCTGTGAGCTCCGTGCCGAACCAGAACAGACAGCAAATGAGAAAGAAATTCATCTGAACTCATTTCATCTTAAAGAGTCACTCCCCAATCCCACGGTTTAAACATGCATCTAAGTGATAGATTTTTTTTTCAATAAACAGCACTCAGTGAATCAACAGTTTCCCATGTTGATTAACTGAGGGCTTGTAGGTACATGTGCAGGTTTACGTGTGTCTTGGTTCATCTGTATGTTACTGGATCACATTACTCGTCCCGACACGTCGGGATCACACCTGCAAATCGCCGGCTTAAACTGCTTCCATCTTTTGCCTCTGGATGCGGTGCAGAATCGCAATCATGTACTGACAGGAGACCATGCTGATAATCCCTGAGGAATAAAACTTTTAGTTATGCAGAGGGCTGTATGATTTGGATCAGGGTTATGGGTTTTTACACCAAGGCTCTGATACATGATTCTGTCAACAGATACCACACACAAATGTTTACCGCAGGAAGACTTCAATGTGTGAACAGCACAGCGCGGAGAGAAATAGTGTTTGTTTTTAAGATGAGATGAAACTTTAATGATCCTGCGGGGAAATTGGGTGGTTGCAGTGGTAACATACTGTAGTGTGATTCATCAAAGGGAGAAAGGAATATGCCAAACATAGGGTATTTAACATGAAAATATGAGTCACTCCATGACAGGGGTGTGTCAAAATGTCAGTCAAGCACAATTGTGTTGGTTTGGTTTCAGAATAGGGAGGAACACAATGAAGTCTAGGGCTCTGTGAATCTGAATACATTTTTTTTTTTTTTTACCAAATAACACATTATAATGAATCTGGTCTTCGTTTGACAAAAGAATTAGAAATGTTGGCCTACATTTTTGTATTATTTATGCACTAACACTAAATATGATTTGGTTTCTTGGATAGAGAACTGAACAAAATGAAGATAATGCTGTATTAACATAAATACCAATATTATTATGTTAATGGAAGGGCCCCACCCATAGTAGGAGGTTGACAGAATGGAGCAGAGAGAAGTCAAGACCAGCAGCAGACCAGCTTCCACCCGGCTGCCCTGAAGGATGTACCAGTATCTGCCAGTCCCGCTCTCTCTCTCTGCTCAATACCAACCAACACTACCTAAATACCAACACTACCTAAATGTAACAGGGAATTTTACTTAAATTAGTAGCATATTTCCCAAAACTGTGCACGCAATCTAAAGTTCACACAAACAAATACACATATTCTTAATCGCCTGTACTGTATATTGAAACAAATTTCCTTGCACTGGTAAACACATGTTCTGCATTATTAATTGCTGTGTTTGCTGTGTTGCAAATGAGCTGCTGCATTCCTTTCCCCCAAGAGTACATGGAACTTGGATTCAGTACCACCTCCAGAGCAGTGCTGAAATGTAGGTTCAGGAACGCATTCTCAAAATTGGTGGAGTACAGAAAAAAAAAAAAATAAAAGGAAAAAAAAGCAGAAGATATGATGAACACTACATGTTAAGTTATGGTTTGTTAAGTTCTTATAGTGAAAAAGGCCTATATGCGGCCTGAAAATCCAGGGGAAAAAAGTCCATCAACCACTTGCTGCTGCTGACAAAGGTTATATCTGTGAGTGAAATATAATAACTGAAGGCGACCTAACTCAGAGCTTCTCTCATTTGGATTTTGGCTAAAATTAAAAAGAGTGTAGTACATTATGGTGAGAAAATCAATTTGAAACTACTAAAGTGTGGAGAAGATTATGTTCTTGTTCAAACACACTGAAACAAAGAAATCCCTGGAAATACAGATGATGTGAAAGTATACAAAAACCAAATATCTAAAATTGATGGGATATGTGCAATGTTAAGAAACAAGTGAACTTGGGAGTGTGAAGAAAACAGATTCAGTCTGATTTAGAAATTGATATCACTTCCTGCCGTTAAGCACTTGGCTCGCTCGGTTCACTAAACATTGACATTGGCTGTATTAACGAGTGGCCGGAATAGATTGGAGAAGGAGATTACTTTTTCCCAAACTCAGACTAAACTCTGCCCCGCTTTCCATCTGACTCACTGAAGAATGACAGAGAACAGAGAAGAAACACATGAAAGAAGAAGAAGACGATGATGATGGGGAAGAGCGTCTGGGGCGTTTTAGTGATCCATCTCTGTGTATGAGCCTGAGGAAGACAAAGTTTCACACATCTCTGCTGACACCCCATTTCAGCCTCTGTTCATGTCATTCGGTAATCCCACTCTCTACGAGTGAGGCCCCGTTCCCAACACAAACATGGCTGAATGACCCTCGTCTACCTCGGCTTCGAACATGAGACACAGGTGTTGCTCTGTAATCCCAGCTGGCTGGTAGAACTGTTATCTTTGTATATAAATATCAAGATATATTGATGTACTGTTTTGATCTATAATGCAGGAATAGCTTTGCAGGAGCATTAAGCGTTAAGGCTGTGTTTATCTGTTATGTAAGCATGACAACGCCACAGAGGGCCCTTGCCTTAGATAGGACAGAAACATCCATCATCCTTTCCTCTCCTCCTCCTTCCATCCCTCACTCTGTGCCCAGGCTGCTTCCTGTAGCTGAGCTCAGCACTCATATCTGCTGCCCGTCCCTCTGCCCCGACCTTTGCCCTAATGTAGCGGATAAGGAAGTGTCAGTGGGAACCGGCAGGGTCAGGTCGGGTCTCAGTCCTGGGATCCTGGTTCCTGGCTGCTCTGCGGGCCCCCCGTCCCTCCCTGCGCAGAGCCTTCCACATGTGTTTCCTGTTGTTTTTCAGACTAGCAGCGCTGCGCCGGCCCACCGTACCAGAGCAGGGGCCTTTTCCTGAGGCTTTGTTTGACCTGGCCTCTGGGAATGGCTTAAATTTAGGTGTGTGTGACAGAATACCCCCCCGACCCCCACAATCATCACGTGTGCCACAGTCAATACAGTTGAGACTCATAAAGACTGGCCTTCCCTTTTTCTTTTTTTCTTTTTTTACACCCCTCGCCCTCCCTTTTCTGTCCAAATGTATAACCTGAGAGCAGAAGATCAGGTCTCTACACAACTGTAAGGAAGAGGGGGAGAGGTAGACGAGTGTGTGCTTATATGTGTGTGTAGTATTATTAGTTATAAATAGTTATTGAGATATGTATCAGCTCAATATTGGCCTTTTATTAAATACCAGAGATGTTTAAACCATTTTGTTTAGATAGTCATGGGAGAATGTATCTTGAAGCAGATTATCTACAGACATGATTGACAGTTGAGCATGGAAACAGGAAAGTAGTTTCATCTCATAATCAGAAAATAGTTTTCTCATCTCTGGAGTCATCACGTGACCTATGGAAGTATGGAAGACCATCTTTGAAAAGAGACAGGCTACGACCCCCCATCAGTCCCCCAGTATGCTAACTACTATGCTGTTAATATGTGACCAAAGTTCCATTCATAGGTCACGTGACAACAACTGAGTAAACTCTTTCTGCTGATGAAAACTGGGAGATGTGCCTAAACGCTCCAGAAAAAGCTACTGAGTTTGACCTTTGGTTAAGATTTTAATATTGTTAATAGTAATTCTAGTGTCCCTTTGTCTAAAGGCTCAGTCACACCTGCATTTAAAACAACAACAACAACAACAACATTTTCGTGACAAAATCAGTTTAATTCAATGGAATAGCCACTGTGAGTGGATTTGCTCTCGGTAAAGTAAAACCACGAGAATGTTTTGTGTCAGTTTCATCTCTGGTAAACTTTGACACACAAATTTGAACAGAGTTATAAACTGCTCTACAAAAGAGGCATGGTGTTTACACAGTTATGAAACAAGAGTTAATGGTACAAATACAACTTTTTTTTACTACTGCAAGTAGTCCCTATGTCATTGAGCTTTTAGCATTGCCTATTTCACTAGGACGTGCAGATCATAGACTGTATATAAAGATGGACGACATGACAGCTCCCCAAAAGTGAAGCCAAATATGGCTGGTGGCTGGCTGCAGTATAGGTCATAAACCCCACCCCCATCATGTTAGCGGATGGGACAAATCAAAGTACACATCAAATAAAATGTTCCCAAAGATGGTTTCTGTCATTTTAGGTAGCTCTTATCACACTGATGTTTGTTCAAGTGTTCATTTTCCTGATAAGTTTAGTTTTAGTTTAGTTATTTGATGCTATAAAAAGGGGGTGTGATGTTCTAATTGACAACTTGTGGGTTCGTGCAGGTGTATGGGCGGGACCTCGATACCGTGGCTGCTCTGTTGCGCAGACTCTGGCTCCAAATGACGTCACCAGTGCAAGATGGCAGCTCCCATATCCGGGATATTTTGGCTTCATTTTTGTACAGTGGGAGGAAGTGGAGACACGTCGTCCATCTATAGTCTGTGGTGCAGATGAACTTTGCTGTGGCACTTTCTGGTGTGACTGGGCCTCAATGCTGTTTCAAATACTGACCTCGGGCCAGTGTGAGTACTAAGTCTTTTTTTTTTTTGTATAAATCTGAACAGAATAGAACATTTCAGCAGCAGGGATAATTTCACAAGTCAGTGCGGGAGCTGCAGAATCGTTTCAAGATCGACTTTCTGACGTTCAGAGCTTAATATGATATATTACTAAAAAAGCTGGAAGCTCACATCAAAAAGAACTGGACCAATTACTGCAGCAGTATGGTAGACACACACACACACACGGCTCGTGGATTTTTAAAGTATGCCCATGTCTCTAGCTAGTTCATTCATAAATACAGAGTTCACCTCCTTTGATTCTTTCAACAGATGCGATGAAAAGTGGTCCAAAACTGCTCATGATGGACAACTCTTTTTTGTAAACATAATGGACTAAACATATGTAATTTTATCGTCCAACATTTTGAATGAAAATAATCAATAGGTGAGTGTATCTGGTTTACAGTTGAATGTCTACATGGGTGAATACAGCCCTGAGAGTGTGACTGAAGATTGCAACATGTCCCACTTCAGGAGACAGTCAGCGTGACAGCTCTGGAATATTAACCAGTGGAAATTGCACTTCTATTTTTACATAATTGTCTCCAGTGGAGTGCGAGGCCAGGCTGTTTGTGCCGCCTCTGATTTTTCCGTAAAGGGTGGGGAGGGGGTTGGGGGGTGTAGAGACTTTATTAGATGTAGCCTCTACTGTTTCAGAGCAGGACTCATCTGCTCTCTCTCAGGCTCTTGCTCCTCTGGGGAGAGATGTTTTCCTCGAGTCCCTTTTAATTGAAAAGACACCAAAACCCCGAACCACCCCCATTCCCGACCGAACACGGCTGTCGCGCGTTTCTAGGCTCTCAGGAGGCCCCTCGGCGTTGCCCCCCGAATGTTTTCCATCAAGGAACCAGCACGCTAATTTACGGTGTGGTGAGAAAAAACTGGCGGCTCAGCAATTCACTCTCCTACCCCTTCCTCCTCCTCCTTTTCCTCCCGCCAACCGCAATCGCCACCCCTCCTTCTCCTGGTTCCCTCTTTCTCCTCCTCTTTACTGACACAGCAGTACTGTGCCAGCGTATGACATCACGGGCTCATCTCCAGAGCACACCAAAACATTCCCAGCAGTGAATAGAGCAGGGACAGGAGAATGGCTTCCATATGGGGTACACCCCCCCCTACCTACACACACACACACACACACACACACACACACACCTCCACCCACTCCTTTACCTCTCCCTCCTTTTCCAAGGGGGCGGAGGTTGATGGGCATGATGGGAGGACAAGGAGAAGAAGAAACAAGAGAACTGGCAGTTTATCTTTCCGAGTGAAATTTGAAATGCGGCTTTCATCTTTTAGCTGGCGCGGGGCGTTTGCCCACAGCCAAGCCTGCTCTCCCAAATCTATCATTTTATCATCCCTGTGTAGACAGGAAAGACTGCTCATCAAGTCTCTTTCTCTCTCGCTTGGTGATTGAGGAAACGGTAACTGGATCTCGGTGCTGGGCCGCTCTCCTTCCAGCCGCCGCAGGTTTGGCTTGGCTGTGGGCCAGCCAGCTGCCTGACACTCCATAGCATGGGAACATCCTGCCTTCCTGGCCTGACTGCAGCACCAGCTCCCCTTGAAGCACCGTACACGCCGACCAGGACACACACACACACACACACACATGCACGCACACACGCGCACACACATCTTTTATTTGTTTGTGTCCACATCACTGGAAGAAATACATAAACAGTAAAGATGTATTTTTCAAGAAGTAGTGTTTCCATATGGGGCTGATTTGAGCTCACACACACATGCACGCACACACTAAAGAGGCAGGTTGTCACATATAAGAAGTGTTGGTGCAGCAGCAGAGTGTGTGTGGCTGACTGTACTCCAGTGGAGTGGAGAGAATAGAGGCCTGCACAAAGAGATTAATGAATGTCTGCCCTTTGTTCTCTTTCAGCCCAGGGGGTTTATGGTCCTACAGTTCCCCTTAAATCTCTCACAAACACACACACACACATGCACGCACGCACGCACGCACGCACGCACGCTCTACTCCTTTATATCCCAAACACAAGTCCAGGGCTCCCTCTCTTTCTTCAGGCTTTGATTTATAGGTCCTCAGTCAGGGTGAAAGGCGGCCCACAGATGGAAAAGTGTGTGTTTTGTGCGGGGGGAGTGTGTTTGCATGTGTGCGTATTTTGCATTTGCAAGTGCATGTGTGTGTGTGGGTGTGTGTTTGCGTGCGGCGTGAGCATGGAGATCAAGAAAGAGAAGCCCTCTTCAAAGCGGTTCTAAGATGCCATGGAAGTGGAGCCTTTGTTTGGCTGCCTTGTTATTTTTCCCATTAATCATAGTTAATGTCCATCTAATCCTTCCTGCGCTGCCCTGATTGCTGGCCAGGGGGTCATCATCAGCAGACAGAAAAAATAACACAAGAAGAAGAAGGAGATGGTGAAGGAGGAGAAAAAGACGAGAGGGCACATGCTGCTCCTCAACTCCGACCCTGGAGCTATTGTTCTGCTAATTGATCACCGCTGATTGAGTTTAGTCATTTCAAGGGTTAGATACCGCCGTCCTGATCAAAGGAAAACACCCTCAATTAATCTGCTGGCAGGCTCAGCGGATTAACACATTCTTGGCCCGCTGTCTGCAAACAATGTAAAGAAAGAAAAAGAGAAATGGCAGAGTTGGGAGGAGAGGGAGGTGCTGATGGTGGCAGTGGTGGTGGTGTGGCGAAGCAGCAGGTGATCCAAGGGAGTCGGAGGAAAAGGCCGCTCCAGCAATCAAGAGGGCTTAGCCGTATTTTCTTCCCTCAACGAACTCCTTGTCCCAGAGATTCTGTGTGTGTGTGTGCGTGTGTGTGTGTGTGTGTGTGTGTGTGTGTGTGTGGGGGGGGGGGGGTTGTGGAAATATAGACTTTTTTAAACATCAATATTGTTCCATTTGATTTCTACATGGAAATTGTGTAAGTCCCATACATGATGATTTTTCCCAGGACGTGTAACAGAGCTCGAGCCAGGTTGTGTGTGCCAAAGTTCCCATGCAGGCAGAAACATGAAGACCTTCTAATTTAGTGTTTAATCAGGTAGAAAAATAAAGGGGAAAAAGGCTGGAGTGTGTGTGCACCTGCTTGGCTGATATTCCTGTGTGTGTGTTCACATTAGTTTTTAATTAGTTTAGTTAGTTAGTATTTGTATTTACACTCAGTTGCCAGTTTCTTTGGTACACCTAGCTAAAACTAATGCAGAATTTACAGCAACGAGTAGTCTTAAGGTGAGTTCAGACAGAAAGCAATGTGAATGTTAGAGGGCAAGACTGCATACAAACTAAATAGAAAGATGCGAGTGGGCGAGATTAGACACAAATTTGCCCAGGGTGGCATAAATTGAGGGGAAGACGTGTGCGCTGGAGTTGAAAATGTTTGAACTTGAGCTTGCTTCTCCTGGGGCTTTATGAGCCTGCTTCAAAAACATACAGAAATAAGAGGGAAAAGTAGAGATTGAGGTGAAATAACAGAAAAAAATGGAGTTCATTGTGAATATCAATAGCTGTCAGACAAACACAGGTACACCCCACAATATACAATATGTATAATATCTGTTTCTAGCTAGCTCACAGCTAACGTCTGTTCTGTTTGTACATGGCTGTTTGGAGCGTTCGTTGTCTGTCTGATCATACCTTTATAACCTCAACACTCCGTACGTTTCCCAACACAGAAGTTAGCATCGCCCTGGTTCCCTCCACAAAAAGCCAATGGGATTTAAAATAATCTCTGTGGCAAAAGTTTACTTACACGTTTTGTTCAGCAAGATAATCTTCACACATGAATACCACTTTTATGATTTTTGAAGCATAAATGCAATGTAATGCCAGAAGTGAAAAGCTAACGCACGAGTGAGAAGATGAGTGATGGCGTTTAATGTCCCCGACAACCTCTGTCGTCTCATTTAGCCACTTGTTAGCAATCGCCTTTTTTAAGACACGTAAAAGCTTCAAAATTCATGAGTGGGGTATTTAAGCTCAGACCTTATTTCAGGTATCTAACCAAAAACCCATTCAAGAAACCCACTGACTTCGAGACGAGGAAACAGGAAGTGCAGAAATGCTAACTCGTTTTTGGGTTTTAGGACTCATTCCTGCAGCTCTCTATAGTCACAGTGCTCAAATGGGACTAAGCAATGGCTACCAACTTCATCCAGCAAGCTGGTTAACTGCAGGGATATTAGGAACTGTTGTTAGTGCCAGCCCACACAGATATCGGACCAATCAAATTACAAGTACCAACATCATCAGTCGGAACCAGAAACCAATCTCTGGAGAACACTAATGTAGTGGGAACTATCACAGCAGAAAAATGAATAAAACTTCCTCTTTTTGGTAGTTACTTAACTTTGACTTAATAAGAACAAGTCAGAACACACACTAAGGGTATATATACTGATTTCAAAGCAAAATGTTTAAAAATCTTTTGAACTTTGTAGACATAGTCTCGTGATAAGGTAGAGATTGTGAATGAAAGGAGGGAGTGAACAAAGCAGAGTCCAGGCTCTCTGTTTGCCTTTTCTCCCTCTTTGTGGTGTATTTACTCTTCAACATTTACTGTAAAGGAGGAGGAGGAGGAGGAGGAATAAGAGGAGGTTAATGGGTTTGATTTCACAAGACTGACAGACTCACCCCAACGTCTGCAAAGGTTTGTTTTGGAACTTGCGCTCAGAAATGTTTGGCAGAAACTGTCTGCAGCTCCTACTCATTAGATCAGGAACGGAGTAAGAGCCACTTTAAATCACAGAGTAGAATAAATATTAAGGATTTTCATGTTGTTACATCGATGATGACATACTGGCAAATAGCTCTTCACAGTAGGATACACAGAGTCCTGGCGTAGTCCATGAGAACCAGGATCTCATGTACAGTCAAAGATTGGTAAGGACAATTGCACAATTTATTCAACCATTAATATTTGCCAACAATTAAAGCTGGATGAATAATAAACAACTAAATACAGTTATTCCAGTTTAAACAACTATCCCTTGCTGCCTGAAGGTGCAGTCAGATTGCCAAAAGCAGCAATGATTCATATCTTCAAGTTGACATGAGTTTTGGCATCTTGCAAAAAAAATCTGCGGCCTGTATCTCTGATATTATGAAATCTAATTGTGGTTGAAGTTAATCAATGCTGTCATGGTTTTGGCTTAATTTCCCATTGGGGTTCTGCTAAAAATACACTTATGTTGCTGAAATGTGTTTGAGATAAAATGTTCATGAAAATGTCTTACAATGGCATCCACGACTGATTTCATAATGTGATATATTTTCTGAAATCTTTCTGAGCTGTTTGTTTTACATATCAGGAAGAAAAGAAGAGTTTGACAGCTGGCAAGAAAATGGCCATTAATGGCCATTAAATGGCAACAGGAAAAGGAATAACCCTTACGAAAGAAGACAGAAAATGCATGCTAAAGTTAATGAATGTCAGGAAACCCATTCACAACCACTTGTTTACAAAAAGCACACACAGGGAAGCACACACAAAGCATTACATTGCTAATATGCTGTTACGCTGAGTAGTTCAGACGGCAAGGAAAAGGACCCAAATGCAGACTGCGCAGGCAGACAGGAGCAGATCAATGATTTATTAAACACAAAAAATAAGCTTACGTGAGGTACAAGTAGGCAGACAGGCTGACAGAAACAAGGCACATGGCAAGCAGCCTTACAAACAGTATGAATCGACCAGAGAACAAAGGAAGGGCACTGATATATATAAGAGTCCTTCGTGGACCATGACATATATATATATATATATATATATATAATTATATATACTAGTTGCTGTAAATTCTGCATTAGTTTTAGCTAGGTGTACCAAAGAAACTGGCAACTGAGTGTACATACAAATACTAATTAACTAAACTAATTATATATATATATATATATATATATATATATATGGGGCGGCATGGTGGTGCAGTGGTTAGCACTGTGGTTAGCACTGTCGTGCAGTGGTTAGCACTTCTCTCCGGGCACTCCGGCTTCCTCCCACCATCCAAAGACATGCAAGTTAATTGGTGATTCTAAATTGTCTGTAGGTGTGACTGTGAGTGTGAATGTTTGTCTGTCTCTATGTGTCAGCCCTGTGATTGACTGGCGACCAGTCCTGGGTGTACCCCGCCTCTCGCCCAATGTCAGCTGGGATTGGCTCCAGCCCCCCGCGACCCTCTGAGGATAAAGCGGTATAGAAAATGGATATATATATATATATATATATATATATATAGGGATTTGGCTAATCAGGGAATCAGGGGCAGGTGAGTAATGGGGAGCAGGTGTGGATAATCAGAGACACTGAGTACACCTTAAGGCCGTATTCACATAGAATCAGGCGCTGCGGCGAAAACGCTGATTTTCCCATTCATTTGAACCGGGGTACTGCATTCAGGCTGTGAAGAGTCAACTTTTGCCACGAGGGAGTACAAAGACGTTAATTGCCTTGCAGTGACTTGGCTTGTATCGGTCTTCAAGCTGGGATTATGGCTGTATTCAGACACTCCCACACTGCTGCACAACTCTGTGGCGAATCTCCGCAACGCCTGTTTCTGTGTGAAAACGGCCAAAGTCCTCAGGAAGGCTGTTCCAGCAACTCTGCATTAAAACTAAAGACAGCTTCATCACACTTTGAATTGGCCCCCGCTGCAGCAAGAAGACCAGTACCAGGTGACCTGAGCGGTCTGTTTGCAGCAGCTACTCATAGCTTTTAAACATGTCAAGCACATTTTGAAGCAGTCATTCTGTAACTTTTGCTCAACAGCAGCCACTGTGATATTTTGAGCTGCAGCTGATCCACAGTCTCCACAGTATAGCTAGCTCATAACAAGGGGGCTGGAGTTTGTATGTACAGTGACCTCTAGTGGCCGTAGTAATGCCAAAAGTGCCACAGGACGTAAGTCACGTCACGTAACATAACTCACTAAACTTAACTTACTAACGTGGTTATTTTAACCCAAACCTCACCAAATAGTTGTGGTGCCAAAACCTAACCAAACTGTGACCGTTTCACAACGTTCACCACTTAACGGTTATTATTGTTATCACAATGACAAAGGTACAGTACGCCTATATATGCTGTTTTGGGAGTCATTGGCAAACAACCTGTTCTTTCGTTTTTGGAGTCATATCTCCTGCCACCAGTAGGGGCGCTGATTTAGGAAACGCTCCTGTGGGTCGTATTAGAGGTTAGGAACTGACGTCCTATGTGGTTGTATGGGTTGGAGGACTTGTTGGGAGTTGGATACGCCAAGATTTTTTGGATGATGCCCATATGTACATGCACCAACAGACACAACTGTTTAATCTGATTTTTAATTGCCACTTGTACAACTGAGTACAGGACTGCAGTTTACTCCAGGTCTAATCAGTCAGCCAATCTTTATTTTCAATGAAAACATTTCATTTATTTCCATGAAAGCTTTTACATTCGCTGTTCATAACACAAAGTATCTGGTAGGTCATGAAACGAACAACAGGAATATTTACCATAAGATATAGCTCTGACAGGAGATGGGAAAAGAGAGAGAGAGAGACATAGGAGGGCTAAGAGCCACCATGGATGAAGGAAAGAAATGAGAGAGAGACTTGGCCGTACCAACCTGCAGGATGATTCAGTCCAAACCACCACTATCATCACACATATATCTCTCCCATCTCTGCTTGCATCTCCTCCACACACACACACACACACACACACACACACACACACACACACACACACACACACACACACACACACACAGACACACAGGCACACACACATGCACATACACACATAAACACATATGCTCTCCTCCAGTGGAAATTCCCTCATCATGACTACCATTATGATAATAATTGTTATGTCCAACATTTCCATAGCAATGTTAACAAACATCATCACCAGACAGCAGAACTGCCAAACTTTAAGAAAGATAAAACATCCAAATGTTTGGCAGTCATGCTATCACACCGCTGCACTGCAGTCAGTCTTTGACCGCCTACACTTGCTGTAGTGAAGCTTAAATTAATCCTCAGTCGAGGGATTTGACTGTTCCGCTTCGGTGGCTCTGGTGCTGATGATGAGGTGTTGAAGGTGCTCTAGGTGAAGCAGGTTTTTCCTATAGAAGTTTCTATATAAGTCCAAAACTTAAACAGCATCACAGCCACATCTGGTCTGCCATTAGCTCTCCCCAAGTGAGGGTCTGGCTCGATTTAAGTGGTTGTGTGTGTGTGTGTGTGTGCTTGTCTGTGTGTTTGAACAGCGTGCAAGAACCTGGGGAGCGATGGAACATCCTGATCGATGTACTATATCCCAGTAATCTGTTAAACCACACCTTTTCCTGAGTCTGACAGGAAACCAAATGGCTGATCTGCACAGTGCATGTGTGTATGTTTGTGTGTGCTTCAAGGCTATAGGTCAAGTTACTTAGCACAGATCATTGACATTTTCTGTGAGATTAGGAGCATAATCGCAGTCACGAGGGGACCTGTTACAGTATGTCTAGACTGCAAGGCCACAGGTTGCTCATTGTTACAGCTGTCCAACAGAGTTTAGTAGTTGAGGTGACCCATTATTTTTTAAGAGCAGTTCAGCTGCTCGTATTACAAATAAAAGAGCATTGGGGTACATATTCATTCATTACAATGAACATGGCCGGTGCAGTTTACTCTGACTCTAATCTACAGCTGTGTTTGTGATCTCTGGAGAGTAGCTCTGTGTTGGCCAAGACATTGTGTTTACACCAAGGATGGATTAAGAGAACTGGATACCAAGATGGAGATAAGACTTACTCAAATGAAAGTTGCTCATTATGCCAAAACAGTTCTTCAGGCCCATAGCAAATACATATTAGAGGCACATTGTGATGATGAGCCTGTCCTCCCATGGAAACCGAAAGCGTCAGTCGTTTTAGCAAATGCCCAAAATCGGCATGTTTATGTTCAAATAAATAAATTATGGCTTTTGTCCATCGGGGGCAAAGGAAGAAATACTATGACATTGTTATAGAGCCATAAAGTCCACAGAGGCAGGAGGTCTTTAACACGGGGAGGCCGCTGTTCATTTCCCGTTTCCAGCCCGTTATCCATTAATTTCAGCATTGGTTTCTTTTAACCGTGGCCAAAAACATTCCCTAACCTTAACCAAGTAGTTATTCATTTAACCATGATGATGAAGGTGTCCTTACATTAACATAGTGATTATTCTAACCCAAACCCAGATGTTTCCCTAGTCATTCTTGTGTCTGAACCTAACCAATCGTTAACCTTTGTGTTGTCAGATCAGAAAACAGTTTGAATTTTCCAACATTGATTTCTAACAGTTTTGGGGGCACTGACAATTTTGTCCTGCCGATAGAGGCACCAGATCTCATCAGATGCTTATATGCGTCATTCTGGAGGGCAATTATAAACAATGTATTTTGTCATTTAATTTTTTTTATTTTTTTTACAGTGGTTTCTTTTGTAAAGGTTGTGTAGCCTATAGGAAAAAAGTGAGTTTGGGCCGATTTGATTTGCAATTTCGACTGTGGCCACTGCACCAAAATTGCGATGCTGATCCTGAGGCCTTCGTTTACACCGCTTTGGTAGGTTGATGAGCTACGAGGAATAAGCTAAACTGACCATCATGTTGATTGTTATGAAGGAATATATATGACAACAACCACATTCAGTGTCACAATGGCAGCAGATATATCAGGCTGTGGCAACAGAAAATTTGTAATTGTTTTTTTTGTGCTTTCAGTCCATTTGTTGCTAAAAAAAATAAAGATAAAACAATACAAGTCTTATCCTTTAGCAACATTAGCAGTGTGAGATGGAGACTGCCAACAATCTCAAACATGGTCTCTTCAGTATCTTTATTAGACATATAGTGATGTTGAAAAATGCACCTTTAACCACTTTCTCAGACTTTCACACATGGATTTATGACCCTTGTTTCTATGTGTACTCTCTTTACAACCATATGCCTTGAATGCTAGATATGTGTTCACCGCAATAAACTAAAGAAACCTCAAGATATCCATTTATTTCAAATGACAAGCAAAACTTTGGCTGGCTGCTGTTAACCACGGTCACCCTGTTTCTTCATTTGGTGGGTTTGAGATCTTGGCTGCAGCTGAACTTTGGAGCAACATCTCCCATCAGCAGCCAAGATGAGAATAGCTATATGTCCCGCCTGTTACTGCAGCAACATTTGTGCTACAAATGGCAGTGAGCAAGCCCAATTTGTTCACTGAAACATAACGCAGTGATATGGCTGATACGTCAAGGTTGAGCAATGGGGCTGACATGTGTAAGGGTGAAGATAAACAGATATAGCGCTCTATACACATTAATACAAGAAAGCACATGCACTCAGAAACACAAGGCCTCTGCATTCCACCAGCATGAAAGTGCTTTCATGTTTACAGCAGAACAAACAGAGGAGGGCTTCACCTCCTGTGTTTATCTGTAATATACTTGTTTCCGTGACCGCCTTCCCTCATAGCAGTAAGAAACAAAACATATGCTCTGACGGATTCGAGTTTGACAAGCAGCGAGCGTAAAAGAACAACTGAGACATGTCTGTTGTTGTTTGTAATGGTAATTTGTGTTTCGACTCATATTACTGCTGATGCATTTTATCGTCTTTCAGCCACTGTTTTGGCTTTACGCCCCACAACATTACTGTTTTAGTTCAGTCTCACCGCTCTCATCAACCTGTTTCCACACGCAGAAGACAGTTGTTCTTTATTGAAAAATCTCTGATAAACCCACTGTACAATACCTGCTCAGCACCAAACAACAGACCAACGCAGTTAGCGATTAGCTGGTGAACATAGTGGAGCATTTAGCAGATATTTCCCTCAGGGGTTGGTGGAGACCAAAACAAAGCTCAAAGGAGAGTGAATATTGGACTTAATTACGTCAGGTGGCCAGGAACACAACTCCGAATGTATAAATAGGCAAAAGTTTGGTAACATGTTCGAATATTAGGTCGGTGTTGTGTTTACAGCTCATTGTACTATGGCTAAAAAATTCCATTAATGCAGGTTTAGTTTAGTTTAGTTTTGGCCATCATTTCTATCAGTTATAATAACACTGTATTAAACAAATGAATTGCTGAGGTCTTGGAACGCGGCAACCTTCCTAATAAGAAGTCAGACAGGGCAGGAAGCATGAGCAGATGGCCAGACAGGTTAGCCAAACTCAACTGGAAGAGAAAACGAAGGCAAAAGGAAAACTGATTTCCATTGTAAACAGCCATCACACCATTACAGATTACAGACATGATGTCCAAAACTGTGAGAAAAAAAAAAAGTTGTAATTAACCCGAATTTTCCTTTAATAGCTGTAGCCAAGAAATTCATCTTGTAAGTGTGACATGGTGAGGTTATGGCTGGACGGGTGCACCTTTCAGTCTTTTGACCAGCCAGGAAGATGAAGAACTGAATGAGTAATGCTCTCTTCCCCCTCATCAGTTTGTTTGTTTGCCCTTGAGCAAGGCAGGAAGCCCTGCTCTGTGGCCAACAGTCTACTGGCAGCTTCCAGGCCTGAAACTCATTGAATGTGAAGCAGATTGCTCCTGGAAGAGAGAAAGTGTTCTCAATTGCCTCCCATGGATGACTGTAAGCTATACTACGTGTATAGTCATGGCTTTGTAAGACAGTCCTACATTCCTCTAAACCTCAGTGTCTTGTTGTATTGTCATAAACCAAATCTAGGTAATGCAATAAGTCCAAACTGGCAGCAGGGTCTGGGAAAGTACAGTCCTCTGCTCTGTATCGGTTTGTAGTCAGTGGATGTGGTTGGCGGATGGGGATAGTGGGCAGAGTATGTACGTCTTTCTTTGTGTGTGTGTGTATGTGTGTGTGCGTACAGTACTTGTGTGTTGGGTAGAGGGTCTAGCCAGCTCTCGCCTTGCTCCATTTGCCATCAAACCCCAGCTGAAATAAAGAACACATGGGAGCTGTTTTGAAGGTCCCTCACTGCTGGTTAAAAATCTGAATTTCCCCCGCGACTTCTTGCTGTCTCTCTTCAACCCTCCGCCTATCGCTCATCCTACCCTTTGTGCTTGGAACTGTTCGCCCGGAACAGGCAACACCAATCGACCTCAAAATTTCCATTCGGAAAAGAAAAGAAAAAGCAAAATAAACAGATGATGAGGGAAAAGAGAAGAAAGACGTGAAACAACGTTTGCGTGCACCGCAGGGATGGGGAGGGCAAATGCTGTGCCAACTGTGTTATGGTTGGCAAACCTTGAAGTGCCTGATCTACAGTAGAGGGAGGGGAGGGGGAAAAAAACACAGAACTGGAGCGACAGGCTGCCATACAGTGTGGTCGCCAGCCGCTGTATGTTTGAACCATGGGAGAAATTTCATGTGGTTGTAATTTTCATATTAAAGTAATGGGGGTCTATCAGTGTCTGAGATGTACAGATGGGAGGTGTAAGCACCAGCTGCTGCATATGTGTGTGTGTGTGTGTGTTTGAGTGTATATACATTTACAGTGTCATTGAAGTTAGCATGTGTGTTGGGAGATAGACTGTAATAGACTCGTAATAGCACCTAATAATGGCACTTAAGAAATGCCACAATAAATGGGATGTTGGATAGAGTGTGAAGAGGAAAATAAAGTCCTTGAGTACCATTCTCCATTTCAGTATTACAGGAAAGCACTTTGAACATTTCAGTGCATATTAGGCTTAGACTGATGACTTTACTGAGGTACAGTACATGTATGAGGCCAGCTGTTTTCATTAAAAACTCAGTCACTCAAACAGTATTTAATTTAATGTAAAATTAACCAATATACACTTGCAGTCTATGCAAAGCCCTTAAATTTAACTCGGATGCAATTCATTCTATATTTGGTCAGATTATATAGCATAGAACAGAAATGGGACAAAGTTGTTGTTTTGCAAGTCTCCAGCTTCCAGCTAAAAAAACAAAAAAAATGTGAGTTGTCTGCCTGATCCAGCTCGCAGGCGTCACTGCATTTTGTTTTTTAGTTATTAGCGATCACGTCAGTGTCTGTTGGGGTTTTAGCTGTGTTTTCCCAGAATGCCTTTCAGATTCAGATCATTGTCTGGCTGGATATTTTCTGTTGTGACAAAGGCGTTAAGGACGAGCCCTCTCCCTCAGTGACCCTTCCAAGCCTGTTGATACAGTGAGTGTCATGTTCAGGCTTCGCATTTATCTCTCAGCACTGGGGTTTAAGTCTGGCCTTATTTGTGTTTCTGTTCAATGGGTGGTCTAATGCTGGCTAATAAGACTCTGTATGTGTCTTTACTTTAGAGCAAGATGAGAATCTCCAGCTTCCTCATAGTAAATCGTCACAGGCTGATCTGAGGGACAAAAGCCTGGTGACCTATGACCTTTTATCTGTTGTCGCACAACTTAGTGGATTTGACTTGCCTCTTTAGTTAATGGTATCACTATTGAGCATTATAGTGTCGGAGCCACTTTTTTGAAAGGGGAATGATAAGTTGTTACAACTGCTGCTTACTTTCCTCTAATTTGACTAATTTTGGGGTCTAAATGACTAATAATTGGACCTCCGCCGGCATCCGTGAACAGGCTGCAATGGCTGCAACGTAACCCTTTGGGGCGCCCCCATTGCGCCCGTGAAAGGTTCATCCAGTAAAAGTGCTTGTTTTTGCCACTGACAGGCTCAGACTGTTATTCAAAGTGTCTGACAACATTATGGAAAGAATCCCTACAGAGACTGTTTGTTAAAGAGTAAGATCCTTTTTGTTTAACCAGAAACAGAAAGTCTTTCTCAAGGAAAAGTCTTGCAGGAAGACGAAAGGATCTTACTCTTTCACAAAACAGTTAGGGACAGTTCTGGCATGACTTTTGCTCAATGTCTGTCTGTTGTGACTACATTTGCATGCATGCACCACGACTAAGGATATGTTGACATCAATCTTCCCATAACTCTCAGTCTAATTCCAAGGGCGTGGAAAAAAACTGTAGAGATGTTTATGCCTGCAGAGATGTTATTCTCATCACTAATAAGAATATGTCATCCACATTTTGCAGTGCTGCATCACAATGCTAATATTTCATGTTTCTGCAAATGAGAGTTAAAACAAGAGATCAGGTCTTATTTCGATTTGCAGTGCGATTGAAGTGTTTTGGCATCACAATGTTGTTAAACATACTGGACTCTACAGCCACGTTAAATCCCCACGCTTGCACATTCAAATTTTGGATGAGGATCTGTGGACAATTTTATGTGACTAAAAACACAAAAAAGGAACTTTGTTGATTAAACAAGTTTAATTTTACACCCCAGGCATGCTGCCGTATCTTTAAACAAAGAAAGCTGTGTGTGTGTGTGTAGTGCTTGACTGCTGGAACACTGGTATTTGCTTTTGACCTGTGCCAATAAAAATTAGGTTTGATACAACTATCAGCTCCTTGAATGTACCAGTAACACAAACAGAGATTCACTGATACATGTATCTGAGGGGAAGGAGCAGAGAGGAACACAGACACAGCGTTTATGTTTCCGTGCTATACATCAGATTCCCTCTCATTACTCCAAACCCAGATATTTGCAGGGTTTTCACACGTCCTTCACAAAGCGGTGTGGTTTTGATTGCCTGCTCCCATATGGGGTTTCTCCCTCTAAGCCATCCATGTGAAGAGGGTCCCAGGCCTGAGTCAGACAGCAGGATTAGTGGTAATAGTGCTTTGCCAGGGAGATGGACGGATGGGATGGAAAGCTTGTAACTTCAAATAAAAAAATAAAAAAATAAATAAAAAAAACCTTCCTTGAACTTGGAAAAAAACAGTCGTCACTTCAGATTAATGACGATGCCTTTTTAATTTGCTCTTGTGGGGTTTGAATAGCTTTCAGGGGACCTGGGGTCATGCAGCTCGCTGTACCTTTAAGGGCCATGTCAAACTTCATTTCTTGTGAAAACATGAAAATGCCTGTGGTTGTAGTTACGAGGTTTTCATAACAGACGGAGAAAGAAGAAGAAGAAGTTTTGTGCTTTCCTGCTGGATGGGAGCCAAGGGATGACTTGGCAGAAATTGTAGGATATCTGTGGTTGGAGGAAGGACGAAAGGTCTGGAGGCTTTTTAAACAGAGACAGAGAGAGATGGGCTCTGTTGACCTACATCCAGATCTTTAGACTCCAAACTGTGGTCTGAAAAGTAAAGCTGAGTTTTGTCTGCCACATCCAAGTCACTCCTTTATGTCCTTTATGTCAGTGTTTTATGCAATCGACACTAATCCTGTTTGGTCTTGCTTGTCTTAAGCAAATTTGTTTGGTTCTGAGATGGAGTTTGACTCTTTGTTTGACTGGAGGCCTCTCCCTCTCCATCTGTGGTGGGTTTGAGGGAGTCTTTGAGGAGAGGGATCTGTGTGACTGAGTGTCACTCGATCACTTGATTCACTGCACATGTCATTATCTGAGAGGGGTATTTGTGTATGCGGGTCTTGCGATGATAGATAGTTGTGTCGTCTGAATTCATAACTTACAAGATTCAAGTAAAACTGAGCTTGACTGTGGTTACAAGACATATTACGATTTGGTAATGATATATGTATTATATGTGTTGTAAAATATTATAGCTTATGATATACTTTTAACTGTATGTTCGCAGGCACATAACAGGAACCCTGCATATCCTACATCCCATCAGAGCAGGGACGCTGGAAGTAGGGGTGCTGAGGGGGCTGCAGCACCCCCTACTGGCAGGGGGCTGTAACTGCATGGATAAAAAGTTTACTAAACAAATCAATAAAGAAATTAAAATTTTGAGAGTAACATTTTAGCGTAGGCAGTCTATAAAATGTCCACCCTTTTTTTAAATTATTTTTATGATATTTGATTTCATTTCTGTACATTCAATGTATTTTCTGTGATGCACACATGCAGAGCACGTAGTTTGGCGCAAAGGATCATATGGAAAGCCGGTAATGGTGGGTTAGGTATCATTACTACTACTACTTCACCATGTTGCAAAAAAGAATCTCTGATTTCTTTAGTAATGGCCCCAAAGCCAAACAACAAAAACCCTTAACCTGCCAGAACACAGTCGACTCCCTGCCGACGGACCCCTGTCACTCCAACAGCCCTGAGAAGGAGAGATCGGAGCAGCAGCAGCTAGCTAACATCAGTGCTAACGTCAATGCTACCCCACCTCCAGTTGGTCCTATAGCAGCTAACAGCCAAGTCCCAACTATCTCCGTTGCTGAAGAGCCTTTCCAGCCAAAGGAGTTTATATTCCCAGCCAGGCACTTTGGAAATGAAAACTTTACCCAATCCTTCAAGTCAGGTTGGTTTTCACGATGGACATGGCTTCACTACATGAGGGAAAATGATAAAGCTGTATGCTTCTTGTGCTGCTCTGCTATACAGAAGAACCTTGTCAGTGAAGACAGAATGAGGGATGGCAACTTTGTGAAAGGAGGGTTTGCCAATTGGCGAAAGGCAGGGGAAAAATTTCGGGAGCACGAGAAATCCCATTTTCACATAGGAACTGTTAACAAACTGGCAGCATTAAATGTGATGCTCTCACATGTAGTTGCTAAAGAGCAAATGACTGCGCAGACTGTTTTGGAGCTGGCCTTTCGGTCTGTGAAGTTCTTAGCCCATGAGGGGCTACCGATGGGAGGACAGGCGCACTGTGATGGGGTGTTTTGGCAATTAATGCTGGAACGAACGTATGCCCTACCTGATGCTCTTGAGTGGCTGCTCAGAAGACACAATAGGATGGCCGACAACATTCAGAATGAAATTTTGGAACGGTTCGCTCATGCTGTCCAGCGCAAAGTAGTGTCACAGGCTTGAAGCTCTCCATACTACAGGTTAACAGCTGATGGAACAACCGACATCACATCGAAGGAGCAGTTTTCTTGCCATTTGCACTACACTGATGAGAATCTCTCCCAGAAGAGCCACTTTTTGGGGTTTTATAATGCGCCAGACACTACATCTGAAACGTTGCTTTCCTGCGTGAAAGATGTGTTTTTGCGTTTGAACCTACCTCTGGAGAAGCTGCAGGGGTACTGTTTTGATGGTGTCAACAACATGTCGGGCGGTTTTCTGGGGTGCAAGCAAGATTCAAAGAAATTTGTCCAAGCTCATTGTTTGTCCACTGCTGCAACCATTCCCTTGACCTGGCACTACAAGAGGTTGCAAGAGAAGTACCGCTAATAGCAGACACACTCCATTTTGTTTAGAGTCTAGCCAATGTCATCAGGGAATCAACAAAGAGAAAAAACACTTTTGAATCGTTTTTTGGGGAAGATGACATCAAGTGCAACATACTTGGATTGTGTCCAACCAGGTGGTGTGTTAGAACCAACGCTATTTCCAGGGTAAGCCGTGCGTATGGCCCACTTCTCCAGACACTACACACGCTCCAGCAAGACCGCAATGTTCGTGGTGAAACGAGGGCAAAGATCTCCGGGCTTCTAAAGCAAGTGACAAAAGCCAGAACGATGTTTGGCCTTCTGTGCTCTGAAGCTCTTTTTGGTCCATGTGAAGCTGTGGCTAAAGCCTGGAGTGCGTAAAGACCCTGAAAGGACGCATACATGCCCTACGCAACGAAAAGGCCGTGGGGGAAATTGTAAACAAGACCAAAGCATCAGTGGCTGTACACGAGCTCAAGATTCCTGATTCCGCAGTACAACAGAGGCTGAAGATGTGCCAACAAAAGGAGTGGCATCGTGGCGAAGAGAGTTTTTTGAGCCTCTCGATCTTGTGCAGTGTGAAATAGAGTGCCGGTTTGACCAGAGTGGCATGGCAACTGCCTCACACAGGGAAGAAACATTGCTTGCTGCTGCCAAGGGGTCAGTTGGCACAGAGGCAATATATAAATGTCTCTGGTCTTCACATGCAATTGAGGATGCTGGGGGACCTAACAAAGATGGAGAACTTTCGCACTGTCCACGAACTTGGGGTGTATATGTCTAACTTGCACATGCAAACAAGAGGACTCTTCAAGGATGTGGAAAATCTCCTCCAGCTGTGTCTTTGCCTGCCCATCTCCGTGGCCTTGTCAGAGATCGTTCTCTGCGCTCCGTTGCCTGAAAACCTGGCTGCACAACACAGTCACACAGAAGCGACTGACACACCTGGCCTTGCTTCATATGCTCCAGGACATTCTGGACACACTGGACATTCGTGTTCTCATGAGGGAGTTTATTCACGCCACCCCAGAGCGCAAGACCACATTCGTGTTCTACCGTCTGCTTAAGGTAGGCAAATGTGTTGATATTATGTTTCCTGCCACCATGCAGGCTCACTTTGGTCTTGGTTACAATATTTATATTATGTACGTGTTCACTTCAGATGCTTTGTGAGTTCATTGTTTGAAACTTATTGTGGTGGTACTGCTGGACGATCAGTAATGTAGCTCACTCTCAGTTTCTCAATTTCCTGTCTCACCAGTTACAGGGCATATGGCCTGTTCAGAGTTACTCGTTAATTTCTGTGTGTGTTTTATACAGTTCAAGTGCCTTGTTCTATTGCTACCCGTATATCTTGGCTGTAGCTCAGTCAATAATAAATCATCTTCTGATTAGGAATAAATCTGCATTCCGTGTGTGAACTGTCCATACCTGAATATGATATGCTGCTTTGACATACAGTATGTTGGTCTGCTGTCTGTTGTAGCGTAAAATGCTCTAAAACTGGTGTAAAATGCTGTTGGCCAGTTAAATTAATAAAAATAAAAAAACCCATTAATGTTGCGCAGCATTTAATATGATGTCATTATATAGACTTTCTCTCAGCACCCCCAACTCTGAATGACTTCCAGCATCCCTGCATCAGTGTATGTTGAAATTAACACTAAATGTCCACAAGATGCAGTTAAGTAAATGAATGGAGGAGATATTATATCACCTAATGTGGACTCTGAACAAATGACAACAAGTTTCAAAGAGAAACTAATCTAGGATGGTATCTCTGCCACTTTTTCTGCAGTGATCTCAACAGCACTAACTTAGAAACCTCCTCAGGTGTTGCCATGTTTTGTTATACTCTGTGCTAAATGGAAAGTTCTCAAGAAAGATACTCTGGTGTCGTCCAGGGATGATTTGGCTCTGATGGTGCCCCTAGCTGATACTTTATAAAGGGGCACGCCACCAATTTTACACATGAAGATCAGTTTGCTAGTCATGGGGAGTACAGATTCTGAAAGCCGTTATATAATATCCTCTGTGACGTCATATGGGTTATCACAGCTTGTGCTTGGAGACTGGAAGCCTGCGGTACAAACTTGGGGTGTAGAGTTTAAAAGACGTAGGCATTTGCCAGACAGTAAAAGACGCTATCAAGTTGCATTATGGGAAGTCAGAGTCAGGATATCTCACCTTTGGCTGCTTCGATTTTGAGCATTCCTTTTCAAACCTGTCTCTTGTGAGTGCCCCAACTTTATGGAAGTCCTTGAGGTACATAGATAGCAATCCTGTTGGCGGACAAGAATTTGGACAATTCTGCAAAAGCCCGGATGATGTCATGATGTTCAATGGCAATATTTTTTAAATTCTTGCTTTCTACATTATCTGTGCATGGCAATTATGGTGTGGGTAAGGTTATGGAAAGACTGTGGTTTTGGCAAATAAAGTATGGTTAAGGTATGGTTTGGGTTTGGCAACTAAAGCACTTGGTTAAACCTGTAATACCTGATTTTTTTTGGCCACTTGGGGGCAGCGGAAACACGTTGTGAACACAACATTGACATATCATCACTTTTTAAGTTATTTAAGTTTAGTCATTTGGAGTCGTGTTTCTGTCCACCTGGCGAATATAACACCAATATTCTCTCTCTTTTAGCTCTGTTTTTGGTCTCCACCAACTCCTGAGGGAAATTTCTGGCTCTTTAGCTGCTAAATGCTCCACTATGTTCACTGTGTCTGCCTGCTTTTTGGTGCTGTGCAGGTAGTGTACAGTGGGTTATTAGAGCTCTTTCATCGAAAACAGCTGCCTGCTGCTGCTGAAAACACCCACTGAGAGCAGTGAGAGTGAACCAAAAAAGTAAAGTTGTGGGACGGACAGCTGAACAATGACCTGAAACTCGCTATAAAGTGCGTAAAACCAAGGGAAGCTGCAGATTCAGGTGATATTTCTCACTTTGTCCCTACTAGCGACCCCTTTCACACTGTCATTTGATACATTGCTATTAAAAAAATATCGAATATAGGCATTTTACGGTTAGAGAGAGATTATGCAGAACTGTGCTTCACACCCTCACTTTCTACTTCACTACATAAGTGGCACATTATTTCCTGCATTGGTACTGAATGTTGGCGCTGGAATTTTAATTATATGGGATGTCCAGGATATCTGGGGTTTTTAGAACCTTTATAACTTTATACAGGTTGAATTGCTGTTGTTTTCTATTAACAAAAGATAGAAGAATTGACATTTCTCCGCACAAAGAGTCTATCTGTAGGAGCTTACATGCACATAGTGTTTGACACTGAGCTGACTCTTCTCTCCCTGTCCTTTGTCCGCAAACGTCTCCTCTGTGAAACCCGACCGCGGGGACAATCATCATTCCTCAGCTATTAGCACCAAATCTTTGGCCGGGCCTGAATGTGAGGAGATGTTGTGTTGTCAGCTGAAGGGCTCTGGTTTCGCCCCAGATGAGTGGAGAAAGGGGTCAGTGACGCCTGTCAACGACCCTCAACGGCCCCTGGTTTCCTGTCCAGGGACCACTCAATGGCCTCCATTACGTGTCATTGAAGAACCAAAATGGCCTCTGCTCTACATTTCCACCCAGGGGTCTTTATCATGATAGTTGCTTGGCTGAAACTCAAGAGTTTTCAAACTGAATGAAGCAAAAGCAAGCAGTTGAAGATATAGCTAAGATATGCATACAGTGATATAGGTAATTTACGAAAGGCAATAAGGTTCTTTGTCCAATCTCAGAGATTGGAAATCTTTTCAAGGGTCTAATTTTTCTGTGCAGATGTCAGCGATAGGCAACTGTAACTTAAGAAGGAACTAGAAGGCTTGGCCAGCAGGGTGAAGGACACAGACGAAAGTTTGGAAAGTAATTGAGTTTGTTGGATCACTAAAAGACTGCAATAAAATGAAAAGAAGCCTGTGAAAGTCCAAGGAAGCAGCTATATGAGCAAGCGGCATAATGTTTAACACAAAGCAACCACATTGGTTTCTTCTTCTGTGAACTTTAAGTGTCCAGCACTGTTGCACTTTGTCCTGTCTACAGGATCTGTTGTTTTAATGTTCTGCATGGCACTGCTAGGTGCTGTAAATGTCAGAGCAATTTTCATCTGAGCCGAAACGAATTCCTCCTGCCTGACTCTGTGGGAATTAATAGGAACTTGAACTTGAACTTGTTGTCTCACTGCTGGAAAGCTTAAAGCCCACATAGAATTGAAGAGAGCTGGACCTGTGGTGTGACTCTCTTTGCCTGTGAAAATGGTCCAAGAAGGCTGTTCAGTGAACCAGCAGTAAAAACTTTCCACGAGGAATGTCTCTCAGCCTCCTCGCTCACCTCGTTCGTTTTGTGGTGCTGTTTTCTCGAGCCTCCTGATCTCGAGTCAGTAGGTCAATATTTGCCTTTAACTTTTGACCTGTGTGTTTACCCACCTTTTTACTCAATTACTGCCATCACTGCAGTCTAGCTCAGAGAGGCCTTTAATCCGTCGAACCAAAAATGCTGTGTCGAAAAATAGAGTGAGAGAGCTGTGTTTTTTTAAATGACATTCCATGATATGTAATGATTTATAGGTTAATACTTGATATGGAAAATATGTTGGGATTAACATACATTCTGGTGTTTAACCTGAGCCACACAGTTTAGCTGCCTAACACCAATGGTGGCTAGTTATTTACAGTATATTTATCAGGATAGATTTTTTCCTTAGTCCTTAGTAACTTCTCACAGCTTTGTGTACCGTGTTGTAAGGTGTTATCATATGTTTCATCGTCAGGGCGTTTTCACACCTATAGTTGGTTTGCTCTGGTCAGAATCAGTTGATGACTTTGTGAACTTGGAGTGTTTTCCCCTTGGTTCAGTTTCTTTTCACACAGAGAAATATCCAAGTGAACCAAAATGCATCACTACAAACCATGTGAGAACTTTCACTCCGCTCATTGGTCAGATGTGTCTGGGGTGGGAGCAAGAAAGTAAATACAGGGAGAAGGTCCTGTGTTGTGAAGTAGTGCATATTTCTGTGAGAGAAACATTGCTGGTTTGTTCTCCGGCTAGCTGCTGCTACTAGAAACAGTTTGCGTTCTCTGCCACATTCCATAATGCAAAGCACACCTGGCTACAGTTTAGCTCAAACTTGCGGAGTATACTGCGTAGTTTGGGTCGGATCGAGGTTCGAATTTGTTTGGACCCGGATCGAGACCACTTCCTCTAAAGGGTCTTGGTGCAGTTGTTTTAGTCTGCATTCAAGTGTGATTACTGTGTTCACACCTGCCCAAACGAACTGCACTAACCGGGCAAACGCACCAGGGTTTGTTTTAATCAAACCAAACAGGTCAGGTGTGAAAATGCCTTAAATGTTCATTAATGTAGATTTTCTAGTCTTGCCACAGGCTTTTTTTTATGTTATGTTTGGGCAATCGGGTCATATAATCACTACAACTACACCTGCTGTTACCTGCTGCTATTCTAGTACAACCACTAAACACACTCACACTGGTGTCCAGTCATTTGGGGTAAATTATTCCACAGTAAGAAGAGAAGCTTCATTCATTATTAGAGAAACATTCTACATTTCAAAGATAAAGGTGAAATTACATCCTACATATGTCCATATCATTTCAAATTGCGTTTATTGGCTTGACCATAATCACATCCAGTATTGCCAAAGTATCGGCAATGTCCATATCAATAAATGCCAGTTTCCCATGTTGGTGGTTTAGGAAATATGTGTCTATCCACAGCCAAATGGTTACAATTATCCAAATTATATATAATACAATTATATATAATAAGGGGCATATACGGCACAGCCACATCCCTCTTATTAGCAAAACTATACAACCACAGCATCAACAACTAGCACTAACACCGCCTGAACTACTATTACTGCTGTTACAATTACTGCCACTACCACATATATCACATGTCCATGTGCGTACAGTCTGCTGTTACTAATCCAGACTGCTGTGACCTGCTTTAAATACATCCCCAAACTAATACACACACACACACACACACACACTGTAATACATTGTGTACACGTATAGTACATATATAGTATGTAGTAGTACACAAATGCAGGCATGAGAACAAGGCCACATGTACACTTTCTTCATGCTTTTGCACAAACAGAATTCCTTTTACCTGCATGCCTCACATGCAGACAAAGAAAGGCATACATATACGCACTTATATCTCATGCTGCCCATCCATCTGTACATCCATTCATCCCCGGCTCTACAGTCACCCATAGCGCAGCCGCAACTGTTTGTGTAATATTAGAAGTGAAACCGCATCCTCTCTGATTGAATCTGTGGACCTGCTAGGTCACTGGGTGGCTGTGCAAACAAACTGAACTGGACCATTACAGCCTGGCTCCTCTAGGCGTCACAACACACACACACACACACACACACACACACACACACACACACACACACACACACACACACACACACACACACACACACAAACATGAACAGAGGAAAACTTGCTTGCATGTGTCTAAACACACACACCTCAACTCTTTTTAAAGTTGGGTTTTAGAAGAATGAAATCCCACACCTATCTCTAAACCTTATTTATATAATCTAGAACTCATCAGCTACACACACACACACACACACACACACACACACACACACACAAATTTTTGCAATGTTTGTTTTATTGCACATACCTGCTTAAGGTAAGATAGAATCTGTCATGGGTTTGTTGGCAAATGGACAACACAATGGGCTTGCCAGAAAGTTTAGTCAATGATCAGGAAGTATTTACACATGTGTGACTGGCAGCTTCTCTGCCAGAACCTGCATGTGACATAACTGATCTATTATTACAAGGAAACAGAAATCAATGCAGTGACTGTTGGACGCAGATTTACTACAGACTTTGATCTTCAGGTTTATCAAAACAGTATTAAGACACAACATGACTCAGCAGCCAAGAGGCCATAAAACACAGCCTTATCATTTGTGTATTATTCCTCACAGTGTTCCAGTTGCTTGGCCAAGTCTGTCAGTTTCACTGGTCTGATAGCTCTGATTTCTGCACAGACTCATTTAGCTGGCTTATATAACTGACTGATGGGTGCCTCCCTCCTGCTTTCTGTTCCCATCCATCCCCTCCTTTTCTCTCTCTCTCTTTCTTTCTTTCTTTCTTTCTTTCTTTTCCGCTCTTTCTTTTTCCAAATCAGGCCTCCTGCTCTCTGCTGCCCTCACCACATCCATGTCTCCTCATGTTTCAGTCTGTATCTTTTCAGTCCAGGTCATTCAAGAACATGTCTGTAGTTTGGGAAGAGAATCACATGCTATGGAGTCGATATAAATGCTCAGGCAGACATGGACTGAATGGCAATGAAACCAAATATTACACAGCAGCAAGCAAGATGAAATCATAAAATAATCACGAGACAAACAATTGACTGACATAAAGCATTTATATGAGCTAACTCTTTCCAGATGCTTTAACCTTGGATGCCCGAAGGATTCGGGGGGGCTCAGAGAAGGCCAAGCTGCTGTCATTCAAAAGGACCAAATAACTGCAATAACTGCCTTTGCTTTGATTTTGACAATGGTGGTTTTGTATAGAGAGAGGCTGTTGGAAATATTATGTTGAAAGCTATTTCAATTCTACATTTCAAAACAGCCATCAGATGACAGCGGCTTGGCCTTTCATGATGTAGAAAATTCATAGAAATGTGAGAAGCCTGAATAAAGCAGCATTCAGAGTAATGTAGGGTCCATTCATCTATTCTGTCCTCAAAACCCACAGACACACTATTCTCCCCATTTGTGTTGATGAAATTTGATTTACACCATCATGCTACCTGCAAACCCTACCCGCAGTATCTCTATTATTATTATTAATATTAGAGCTTGTTGCTGCTTTTATAGTTATTTCCTTAGAAAAAATCTGATGCCTACATGTGGAAACATCAAGCTTCAGCAGCACTGACAGAGCTTAAAGCTTCAAATAACCCTGGCTTGGAAAGCAGAACTTCCTTCCATCAGAAAATTCCTTTGGCAAGCTTGGTAACCAGTTCCCCCAAAATCTGTACTATTATTGAGCCTGTTGACTATTTCTCAAGGCCAGGCATCTCCACATGCAGACATGCAGACGTTATGGAGAAGATCACCAGCAATATCTTCTCACACATAAATCCAGGAAAGTGTACAGACTGAATCCAGCGTGGCGCCAGTGTGGCGCAGGCTTCATTTACACTCTAAGACAATGCTGCACCTGAAAAAAAGACATGATACCAGTGTGAACACCTACATCATACTGTATATGCTATTGAAAGTGTGCATAATCATAATCTGATACTCAGGTAAGAATATACAATATCAGGATATTGTTGCTCATGGAATCTCATAGTCTGTCCTGAGAAAACTTTAGAGACCCAGGCTGCCGCCATGACCTTTGACCTGGAAGCTGCTCTGCGATGGTTTTGGATGTGGCTGTGGGAAAGTGGAGTCAGTGATAAAAATGAGGAAGATGAGTCAGATGAGTCAGAGCGGGGGTGTCAGACTGGCAGCATATCTTGTTTGGACAGCAGTTTCCTCTGCTGTAGAACAAGTGATGGGCAGGTTAACTGCTGCTCCCCCCAGCGATCAGCAGAGGGAGAGGAGGGGATGTTTGTCTCTTTACATGATTCTCTTTGGTGCCTCTCTCTTTTGCTTACCAACTTCAAAGGAACATTTTGATTTATTACAGCTTGAGGCTAATTTTTTCTAGTTTTGGCCATCATTTCTATTATATTATAAACACTGTACTCACCAAGTTTGATGCTGAGATCTGGGAGTGCAGCGACATCACTAAAAATAAGTCCTATGGGGGAAGAACCAGCAGCAGTCAGATGGGCATACAAGTTTTGAACAAAGTGGAAGAGAAAGCAGAACGTAGAACGGTACAATTATTCCCCAAACTGTCTGTTGGAAACATCCATCACAATTTATGGACCGACTTCCTGGTTCAGCTTTAATCAGCTGTACTTGCCGTAGTTGTCTGTGCACCCAGTTTCATTATTACAGACATTTCAGGTGTGCTCACATTCAATTTTACCTCCTGGTTCGGAAAGACTTTGTTGTAGCAATGTTACTGTGTTCCCAGATCTCTGCTATTACTTCGGTGAGTTCAGTGTCATCATAACCAATAGAAATGATGGCCACAACTTTGAAAATAAGACCCACCTTTAATGTCCTGTTCCAGAGCTGCACGTCACGGAAAGAAGACCTGTCACGGCACTTCACCTGCTGTTCCCAGCATTCCCCGCTTAGCTGCTGTAATCCTGGAGGCCATGGACAATATAAACACACACAGTGGATTACACTCAGTGTGTGTCTGTGTGGGATAAAAGAGATGAAACAGAAGATGACTATTGTCGGTGCAGTGTAATCCATTTGCAAGAAGACGTGTGTGTATGTGCGTCCATGAAGGGCCCTCTCACCAGGTAGGCCTATTCATCACTGATGACGGTCTGTGTGCACGGAGCTTACTGTAGATCCACAGCTCACACACACACACACACACACACACACACACACACACTGTACAAGATGGGGCCACCCAAACTTTCTGCGTGCTCCTTTTACTTCTGACAGGATTTTTCTTTCTTTTTTTTTGTGGTTTCACAGACCATCTCTATTCAACGGAGATCGAATGGCTAAAATAGTGGAAAATTTAAATGCTCCTACACACACACACACACACACACACACATGGCCCACCCATGGACAAATGTTAGCAGATTAATGAAACATGCAAATATCCAGCGGGTTCATGCAGCTCTGTCCCCCCTGCTGTGCATTATTCACACGCATAAGGGCCATTAATATGAACGTGAAAGGGCCTGTACTGTATGCACCATCTGAATGTTAATCCTTGAGAAAAGAACTATTGTTTAGCTGTTGCAGATGGGGATTGGTGGTGGTGGTGGTGGTGGGGTGTATCCCCCTGAAAATGAAATGGGAGGATGGGTTTCCTGCTGGTCTCTCCTCACACACACACACACACACACACACACACACACACACATATCCTCCTTCCTCCCTGGACCTCCTTAAGATGTCCTGACCTAGGGGGAGGTGGTATTGGTGGTGGTGGGGGGCTGGATGCAGTGTCCAGTCCTTCTCTTCGACCCGGCCCGACTCAACAACAACAGCTGAAATGGCTTGCAGATGTGGCTCCGCTCGGCTAATAAATTCTTTCTGAACTCAGCAGACATGGGGGGGACTTTTGTGGGGGGGGGGGGGGGGTATAAATGTCTTTAGCTGCTGCTCCCATTGATTTATAGAAATCTAGCAAGTAGACCTGTAGAGACAAAGTGGGGAAATCACATTTAGGTGCAGCTAATATGTAGGTGGGCTGGTAGGACTATTGGTGCCGTAAAGCCAGTCTGTGTAACTTTTGAAAGGAAAAATATCTTGTTCTTTGTCTTACAAATGTTACGTTGAATTCCTTGGTGATAAAACACACTGTTGCTCAATATAAGACACTCTCGGGCATGAGCAGTAGCTTATGGTGGCTAACGTTAGCTAGCATTAGATAGATACTGCTGTGTAACTGACATTACTGATGTCAGCCTGCTTACTCAATGACTCTCTGTTTGTGCTACAGTTTTAGCATGTTAGCTAAACATTTCAACGGTTTTATCACAAAAGTAAAACACGAAGTAAACGCTATCTGTTATTTTCTGTTAGTGGTCATTTTCCACTCATTCCTAAAGACCTAATGATAATGTCTTAAAGGCAAGGCAATTCAATGCCAATTTCATTTTCCTGTAATTGACACTTGTGGTCACAGTAGCTGCTGTTCAGCAAAAGTTACACTTTCTTGCTTTCAAATTCCTGAACTCCAGCTATAACCTGGACTTCAGGAATTTGACTGAATTGAACTGAAAAATCTCCTTTTTTACAGTTTTACAGTGTTTTAGCACCTTATATGGTTCAGGAAACACGCCTTCTGTTTGCTTTTCATTGTTTTGTAAAAGCTCTACTAGAAGTTTTACTGTCTGAGGTAAGGTGGAAAACCCCATTTAAAGACCTTTAAAACCTATTTTCTCACTATGATCGATAGGGTTCCACACGAACACACAACTTCAAAAATTGGAACTGTTTTGGTGATTTCTGTATTTGTGTTTTTATCTTGCTTCTCTCACTGGTTTGAAGTGGGCTAAGTTGGAAACATACAACGTGCACCAATCAGAGTTTAGCAATATTAAATCCGAATCTGATGACAGCTGGTTGGTTGTTTGGTCACTGTCACTGAAATCTGACTAAACCAAACCCACATCACACCCTGTTATGGGAAACATTTTGAAACCAAGTCTTCTGGGGCTTTAAATACAGCAAGAGTCTTGAAAAGTAGCTTTAAAGTAAAAAACTAATCGAATCCTATAAACACCCACCAAAAAAGTCTGTGACGGGGGAAATGGCACAAAAATCCTTAATTTCATGTTTTGTGGTTTGTTTTTCCAAGGATATCCCTTGACCTGCACAACTTATATATGCTATTTTTTCAAACCATGAGTTCCCCACTTTAATAAATGATATTTGATTATACGTTGTATAATCTAATGATATGTACACTGCTGCAAGCTGTCTGGGTCACATGCCTTTTTTTTTTTACTGTACAAAAGCCACTTTCCCACTGGGGATTTAGACTGTCAGCACTCAGATTACACTGCTGGTTCACTTTTATCATTAACTACACACACACACACACACACACACACACACTAGGTCTCTTTGCACTCTGCAGTCTTTGGACAGAGGGAATGCTGTTTTTCTCCGAACAAAACCAAAATGCCAAAACTGTGTGCATGTGCCAAGATGCTGGTATGCCTGGTTTTACTCAGCAAACTCCCCCCATACTCACACACTCTCTCTCTCTCACACACACACTCCTCAAACAGAGATGTAATCAGCAGCACTGGCTTTCATGCATTACCTCCCCCTCCTCTCATAACACATACATAAGCATGCACATGGAGCTGCTATCTGTTCCTTTCCCTTCTTCCACTCTCTCTTCTTTTGTTCCAACTTATGTAATGTGTGTGTGTGTGTGTGTGTGTGTGTGTGTGTGTGTGTGTGTGTGTGTGTGTGTGTGTGTGTGTGTGTGTGTTCAGGGGAGAGAAAAGCCTTGGTGACATTAAACACGGTTGACGGGGAGTGGGCAGAATAAACAAGGCCCTGAGTAGACAGACTGCCCTTCAAACACTCCATGCTCAGTGCATAGGCCCAGGATCAACTGTGTTTATCAAAGTCCTGGACTACAGAGGGAGGGAGACAAAGAATGAGAGGGGAGGGGTGGCTATGAGTATTGAGGAATGAGACAAAATTGAAGGATGAAGTGAAATGTTGAGAGTCTAAGGGCCCTGACACACCAAGCCGACATTAAGCCGTCATTGGGCCGTTGTTTAGGATGTGTGGCTGACCATCGGCTGTAGTTCCTACGAATTCGGATTGGATAGTAAAGTTAAACTTGATCTTACTGTGTCCGTCATTGTTGGTACTAAAGTTGGCTGATTCAGCATGTTGGATTGGACAGGGAGGTAGTCGGTGAGACAGCTGTCTGGCTGTTGAGTAGTGAATCAGTGGATTTGCCCAGTGAATAGTGTGCTTTCTGCTTGTTGTTCATGCCCACCTCTTCTTAGAAGAAGTAAAACTTTAGATTGCCTGTCGCAGCTTTGATTTACTAGACATATTCTCAGCAGTGGAAAAAGTATTCATATCCTTTACTTAAGTAAAAGTACTACAATGTAAAAATACTTCATTACAAAAGTCCTGTATTAAAAATTTGACTGAAGTAAAAGTACAGGTATTATCAGCAAAATGTACCTAAAGTAACAAAAGTAGCTGTTATGCCAAATGACACCTTTCATAGTGTCATATACAATATGATAGGATTATTATCACGGCTGCATTAATGTATGAGCAGCGTTCTTGTGGTAGTTGGTCTGGGTGGATGTTTCAATTACTGTGTTGGGCAGTTTATTCTACACAAACCTCCATCTTACAGAGACATTACTGAGACATGTAGACATTTCTGTCAGTAATCGAGTCCTAAAAACATTATTTTGCAGTGCAGTTAGAAAATTTAAACCTGTTTTTAATTTAAATCAACTTTTTTTTAAAAAGTTCTGCAAATGAGTGTATCTGTATGCATGTGTGTATCTTGGAACAACAGATTAAGGGTGGCTGTGGCTCAGGAGGTAGAGCAGGTTGTCCATTAATCCCAGGGTTGGCAGTTCGATCGCTGGCTCCTCCTGTCCACATGTTGAAGTGTCCATGGGCAAGATACTGAACCCTAAGTTGCTCCCGATGTCACCATTGGTGTGTGAATGAGTGAATGAGCTTTGGGAACTGTTAAGGTTGAAAAGCACTATATAAGTGAAGTCCATTTATCAAAAGTGATGTAGAAGTTGATTTTAGAAAAGTCTTGAAAAAAGTTGATTTAATACTTGCTGTCAGATAAATGTAGTGGAGTAAAAAGTAGAATGTTGTACAATATTTGGGGATTGGGGATCTTCTGATGGCCTTCTGATTGAACTAAGATACCATTCTCTTGCATCTTCAGCTAACGTCTTCTGGTTGTATAGCTACATAGGGTACAGATATGAGAATGATATCGACCGTCTCATATAACTCTTAGCAAGAAAAGGAATAAGAATTTTCCCCCAAATTTTGAACTACTCCTCTAAATATTTCTTTAATGCCATGGCAGTATGACAATGTAAATATCAGACCCAGAAACTTCAGAGGACCAGTCTGCACCAGCATAGGTTGTCTATCTATCTATCTATCTATCTATCTATCTATCTATCTATCTATCTATCTATCTATCTATCTATCTATCTATCTATCTATCTATCTATCTATCTATCTATCTATCTATCTATCACATGGATACCAAAGTTAAACCTAAGGTGCTCCTGTATCCACTGTGTTTAAACTGTTAGACTTCTGTCAGGTTAAATAAACATTGAGAGATGTAAAGAAAGTTGCTGGAATTCTCCTCTAAGATCTGACCGCAGGACAGAATCAAAAGTCCAGCCTGCTGAGATCAGTTAAGTGCTCTCACATCAGAAAAAAGGGACCTGACATGAGAGCAGCTATGAAACAGGTAGAGGATGATCGTTACGAGGAGGTATTTACAGTCTGCATTTTACATCTTGTCTTCATGCCGCCTTTTGTCTTGTAAGCCTGTGTGTCAGGTTGGCTTTGAGTTTTATTCGTTCTTGCCTCCACACTCAAACCTTATCTGGATTCCCCCAGGCCCTGTAGCACATGTAATCTGTCAGTATAACAAGTGTGTCTGGGTGGATGTGGGTGTTCAGCCATACGCATATGTATGAGATAAACTGTGTGGGTGTGTTTGTCTATACTTTTAACTCTGATCTCATCTCCCAATCACAAAGCTTCCTCCAGTGGGACAGGAAATTGTGTTGGAATTCAGAGTTTATTACACGAGACACAGATCAAAGGCAGAGCCTAGAAAAGAATCAGACAAATCTGTACATCTATGAGAGTGGAATCCGTTTCACAGCATACATCACTCCTGCTCTGAGTACTCTAATACCGACGTGCTACAGCAACAATATGAGCTCATAAAGCATAAGTCAGCCTCGGGACTGGGGCAGCTCGGCTCCCTTCGCAGTAAAAGCCTACAAAGTTGAACTGACCTGTTTCTTTGCGCAGTCGCTGACACATGAAGCAGAGTTACTGTAAAAGGTCGGTTCACCCAAATAACAAAAAACACATTTTCTCACTTATCTTTAGGGGTATCTTGCCACACAGAGTTTTGGTTTCATTTGTTGATTTGTCGAGATATCAGTTTCTCCCTCCGCCCCAATAAATTTTGCAGTGAATGGAATTAATTGACAGAAATGTGTCTTTTCAGAAACAATGTCTATTTGCTTTGGATAATAAAGAACAGTTTTCACTGGAACTACTTTCGATGAAAGAAATAGTCCCTATGAAACCAAAATTCACCTTCATTGTATCTCGATAGAGAAAACTATGTATGGCTGGATACCAAAAGAGTTAAGTGAGAAAATGTTTTTATATTTAGCTATGCTAGCGACAAAGTTCCTAAGTACAGAGCTGCTATAGTGTGGCTGTAGGCTGTCTTGTTTTGTAATTTGGAGGCCCTGACCTGAGAGGAGGTGTATGGTAGATGAAGGCAGGAATACAGGTTATTATGAATAATAACATTTTTACACAAGGAAATTTCCATTTTGCCTCCGTATGCCACCAGTTCATATGATAGACATTCAACCGATAAACAGGCCATGAAACCTTTTGTATTACTGTTTTGTCTAA
Organism: Macquaria australasica; assembly: GCA_005408345.1. Lineage (NCBI taxonomy): Eukaryota > Metazoa > Chordata > Actinopteri > Centrarchiformes > Percichthyidae > Macquaria > Macquaria australasica. Next base: position 348,088 of record SEMN01000257.1, read on the forward strand.
TAGCACTTTGCTAGTGCATAGGGAGTGATACTGAGTGACAAATGGTCTCTGGGAAGTGAAATGTAAAGAACACCAAACCACAATCAGCACTTCACATTTCAAGGTGAGACAATATAAATTGTGGTGAACCCTGCCTCTCACCTAAAGCTGGAGCTGCTGAACCGACCCTGAACAGGATACACGGGTACAGAAAATAAATGGGAAATACAATAACACTACATCACTGAACCAAAAATAAGCAAGAAATGCTGTGACCAATTTGGTGCTAAAGTGATACGCTTTTGGATAAACGTGGATTTCTACCATGCAGAAGTGGACTGGGATAAAACCACCCTGGAAATTTGACCCAGACTGGCAAATCACACTTATTTAGTTGTTTCCATTTTCCACACTGTCAGCTGGTGTTGTATTGTTGTGTTATATTTCTGATATTTATGACAGGCACCTGAAGGCAGCATTATGTGAAATTGTAGGGGAAGGGAAGATGCACCGATGGGATGGGATGAATTTATGACCCTGTCATACAGCTGTATAAATCAGGTTTCAAAGTTACAGTAGGGTTAATCTTGCACCAGCATGCAGAAGATCTACACACACACATGCACATTCGCACACACACACACACACACACACACACACACACACACACACACACACACAGTCTTCTAGAAATGTGATGGAAAACAAAGATAACAATGAAATGATAACAAGAAACGAGTGTCAGTTTGGCTAGAAGGTGAGACCTTGGCATGATGCCACACACATGCACACACACACGCGCACACACACACACACACACACACACACACACACACACACACACACACACACACACACACTTGTAGAAACGTGATGGCGAACAAACAATAAAAACAAGTGTCAGATTGCCTAGAAGGTGTGAGACCTTGGCATGATATGGCAAGCCAAAGGGATCAAATGTCGTCAGGTCGGCACACGTCCCTGGTGCATTAAACGGTGTAAAATACGGCGTCCTGACGGTTTTCACGCCACTTTTTACGCCATTACATTTTAAAATGCTGCAGAGTTTTTGTAACCAATCGGTGAAGAGTAAAGCCAGACCAAAGCAATGCATCGATGAAAGATGCTAGGCAAGATTGCTGTCTGTGTTGTCTTTATAAATTGTACAGTATTCAGATTCAGAGGATTATGACAGAGAACCCCCTTTTGGACATTCTCCCTGAATCGCATCAATCTCATCAAGATGCTACAAACTATTAAAAATGTGTAACAAAAACTCTGGATTTACTGGCTATGTAAAACAGGAGGAAGGGCTCATTACCATACAAGAAAACGGCGTAAATAACGTGCATCTTGGACAGGTTTTAATGCGTGTAAAAAGCAGTGGTTTAAAATGCAACAGCGTAAAAACCGTCAGGACGCTGTATTATACGTCGTTTTATCTACCAGGGACGTGTGCCGACCTGATGACATGTGATCCCTTTGGCTTGCCATAGCATGATGCCACGCACGCACACACATATGCATGCACGCACGCATGCATGCACAGTCCTCTAGAAACTTGATGTAAAAACAAAGATAACAATAGAAACGAGTGTCAGGTTGGCTAAAAGGTGTGAGACCTTGGCATAATGCCACACACACACACACACACACACACACACACACACACACACACACACACACACACACACACACACACACACACAATTTAGCAGCCGTTAAGAGGTTTGTCACCCAACAAGGATGAGCTGTCACTAACTTTGCATGTCATCAGCTCTTGCACTGTTTCTTAGTCACGCTCTCACCCACCTCCCCACCCTCACCTCCTCCCTGTCTTTGTCACTGTCTCTCCCCCTCCCTCCCTCATTCTCACCCCTCCATCTCTTCCTAATACAGCCTCAGTAATCAAAGAGTTAATCATAATCCCCAGACTTTGCAGGCACACAGGCTTTCTTTGTTTCACTATGGAAAAAAAACAGTTGAGCACAGATAGAGAGAAAAATCGTAAGTCACGTTCGTGGTCAATTAAGCTTTAAAAATATTTTAAATGTGCTGCAGTGAAACAAGCTCTCCGCACTTCAAATGAAAATCATCAGAGGGCTTACCCCCAGAGTAATCTGTAAGGGTTTAAGTGTTTTAGTGGGGGTCGCACATTAATGACTTGTGCATGTGTGCGTGTGTGTGAACATGCATGGCTGATCTACAGCCCAAATATTAACCAGCGACATGTTATAAAGAAAGTTAGTCAGACATGCAGGTTGTGAGAACATTTGGCCCAGCTCCAAACTAAATATAGGAATCGTACCGTTAATTTATGGCAGGTTAAGTACAGCCAAAGCAATGTATGTACCTCTTTCATCCTCCCAGTTTGTATGTGTGTGTGTGTGTGTGTGCGTGTGTGTGGAATGAGTCCTTTCAGATGGCAGAATGATAAGATTGTTCTTTGCCATCCAATGACATCTGTAGGAGCTGCATGTGCATGTGCAGACAGGTTCAACCTTTAACTGTGTCACATGTCTTTCAGAGAAAACAGCAAACTGCCAGCTTACACTTGCGCAATTACTCAATTCTAATTTTACATTAATAAACAGGCATTGTGCTGCCTGTCTTTATCGAGAGTTATTAACATTGAGTGACATGTGGTTATTTATGGGATAGAATCTGTGACTTTCTGATAGTGGGACAATTTCTGTGGTAGGGTTAAGCAGCGGTCACACCACAAAGTGGCATTCGTTCGCCCATGTGAAATAGATGGGGCCGGAAGCTTGGCGGCGTCGTGACTACTCACACGGCTAGTTGGTGAGCTGCTTTAGCTGGCGAGCTAACTGCTAACTTGCCAGCCCTGGTCAGTCACAATAGCTGACGGAGCATCTCTTTTTTTTCTCTCTCTACTGTTTTATTTAAGTTTGTGGAAAAAAACTGTCACCTGAAATCTGACCTGTCAGATTTATGTTGGTTTGAGAAAAAGGCAAATTTAAAACATTTCTTGTGTCATTAAAGTGTAACTCCACCCTCAAATTCTGCTAGAACCCTCTCTCCCAACAAATTAAAAAAATGCAACTAGTGAGGGAACAACAACTATAGGAGGCGTGGCCTCGTGGCTACGTAGTGTGTGGGTCAGGGGACACTGGTGGCACTGACTGACACTGATTAGAGTGTTTCTTTATATAAATTTCATGACATAGACAGGTCCCAACCGGTTGACTCTATGTCAGCATTGGCCTCGCAGGTTCAGGGCTGATTTAAAACAGCAGATGGTGTGTTGAACCATTTTCAACCCACGAAATGCTGATTTTTATACATTTGGTAAGAAATGTCAGTATTAACACCAGCATTGATGTGTTTCATCACAGTACAGTCATATCATTTGGTTTACAGCTCAAAAAACACATTTAGGTGTGCAGAACCTCTATAAATATGGGTACAACATATCAGTTTATGGTAGCCTCAATCCAATGTGTTGGTATGATATTAAGGGTTACTCCAAAATGGACGCTGACGGTGGCTGCGCATGTATTTCTCTTCATGCTACACTGGGTGTCTGCCCGTGCCTGTGTATGCAGTTGACACGTGCAGTCTGCACAGTCACACATTTTAGGCTGCATGCAGACGTCCATGTAGGCCCTCGCAGACATGAGCAGTTGCGACTATATGAACGTATCTCTCCATGTCACACTCTATTACTACTACTAATCTAACTCAGGTTAGGGACAGGACTTTGCATGATTTCAACATGTTTTTACATGACATGAAGTATTCACTCAGTGTTGGGGTATCACTCTCTGTAGTGTGTTGTATCGCCTAGTTAAAATACTTATCAGTTACTCTTAAGAAATACCCAAGCTGCTGCTATAGGCACAGTAGAGGCTTTGAAGATAACTGTTAACATAGTAAGAGAAAATCAGTGTGCTCCACTATGGCTGCAATGGCTCATGCAGCTGTGCAAAAGAGGGCCGCCTTACTCTGTGCAATGTCAGACTTGTGCTTTTGGTGTGAAAGCCCTGTTTTCTGGCCGTGCTAGCAGCATGGCTCTAGGGATGGCAACGTGGTGTGTCGGTCGGTCACTCTGTTGGTTGGTCACTCCACCACTTTGGTCCAGACAGAAATATCTCAACAACTATTTATTGCCATGGAGTTTGGAACAGATATCCATGTTGCCATAAGGATGAATCCTAATGACTTTGGTGATCCCCTGACTTTTCCTCTAGCGCCGCCAACAGGTCAAAGTTTTCCTTATCCTGTGAAATATCTCAACATCAACTCGGCGGATTGCCATGACATTTTGTACATATATTCATGTTTCCAAGTTACCCAACCAAACAAATGTATGATTTCATAATTGTGTCTATGTACGCTGGCATTTGATGCTCTGTTCATGTATGTCATTATGCTCTATATAGTTGTTAGGTGCTATTTTTAGTAACTTGGTAATCTACTAAAACGCAACTTCTCCTAAAACTCCAAATGAAAATGATGCTTTTCTGATCTATGAAGCCCACGCCAATTCCTGTGAAAGCTGCGAGAAATGAAATGAGAAAGGAAATTATTGTTCTTTCCTCTCTCTCTCTCTCTCTCTCTCTCTCTCTCTCTCTCTCTCTCTGTCTGTCTTAACTTGTCCAGGGTTTTATCCTGCTGTGTGTACCAGGAAATTGCCCCATTCTCCAGAACAGACCACAAGTTTGTTTGTATCTCTGCCTCCTTACCGACACAGCTAACCACACACACACAAACACACATATGAACACACACAGACACACGTACAGTAGATAAACTCGCACACAAACATGCATGCAAAGACATGCACAGATGCCCACATGCACTCTCACACACACGGCAGGTATGTGCAGATATGCTGACAAATGTGTGTGTGTGTGTGTGTGTGTGTGTGTGTGTGTGTGTGTATTTTTAGCCTCTAGCTCGTATTGTTCTGCTGTGTACCAAAGCTTTGGGAGGTCTGATGACGAATCGCATGGTCCTGCGACATGTTTCCTGTTTACACTGCTCTACACAATAACTACCCAGCTGACACATTGTGTGTGTGCTTACAGTACGTATGTCTACAGTATTGTGCGTGTGTGTGTCTTGGCCTGTGAGTTCTTGCCCGCCTTATTTGTCTGCATGTCTGCCTGCCAATGATTTGTTGCCTTGTTAGGTTATAGCCCTCAGCCTTGGTCCATATTCCATAATGCTAATTCAGAGAGAAAATATTATTTCTCAGATAACTGGACAATGGTGAGTAGTATGGCAGCAGTGCTGTTTCTACTGGAATCAAACTGCCTTGCATGTGGAATGATAATAGAGGCTGGTGGAATAGTATTTTATTATTCTATGGATCAGCGGAAAAACAAACTATTGTGATATTACTGTCAGAATGTGTTATAGTTAGGGTTATTTCAGTTTGGATTAAGGTTAGCCTGCCACTGAAATGTCTTCAAAAAAAAACAAGAAAATGCACTGAAATAAAATACAGACAGTGTGAAAAGGTTGGCTTAGCTTTTTTAAAAGCCTAGACTGTCGAAATAAGGACTCTCTAAAGATAATTCAAGACAGTTTCAGATTGTCATGCCTGTACAATTCCAACTTCAGACTGAGATTCAGAAAAACTTTGTTGTCCATCTCAGGCAATAGAAATGAGTCTGGCTCACAAGAAAAACACACAGCACACATACAGTAAAAACAGCTGGATTAAAAAACAGACACATATTCTAAATATGGGTATGAAAATTTAAACTTAAAGCTGCACAAATCAATATTTCTATATCAACAATGGATCGATTGACTGCATGTAATGTAAAAAGGGTTGCTCATAGTGACGAACCCACAGAGAATTATCACCAGACTCTGCAGGTCCCCTCAGCTCTCTGAGGCGTCTTAGCATCTTTCAGCTCATTGTTTTGGTTTTACAGCCCACAACTTTATTGTTTTGATTCAGTCTCACCATTCTCATCAGTCTTGTTTCCAGCAGCTGTTTTCAGTGGAAAAAAACCACTGTACACTACCCACACAGCACATAATGGCATACAGATAAGATTAGCTAGCCAGCCAGCTCGCTGGTAACTTAGCAACTAAAGAGCCAAACAGTTTTGTGAGGAGTTGGTGGAAACCAAAACAGATGGAGAGTGAATATTGGACTTAAATCTACCAGATCCTAGCTGAGAGAAAAGAATACAAAACAGGATATACCTTTTAGTGCTTCAAGGCTAATCGCTGCTTAACATGGCTTGGCTATCTCATATATGAAGCTACATTCTGCCTGTACTGGCCATTTGATGTTTCAGTCCTGCTTTAATATGTCTACTCTGCCCTCCCCTCATCAGTCTGAAATCACTACATGTGAACTGGAGATGATCTAAGCAGCATAACTGAATGGATGTATATCATCATCTGCAGATCTTATTGTATATACTGCACATGAACATGTGAAAGTGTTTGTATTATCATGTGCATGTGTGGGAGTCTGTACATCTTGGGAGGAACCCATCAAGGAACTTCATATCTGGCTGAACTGACAGATAAAACACATTCGTCTGCACGTTTGTGTGTATTTGTGGGTGTGTGTTTGCACGTTAGTCATCTCCTCAGTATTTCCAGGTCCCAGGACCTTGGCTGGACTATTTAACTGAGCGCTGAGTAATGGGGCCAGCAGATGCTCCATCAGCAGCAGAAGACAGCAGCTATATTTGTGTTGCACTCCGTCCTCTTAAATAATGTGTGTACAGCATAAAATTCATCACCCCATGTCTCAGTGCAGAGCATGGGAGTGAGAAAGGCGCGTTTGTGTGTTTCTGTGTGTTTTTGTTGGAGGAGAGCTAATATGAAGATAACTAATAAGATGGGCGATAGGATTCTCAGGAAACACTTTGTGTATCTCCTTGTCTCAGACCAGTGTCAGATATCTGCATTTAACAGTCTAGGACTAGTTTGCCAACACACAGTAAATGTGCAAGCAGCAATTGTTTTTTGGGAAAACACATGCCTTATTGGAGTTTTAGGTTGCTTTCCAGTGTACAAAAACATCACAGGATATGATTTTGCCAATGGAAAGAGGGAGGTAATGGTTGGCAGTCGGTGCAGTGGACGCAGAGGGACCAGAGACAAAAAGTGGAGACAGGTTGTGGACGTGAAGAAGGACACCTGAAACACATGAGACATTAGCTTTCTTCTTGAGCCGCTTTCCTTTCCTTCCCTTTCCTTCTCTAATGTCACTCTCAGCTCTAATTATGCCTGACTCCACTTTGATTCCATAAAACAAGGACTTCTTTTTAGGTGACCCATCAACGGTCCATCTGGAACAACTTTAAACGTCGTTCCAGCAATCTGCCAAAATATCTTTATAACGTCAAAGCAAAGAAAAGAAGAAAAAACAAAACAAAATGAAAAACGAGCGGGTTCACTCAACCAGTATTAGATGTAATAGGGTGTAGCAATCAGTCTGAGGGCTTTTTGGAATGTTCTTGGTGTGTTGATAGAGGTTCTAAAACGTGCGTGCGTGCACATTTAGATGTATTGATTCACCGCAAAACCAGTGAATAGAGTAGAGTGAATACTTCTTAAAGGACAAGGTTACGTGATTTTGAGAAAACAAAAACAACTTTAAAGGGTAAAAAAAAGACTCCAAGTATGTTGGAACTGTCACTGAACTGTCTTTAGTTTTCAGAAAACAGACTCAAGAAGAACAAACATGAGTCAGGAGTGAAATGTGGAGACTGGAGGAATGTTGAAATCAAGATGTTTCAGCCTGACATGACAGTCAGGTCGACGGGAACAATCCCGCTCTTCCTCTGTTTATTGTTTTATCTGAGCCAGGCCAGTTAATCACCCATCTGCACACAAATTCACAAGCACACACACACTTCTTCTTTGAAAGCCCCGTCTGCTCTCAACTTGCTGAAACCCAAACTTTCAGTCTCGGCCGTCTGACACTCTGAGTTGCTCGTTTTGACCTTTGTGAAAATAACATATTAATCTGAGTGACGTTCCTCTATAAGAGATGCACCAGCGACCTGTGTAAGGACCGTGTCAGAGGTACAAGTGTTTAACCCAGCTCAAGTGTACACTTATATGGCACGCTCGGTCCAAGGCAAACACTGGTGCAGGTTTTGATTTCAGACCTGCTACAGCTTTTAATGGCTAAGTCAACATGAAGTCAGCAGCAGAGTATTACAGCTGCTGAACGCTCAGGCTGCTTTCAAAGACAGAGAGGTGGACCCTTTACACACTGAACCTCTTGTGTGTGAGTGTGTGTGTTGAAGGATAGCATTGTTTGGCTTGGATTTAGAGAATTTCTGCTATGTAAAAACAAAGGTTACTATAAACATGCCGTAGCACAGACTGGTGATTTTTGTAACTGCTGCTGTCTCTACCAGACAGAGGAGGATTTTAAGTTTCATTTTAAAGGGTTTTTTTTGTCTGGTAGATTAAAGGTTTGATATTCATTAGCTGCTGTGAATTCTGGATTTAAAAAGAAAAACCTGTTGGTTGGTAGTTTCCCGAATTGCTGATGGCCTCAAATGTTGCAAGACACAACTTGAAGCCCCAATATGCAACTTTTCCGCCTGGAGGCACAAAGTGTATTGTCAGTCATGCTCTCCTCCCCCACTGTTGGTCAAGTTCCCACCCCAGCAGTTGTCACTCATTTTGATGAGCTGTCTACCTGTGAAACAGCAGATAGCCTGAGGCTGACGGGGCCAGGTTTAAAGAAGCAGAGCCAACTGGGAGGAAAAATACAAGTTGCACCTGTTTCCCATTGCTGTTGTCTGATGCACTTTTAGTTTTGCTGGCGCTTGTAGCCCTTTTCCACTGCAGAAACTTAAAGTTGTTCTAATCAATATTTTTTTTCAGATCCCACTATTCTAGCTTACTGTTTTTCTGCTCATTGTTTTGGTTTTATACTTTGCAACTTTGCAGATTTAGTTCACTATCACCACTCTCATCAACCTTGCTTCCACACGTAACAAGCAGCTATTTTCTGAAAAACCCACAACACGCTACCTGCCCACCACCATACCAGACAAAGTTAGCAACTTGCTTGTGAACACAGTGGAACATTTAGCAACTAAGAAGTCACGTATTTCCATCAGGAGCTAGTGGAGACCAAAACAGAGCTAAAAGGAGACTGAATATTGGACTTACACTCATCAGGTGGACACAAACACAACTCACAATGAATGCTAAAGTTGCTCTGTGTCTGCTGGATGTGTAAATAGACCTTTTTCACAGCAGACATCTTGGCTTGACATAGCAGGAAAACCACAGGCGTAATTGATAACATTAAAAACAACTGCATTCCATTTAGATTAGTAGTTCCAGGGTCCTGCTGTTACGCATGCTGACTTACTGTCACAGCTTACTGGAACACTTGATGGAACTGAGCAATTGTTGATGAAATGTGTTTCACTTGTGCTTTTCCTGCAATGACAAGTCAAAATGTCAGCCTGATGTTCTGTCTCTGCTGTGAAAAAGCTATATAGGCAGCTGTTTGCTAACACACTAGCCATTCCAACTTTATAAGGTGATAATATGTCAGTTTTGTTTCTACAGCTTGTGGTGCTGCCCCCAAGTGGCCAAAAAAGTGAAAAACGTGAGTGCAGGTTTAACAAAACATAACGTAATGTTTAGCCATTGTCACACGTTCTGCTTTTGTCTCCATTGTTCACCACACATTTTAGGGACGAGTTCCTGGAACTTAATCTCAGCACTGCTCATGACGCTACTAAATGTGAGTCCCAGGTACTCTCTGGGGTTTCCAACAGTCACAGTTATAAAAAGGACAACTGCAACAAACACAAGTCCACCATTTTGCTACTGCATCAGCCAAGTTATTATGTGAGGGGTGGAGGCCATTCAGTGGCCAACAGTTAGATAACCAAAAATAAAAAACTTGCATACCTAACAACACATAAAAATGACATAGTTGATCCTTGTATCAAAGCCTTACAAGATTCTTAAAAGTTCAGGTTATGGGACGCTCCAAGATCCTGCAGTGGAAGTGGGGCTATTATTGTCATTATTGTCATTTACATATGCTGCATTAGACTAATATGCACTGTAGTTATACTATACACTGCCACCACCAATGACTATTCAATGGTAGATGTGAACAAGCTGGCCTTAGAAATGGATGTTGCAGTGACTGAAAATGTAGAACTGTATACTTTGTTTTCTTTTGGCCCTCATGGATTTCTTTGCCTCAGTGTTCGATATCATTATCTGCATCACAGTCTGAGTACAGATACTTATGAGCTGTCAGTCAGCGTTGGCTGACTTTTCTCCACTCGCAGCAAACAAATGAACTCCACTGCTCTCTCTAATTGCTTGCCGTGCTGAAATGCAAGCCGATGCTCTTCAAATCACATGAGCTCATACTCAGTTATAGCTCTGTGCTGTATGGCACATTTTCTTCTGTCATCATAGCTTTTCCACACACCCTCACTAATAACTTATAGAAGCTGTTACTGAGATATGCCAGCCAAGGCAGCACTGAAAATACATTTTTTACTGTCAGATCTGTGCTGGATAATGCCAACTCATACGGTTTAATAAGTGGTGTTTATGGCACAGTAAGGCTCATAGAGAGGTCTACTGCTTCTAATATATTTCTAACAAAGAGGCTTTTATTAATTGTTGTACTGAGTGGACATTTGTACACCATGTAGTCTCATAGATACACACACAAAGGACATGGTCGTATAAAAATGCACACACACACACACACACACGGTGATGTCCTCACAGAGTAAGTACGTATACCACCGAAATGTCCTCATATTCCAGAGAAACCCACGCACACACACACACACACACACACACACACACAAGTACTTGCTTTTGAACAAGAAGAAGAAATCTAAGGCTACATCCACACTAATACATTTTTCTTTTTAAAATGAAAACGATCTCCGTCCACACAAGTGTTTTATCACTATTTCAGAAATAATCTCCATCTATACAACACGAGCCGGTGTAAACAGGAAGCAGATTGTCTACTCTGTGGTTGGTTGCTTATAGTTGCAGAAAATACTATGAACGAAGAACAGCAATGGAGAAAAGTAAGAGCAGAGATTTCTCTGCTTGGACCGGCGACCAGGTGGAACTGTTACTGAAAGTAAGTGTTGTAATTCGTTATCCATGTTGAATTAACTGCTGGTATTCAAGGCTGATGTCGTTTGTTTTCGATCACGTGATAGGAGCATGATCAGCAGCATTTTCAAAGGTCTCCATTTTAGCGGTTAGAAACACTGGAGTAGTGTGGACGCTAGGCGTAAACGTAGCAAAAAACTAAACAAAAAAACGTATTAGTGTGTACGTAGCCTAAGAAGAGGAAGTAGTAGTAGAAGAACTAACAATGTCCATATAATGAAATATGTAATTGAATCTAATGTATTATAATTCTGCCCTGTTTAATTTACAGATTCTCTACACTGAGGGATTCACACCCCGTTTTATTGGTTTTCAGTTTGTGTGCATGTGTGTTTGCACACCTACAGTTTGCACCCGTTTGCCGTTACGTGTGTTTTCATACATCCATGTGTGCATACTGTATGCGTGTGTGACTGACTGGGTGTGTGTGTGTGTGTGTGTGTGTGTGTGTGTGTGTGTGTGTGTGTGTGTGTGTGGAAAGCAGAGCTGTGTGACGGGGGCTCCCAGCAGTCCAGGGCACAGCTGGTTGTGTTTAGACTGGTAGTCGTGAGCTGTACTGTGGTCTACGCAGGCAGAGCGACAGACAGAGAGACGCACAGACAGACAGACAGACAGACAGGTAAATATACTTTAAACATATGCATTAACATGTCACACAATTTAGTGTGGAGTTTAAAGCTGCTTGTGACACTGCCTCCAGTTGGTGCCCCTTAATGGCAGTGAGTAGAAACAACACCTAACTCTGATGGACTCCTTTCTTGAGGACTTGAATAACCAGAAATCCTATCAAATTGTGTCAAAACAACAAAACTAAAGCTACTGTCTCAGTGGCTGTAAAGAGTTTCAGAACATCATTCGACAGCCTGACTTGTTCTAAATGGAGTGGTGGTTCACTTCACTAAAACATCAGAATTTTAATTGTGCAAATGGACGTCTCACTGTTAGCGTCTCTTTGCTGCTTCATGATTTAAGTCGGGGGTGTCAAACCATGTGCCACAGAGGGAAAATATGCAAGTTTAACACAACTCTAGACTAGGAGGGTGCATTAATAATTTTGTGTTTCCAGAGAGCGACATACAAACTTGGCTAAGTTTGGAGTTTGGGCTGAGAATCAACTTCATTTAAAGGCCCTTGGGCCCTTGGGCCTATGCCCATAGTCGGCACCCAAAATAAGACCAGTGATCTTGGGCCGACTCTGATGCATCATTCCTCACAAATCTGGCATTTGGACGAGAACCAGTTGTGCCAAATTTACGCCTCTGTAGCCGTCTTAGCTACCTAGGCTATATTCTGGCTTTTGGGGAAACTGAACTGAGTGGAGTTTCCCTTTAAAAAGGCCAGTAGGTCTCACAGCTACATATGAAGCTACACAGACAGACATATTTACTGTCTTAGGTCATTACTTCACTTGCTTCTTCTACAGTATGAGCTTTTAAGAAGTTTTAACATTGCATACACACTTATAGGCAGGTGAGCTGACACACAGGGGCTCAGCCAGTCACACAGAGACATGTGAAAGCAGACAGACAGGGAATCCTACAGACAGTAAATGGGCAGAGAAGGTTCATGAGGAATAGAAACGTATTCTCCATTTCCCCCACAAACACAGCTGTACAGAATGTTCTTGGCTGATTGCCAGCTGGTGAATGAAGAGACCGTCTCTCTCTCTCTCTCTCTTTCCGTCTCTAACTCTCTGTATACCTCTCTCGCCCCTCGCTCCATCCTCCCTCGCAGCGAGAGATGAATGGTTGACAGAGGAATTGAGGAAATATCCAGCAGCCAGATTCCTCAGCTCTTGCAATGCCATTCACACTGGTGTAAATGTATCACTGTGGTGTGTGTGTGTGTGTGTGTGTGTTTGACTGTGTGCATGCCTACAGTACTGCATGTTACAGTGTAAATGTGTGTGTGTATTTGTGTATGCGTGAGACTCAGAAATGTGAGCACTTTCATCGTGGTTATAAACATCTGTACGTTCATTTCAGATAACCTTTGTTTTACAACAGTGTGTTTTTGCTGCAGGGCATTGCCAAGTTGGAGGTACACACACACACACACACACACACCTCCAAACACACATACCTGCATCTACAGACAGTAATGTATGTAGTAATTTACTCACACAGACTCTACAATTGAGTCTGCCAACACTTATATAACCCACTGAGGTTGTATCAGAGGGGACTGGGCCATGAAGTAGAGCACAGCTGGAAGGAAACACACACACACACACACTGACGACCCAGATCAGATTTGTAGCCGTGATTTTCCTCATTCATCACAGCCACTGATATGGCAGCATATCACTGCCAAAATCCGCGCGCGCAATTCTGCGCAATTTTACCAACGTCCTAAAGAGCGCAACCACCACTTCCTGTCCCAACTTTCAAAATAAAATCAGGGCAAACACGATCAAACATGGATTTGTGAGCGAGTGCCTTCCGGTTACACTGAAACAACTTCCGGGCGCACTGAAATTATTTTACACACACACTCAGATACCCCTACATACACAAGTAGCCTGTATCCCGCTGCCTGTGAAGGTGGTGGGGTATGAACATTTTCAATGCGTGTGCACATTGTCATTGTATATGTGCAAGTTTTCAATGTGTGTGTACGTTTTCAGTGCGTTGAAAACGTACACACACACGTTTACAATGTGCACATACACACTGACAACGTACACACACGCATTGAAAACGTGCACACACACATTGAAAACTTGCACATACAATGAATGCACATACATAAAATGTTCACACCCCACCACCTTCACAGGCAGCAGGATACAGGCTACTTGTGTGTGTAGGAGTATCTGAGTGTGTGCGTGTAAAATAATTTCAGTGCGAACACACTGCGTGTGTGTGTGGGTGTCTGTGTGTGTGTGTGTGTGGGTGTCTGTGTGTGCCTCAAACATTTTTCAGTGCGCCCGGAAGTTGTTGCAGTGTAACCGGAAGGCACACTGCCCGAACGTACATCATTAACTGTCTTGTGAACCAAGAAGCCTCTGGAAATATGACAAATCCAGTGAACGTCAACAATGAGAATAATGAGATAAGCATGTTGTTTAAACCAAACCAATGCATAAATGTTAATATGAGGAGCAAGTGCAGCAGACTTAGATAGTTGGAGTCAAAATCAAGCCAAATTTATTTATTGAGCCCTTATTCACACAAAGTGCCCTGAGTGTGAAATTCTCAGTAAATGGCAATTTTGAAAATTGTGGCTAAATGCTGTACAGCAAGCCAGATGGACAACATCACTGACTTTATGTGTATGCAGAGCTCTCAGTGCCTTTAGCCCCACCAAAGCAAATGCTAACCAGTCGCCACTGTTCAATATGTCCACTCACGCAAACAAAACCTGGCTTGGTTGATCTCGATTTGTGGGATAGATCTCTGGTGTTGCCGTCCAATAATTTTTTTCCTGACAACTGAACATTTGAATGTTTCAACAGCAATATTTCACAGCAAAATCCAAGCTTTTGAGATTAAGGTTATCAGCAAGGTCCATGATGACCACGGATTACAAGTTAAGCTAACAATGAATTTGTTTTTGTTTTTAAGCCTGCGATGAAGGAAGACTCTGATTCATGCACAGAGGAAGATGACTGGGTGGAAGAGGAGGGTATGTTTGTCCCAGCCACTGCAATTTCCCAGGCTTCATGCAGCACCCAACAGGAAGTCCAAACATTCTCATCACAGCCTTCCACAAATGACCAGACCCTTAGTCGTTGGCCAGACCCCAAGTCAATGTCCCAGCCACTGCAATTGCCCAGGCTTCATGCAGCACCCAACAGAAAGCCCAAGCTTCTTCATCACAGCCCTCCATGAGTGACCAGACCCCAAGTCAATGGCGAAATGATTATGGAACGTACATCAACCTTATAAATGAGACATCAGATGATGAAGATGATGATGACCTGTACAGTGCTATCATTGCCAGTATTGAGGATAAGACGTAAGTGTTTTGTGCATATGTTACTACAGTAAAGATTTCACTAAATGTAGAACGTTTTGGCAGAGTGGAAGTTTGACAGTAAGTAGAAAATACACTGCAGACCATAAGCATTTAGACTGTGACACATTTTTGTTGTTTGGCCTCTGTAGTCCAGGAAATTGGATTGAAAATGAAACAATGCCTTTGAGCTTTAAGTGACAACTTTCTGCTTTAATTTGAATGGACTTACATTAGTGTCAAATGAACCCCTTAAAGACAGAACCACGCTCACTCTTGGCATCTTGATAAGATGTCATTGTTCATGTAAGCACAGTTACTGATCTGTCATTCTTATTTTTAGGCGGCCAAAAGAACACATCCCCATTACTGCAATTCTGAGTGAGCTCAGTGACAAAATTGATAACCTGCAAGTGTGCAAGTTCAACATCAATCGTTCTGCAGTCCTCGATGGAGCAATAAGGGGGTTCAGACGGCTCTCTTATGACCCAAATAAGACGATGTCCATAAAGTTTTCCGAAGACAGGGGAACCACAGAAGAGGCTGTGGACCTTGGTGGCCCTCGCCGAGAGTTTCTACGCCTGCTGATGGAAGCATTGGCAGAGTCTGACATGTTTGAAGGACCAGAGGGACACCTCAACTTGGCTCTCAGTTCCTCCGGTGTGTATATCATGCATTTTTCATTATACATGTATTAAGGGTGTATTTATTTGTTTGTTTGTTTTTCATTTGATTTATTTTAATTGTGCTTTTGATACAGCAGCATGTGCAGGGGCCACTCGTTTTTGAGTTTTGGCTAGTGTTTTCTGAGGTTTTTAGGTTAAAACACTGTGTCCGGCAGCATCATCAAAGTGATTCACTGATGTTGTCATTATGATCTTCTAGATCACTGATAACCAGCCATGGTGCCAGCGACGTATTATTAATATGAAAAACTCCACTGCTGTGCCTCCCCAGGTATTTACCCACAAGCCTCCACTGATTTGATATTATCTTGTCTATTGTTAGCTTTTTCAGCTGTGCGGGAGGACAGTTATTTCATAGCTGGCCGAGCAATTGCTGTCAGCCTGGTACATGGAGGCCCCCCACCATGTTTCCTCTCAAGAATGCTGTTTGCCTGCATAGCTGAGGGACCTGATGCATGCAGGCCTGTGCTAGAGGACATCACAGACATGGAACTCTATAGTAAACTAAAACAGGTTTGTAGAGAGTTTATTTTGTTGCCAATACCATTATTGTGCATGGTTCCTGGTTTGCTAAAGGCATGTTATGTCTGTATTCAAACACCTCCCTTCTCTCTCTCTCTCAACCAGGTTTCTGAAGCCAAAACACCAGAGGAGCTGCAGCAGTTTACAGAACCACTCAGACTACCTAGCCACTGCTGGCTGCTTGAGACATCTTACAAGCCTGGTTGACAAGGACAAACTGTTGGAAGATGTCCTGATGTTTCAGGTGGTTCAGCGTGTCCATGGTCCCTTGGAAAGGTATATTTTGTCACAGTGCAAATCTGTTTGCCTTTCCTGTGACATGGTTTACACAGTGTGAATATTGTAAAAATAGAGCAGACTGTTATACACTACATTATACCCATCTTATTAACGCAACACATACATTTATAGAATATTGGGCTGTATTGTTCCTTACCTCGATATAACTCTGCTCATGACTGATGTCACCAGTAGCCTAATATTCCACAAACATTTGTAGCACTTAAACTAATTCTGGCTGCCTGTGTATGTCCTCTTGTGTATCTATGTTGTGTGTGTGTGTGTAGGTTCAGTGATGGATTGAAAACACTTGGAGTGTTCCATAAAATACAACACCATGTGCTGTGCTACAGCCCTGGGGCCCTGACTGCTGAAATTATGGATGACCTGTTTGACATAAAATGGTCAGAGATGGGAAGCAATAAAAGGGTGGACGAGAACAGGGTGGTTGCCTACTGGAGGGACTATTTGCAGGACGCTGAAGGTGGGTGATTTTGCCATCTGTAGTGATACGGTTTGTGGCCTGACATTACTTTGCTGTTTAAACTTGACTGGAACTATGGGTGTTATATGGTTTTAATTCATGCCTATCAGCCAGTCAGAATTGATGTTCTGCCCTTGTATAAATTCTATTAACGAGTAACTTTGGTATCTTGAAATCCAGACCCTATTACACTGGAAGTGAAAAAGAATTGCTCAGATTACTAACATACCATACTGTGACAGTAAGCATTTTTGATGAAAACACTTGGCTGCAGTCAGGAGTGAGTGGAGCATCCTTCTTATGAAACATGTTAAATTATTTTGCAGTCACCCTACTGTTAAGTGCACCTATCAAATATTCCATTTTTTATTGCTTTGTTCATTGAAATCAGTACACACAATAGATTCCTTCAAACACATCAAAAACACCAGTTTATTATGTATATGCATGTGGGCAATTTGTTTTTGACTGCCATTGCATAGTTTTGCTTCAGATCTGTCTAACAGTCATTGTACTAAGAGGGGAAATATTCTTATTAGTAAAGACTTTACTTTGAGTTTTATTCAGAGCTATTGATTATGTTTTCAAACATCTCGTCATGGCATTTTTCATTTGTTATCCATCAGAGGAAGAAGGACCTGCAAAGCTGGGAGACATCCTGTCATTTGCAACAGGATGCCATGTCGTGCCACCCATCGGGTTTTCTCCTAAACCCTCACTAGAATTCAGGAGAGGGAGATACCCGATAGCAAATACATGTGTTAACTGTCTCAGAGTACCTCTTCACCAATCCTACAAGGACTTCAAAAGTAACATGGACTTTGCAATCCGAAACACTCAGGGTTTTGGAATGGAGTAAAAGTTATGAACAGTGTGACATCAGTTCAGGTAGCCTAGTGTTCACAGTTCTGACATCTGTTATGCAAGTGTCTGTACTTCTTTTTTGTATTTGTAGTTTCATTTACAAGCCCTTGAGTATCACAGATCTCACAAGTGTTGTTCATTGTTACTTGATATATGTTACATTTTACTTTGTGGTGCAGTCAAGGAGTGCCATCAATTTAGGTGTAGGCTACTACTGTTGATTCAATGCTGCTGTGTTTTCTGACCATTCACAGTGCTATCTTGATTTCTGTGGGACCGCTAGTAAGAACAGTCTACAGAAACTGTTTTGATTCAAGAAAATGTACAAGTGTCACAAATAAATTGATTCCATGGTTACCATCCTCAGTGAATGGATCGATAGCCTGGTTGATTTCCTCCATGGTGCTGTCACTTACATGAAAGCTGTTTTCAGGAACCTCAACATTGTTGTTGACATGAAGCTCAGGCAAGGGTCCACTCTCAGTCACTGAAGGTTCATTAGCATCAAATAACCTTAATGACGTCATGTGAATTTTTTTCAGTACCATAGCCTATTATAGTGAATATTTGAACAGTAGAGGTTAAACAACTACTGTGGCCAGAAAAGAGATCATCATTTGAGATCATAACATTTTTTCCCTCTTTCTATAAACGAATAGTTCCTCACAGCAATAGTAGACGGCTATTCAAAAAGCGGTCATTATGCGTAAAACAATGTCGTGGTCGAGGACATTATAGGAAAGCAACAAAATAAACGGCAAAGATATGTTGATTAGAAACGTATTTGTGATAGTCTACGTCACAAACATAATCCGGGAGAAAATAGTTTCCCTCGAAACATATTTGAGAATGCAGTTTAGTTGTATGGGAACGTAATTTTAGGAGACAATGGTTATGATGATGTTTTGGAACTTCATTACAAAAAAAAAGGAAAAAGTGGCACATATTAGCCTAATGAACTCTATAGAAAGGACAGGTGTATAGCCTATTACAAATTACAGATGGCATAAAGTTAAAACAGTCCACTAAATTAGGATTGCGATACGATTTATTGGAAACTAATCATGGCAAAAGTTGCCAACTGTCCTGCACACTGCATGATTTTCTGTTTATCAAAAGTTGGCTTACCACAACTCATTAGGTTCCCCTACATGGTAGATTCTACGACGAATGGCTTGACTACGATGAAAGCATCGTCCGATTGGGTCTATTTCTTGCAGGACTTGGCGGACCCTCCAACGCTGAATACGTATTCCTCTTGAGCGAAGACTGCCGCGGACATACGTTTCGCCGGCATTAGGTGTGTTGGCTAAAATTTGGCCAATAATTGACATCAAACCCTCATCTGACAGTGGTGCGTAATCCTGTGATGGGATACTGAGACGTTGTCTGTGACAAAATAAGGTTCGCCGATCGATCCCAAAAAGTGAAGCAATTCCTTGCCAATTAAATCCTAAATCCAAACAATGGTTAATCTGATCCGCTGTCAAATCGTACCTTGGATGACCAGGAGTGCCACCTCGAATTGTTGGCGGAATGAGAATGCCTTCTTGGTGTGTCTGACCTTGAGGTTGCTGTAGAATAACTATTAGTTGCCTGTGTAATGACTCTAAGAGAGTGGTGCAGTCTCTTGACTCGGGGCTTTCACCACGACGAACCACATGAATCATAGAATGAATGGTTCTTGTATGGTGCC
Organism: Macquaria australasica; assembly: GCA_005408345.1. Lineage (NCBI taxonomy): Eukaryota > Metazoa > Chordata > Actinopteri > Centrarchiformes > Percichthyidae > Macquaria > Macquaria australasica. Next base: position 367,697 of record SEMN01000257.1, read on the forward strand.
ACAGCTCAGTGAAGTGTCTGGCTACTGGGTTATTTTGTATAGACTGGATGCACTGCACAACGTGCACGAAAAAGACATAAATTTCGTCAATATTAGCAGTAACACATGGCTGGTCACAGGCTAAAAGACCAACTACAATTAACAACAATAACTGCCTCTTCATCTTTGAAAGGACAACACCGTAGATATGTAGGTCCAGGTTGCGCTCTGAATCTAAGCCTTCCTGTTACACTGAAACAAATTAGGAGCACATTGAAAAATATTTTACGCATAGAGATACCACACACACGCACAGGGGGCTCCGTGCCCGACTGTTTTCAGTGTGTCCGGCAGTCAGTTAATCGCAACTAAAACAGTTAATGAGGTCTGGTGAACCAAGAAGCCTCCTCAGAATACCAATAGCCTCCTCCGACTGGCTGCCTGCCATTGCTGCTGTCCATGAAGTTTTTCTTGTTTCGCCAATGAACTTGGTGGTCCACCGTGTCACTGCCGGTCGCTGCCATGGATGTATAAAGAGTATAAACAGATAAAAAAGATGTATAAAGAGAACTGCCCGATCAGAATCAACCGTTGATCTGTTGCACGTGCATGCAATTTTACCAACGCACTGAAAAACACAACCACTTCCTGTCCTAACTTTCAAAATAAAATCAGGGCGAACACGATCAAACATGGATTTGTGAGCGAGTGATGTGCCTTGTAATGACAGATTGTGTATAAAGGCAACCATATGCACAATTTATTATGTGCTCAGAGATTTAGGAATATTATTTGGTTCAACATCGCTAAACCAATGGGGATAAATATTTATTGCAAATTTCAAATTTAATTGTGGCGAAACCGGAAGTAGCACATGTATTGTTGATTCAGGTCGGGCAGTGTGCCTTCCGGTTACACTGCAACAACTTCCGGGCGCACTGAAAAATGTGTGTTCGCACTGAAATTATTTTACACGCACACACTCAGATACTCCTACACACACAAGTAGCCTGTATCCTGCTGCCTGTGAAGGTGGTGGGGCGTGAACATTTTCAGTGCACGTGTGCACATTTTCAGTGTGTATGTGCAAGTTTTCAATGTGTGTGTGCACGTTTTCAATGCGTGTGTGTACGTTTTCGGTGTGTATGTGCACATTGTAAACGTGTGTGTGCACGTTTTCAATGCGTGTGTGTACGTTTTCAGTGTGTATGTGCATGTATTTCAATGTTTTCACCCTAATCGGCCTCCCATAGTTTTCACCCTAATTGGCCTCCCATATGTTCTCCCCTTTTGCACATAGTAATGTATCCACAGGGCCTCTGACATGAACTCAGAGGGGGCAGTGTGAGGTTAAGCTGCACAAGAGAGAAACCCCTCTCACCTCAGGCAACATTATCTCTCTCTCTCTCCCCCATCTCTTTCTCACCCAACCTCTCTCACCCTCCCCCCTGTCTCTGCTCAATCTTTTGCTGTTTATTTGTGCAGGTCTTTCACTAATCAGCCTGATGTTTTGTCTCCTGATTGGCTGCAGTAATGAGGTCCTGCAGGTCAACAGTACAGATCTTTATCCCTCTGTGTTTTGTGTGTGTGTATTTGTGTGTGCATGTTCAGTGAGAGTGTATCACCAGTACATATGGATTCAGCTTGCAATTTACATGCTGGAATGCTGGCATAGCCAAACACATGGTGTACTTGTGCATGTTCAAAAACACACACATGCACACACACACACACACACACACACACACACTGATTCATGACCCAGTTAATGTGGTTGTGTGAAATAGAGGAGACCCAGGCAGGTCATTACCTTCTGACATCCATCCATCAACACCTCTCACTGGGGGAATATTCTAGCTGCTAAGTTAAACATACACTGTACTGTTACTGCATGCATGCATGTGTGTGTGTGTGTGTGTGTGTGTGTGTGTGTGTGTGTGTGTGTGTGTTTGCCTGAGGTATGCACTGAAACCTGTCTTGCTTGGGGAGTTGAATGAGTTTTGGAAAGTGCCACATAGCCATGTCTGAAGATATGTTCCAGGTCAGGAGATATGAACCAAAAACCCAGTTTCCTCACACACATACAAACATAGCGAATGCCATTTGGATTCATCACGTTTCTAACATCCCAACAGGTTTATAATTATTATCTCTTTGTCAGCGTTGGATTCTGCCTCAGAGAAACTGTCACATCATCTCTTCTCAGTCGAAAACATTGTATGAACTCTGACCTCTCTGTGGAAACACATACATGCTAAAACTAGGAGGGCTTTAGAGAAAGAACTTTTCCAATGTCATTGTTTCTACTGGCCAGTAAATAAAACCTAGCTTTATTTTAAACATATACCGAAGAGCTGCATTGCAAAAGCTTTTCTTAACATGTCACTTAGTATTATATTCAGCCAAGTGGTGAATAAAGAAAAGCAATACCATAATAGCTAGCTGAAAAGTAGTAGTAGTTGTTGTTCATTGTATCCTGCACATACAAATGCCAAGTCCACATGGACTCATTACCACTTGTTACCAGTGGTGAAGTAACATTTGTAAGAAAAGAACCTAACTTCTTATATGTAACATTACATTGCAAACAAAGTACTGTCCCAGCTCTAGAAATAAAATCTGAAGATCTGTAGAATTTGAGTAAGACACAACTCACGTTTGATAAAGTGATAAAAGACATTTTACTAAAAAAACTTTAGCCCTGAAATCATCATATAATGAGCAATAAAAAAATGGACTATAGTCTCACCTAAATCACATAACAAACAAAGCCTATCCTCAGGGAGACCATTTGATCCACCTGTTTTTATATCTTTGAATTCTGGTTTAATTCTTCTCATTGGGCCTGCTGGTGGCCTAGTGGTTAGGACATATCCCATATGGCTGCTGTGTCCCTGGTTCAGTTATGGCTGGGTCACTATCACTGTCACTATCAAACTAAAGGAAAATCTTCACATGAAGCTTAGCGAAGGTTTAATCGGAAGACTTTCTCAATGTTTACTCTGTTTATTTGAATATTTCCTGTCCCACCCTCAACTCACTCAGCTCCAAGCAATCAGTTTTAGTCTTTGTGAGCCAATCATCTCATTGCTGCGAAACTGTCTATCTCTGCTGCTGTCAGTTGTCATTTCACTGCCGTATCGATGCAGCCTACCTCCACCCTTCCACCTCCGCTCTCTTCAGAACCAGCTGTTCAGTGGGTCCTTCCAGTGAGCCCATCAGTCCCGCTCCCCATCACATACATGATACTGCACAGTGTGAGCTCATCACAGGTTTTGCATGTGAAAGCATAAACTGCAGCTGTCAGATTAGTCTAGTGGAGGAAAGGATCTTGTGAAATCTGGTGGGGGGAAAAGTATCAAGTCTCACAAAATGGAATTACTCAAGGCAGTGTGGTAAGACAACTCCACCTGTTTCCAATGCTCCAAAACTTCAGTCTCAGAGTTTTTAACAGCCTGAAAATAAAGTGAAATGAGGCCTCAGATTGTGCTCAGATAAACATTGTTGGGGATTTGTTAAACAGAAACTGAACACATTCCAGTGTCTCCTTTTGCCTTTAAGCATGACAAGTTATTACTGCCTTGGCAGCATAAACAGCCAGCAATACAGGAGTGAATTACAAGCTGACAAAGACAGGAAATGAAGAAATCTGCGGCTGACATATCAGCTCAACAATAACTAAAAAATCTGGGTCTTATTGAGAATCTGTGTGCTTGGGACAGTGAGTGGGCTGTGAGCATCACTTTAGTTGAACACAAGGGATTGATCAAATGAGGCCAACATGGTCTTTCCATCTTTCACCATCCACACTCACACACACACACACACACACACACATACAGTATTCTCCGACTCCTAAAGCACTTGTTGGTCTACTAATTTAGCTGACTGAGCACATAAAGTCTGGGAAAACTCCCCGAGCCAAGGACGAGAGGACTTTGAGAGTCATTATCACCTCCACATCTGCTGGTTTCAGTCAAGCCGAGATTCCCCTGGCGCTAATACCTGTTAGATAACTTCATGCTCAAAGAGAGAGAGAGAGACAGCAGAGGGGAGAAGAGGCAGGGGACATGCCAACACTAGGGGGCAGTCTAATACAAAGCATGAAGGCGGAGCCCTGAGTCACTCACACTCTAGTGATACACAGAGTTGTATGGTGCTTGATCACACACAGGCATGTTGCTTGAAGCTCCTAACTTTTTTAACCCTCCTAGAAAACAACAGCGCAGTCCAAATCTGGCACAAACAGCCCCCTTTTTGTTCATACAGATGATCTTTACTTTGTAATCGTCCAATTTTTCAAACCAACCTTAAACACATGGTCATTTTAGTCTATAATGGCTCTGTTTAGCGCTCATTAAGCCATTAGAAAGTGCAGGGCAGCTGAAAGGCTCACCCAGCTAGACAAAAGGCAGAGAATGGATGGCTTTATTCTGTCTCTGGCCTCCACTATTCTCTGTTCAATATTTTCCTCTCTTCTTCTCTTCACGGTTACATAAACAGCATCTGAGATAGCCAGCCACATCCTCCACATTAGATTCCATTGAATCTGCACATAATGGCTGTGGTGTGGCCGTGCTGCTGCAGGGTGGAGGGCTCTTTCTCCCTCTCTCTCTCTCTTTCTCTAGGTTGGTGGGACCCAGCGGCAGTGCTGTTAAAGCGTCTGTTTAGAAGGGGAAGCCAGCGCTCCTTGATGTGGCTTCAGAGGAATGAGCGCCGCGGCCGCAAGGAGCTGCATGGAGCTGCTTCAGCGAGCTGTAATATGAGTCAGAAAACAACACCAGGCTCCTCCAGCCATGCTCACTCACTGTGTGTGTTTACTTTCTGAGTGTGTGTGTGTGTGTGTGTGTGTGTGTGTGTGTGTGTGTGTGTGATTGCAAATTGCCTACCCTGTGAGTTTCTGTGCTAACACTAACTAGTAGTATGTCTGCATACATGTCAGTGCAAGCTCAACTGCATGTGCACGTGTAGTACAAACTTAAAAGTGGTTCTGTGCAAGTCCCTATTTGTGTATACGCATTTCGCCACCTCGGAATTATAAGGTTCCATCTGCGTTCTGAGCGATTTTGAGATATTGAGCTTCAAAGTTTTTGCATTCTCAATAGTTGATAGAGATAGAACCTTTTTGTTTCAAAATAAAATGTCCAAAAATGCATACAACTTTAAAAAAAACACCTCACATTATGTTAATAAGTTATCACAGAATAGGACCTTATAATTCCAAGGTGACAATTTGTGTGTGAGTCTGTGTATGTTCATGCATTTGTGTGTAGTTAAGATAAGATGAATGCCATTGATCCCTGACAGGACATGTGTCTGCAAACAAGCGTGTGTGCACAGAAACAAAAACAATGTCGGACTCCGTAGTTTTCTCTGGACCCCTGCCTAATCTTACTAGCGATGACATGTATAGCCGCATGTCATCATTCAACCGCTGGTTGTCGAGGTGGTGTCCAGGTAATGATGTGGGCTTTGTAGATAATTGGCGGACTTTCTGGAGAAGACCTGGTCTGATTAGGAGAGATGGCATTCATCCCACTTTGGATGGAGCCGCTCTCATATCTAGAAATCTGGCTGAATTTATTAGTGGCCCAAAGCCATGACAGCTCAGAGTTCAGACCATAGACTTAATACAGTCTGTGGTCCAGACCAGGAGGCAGAGTTGCAGTCCTACACGCTTCTCTGCGCTTCCATTAGAGCAGTTACCCACCCTAAACTCCACAGAGAGGTTGTCTGCCCCCAGACCACTTAAATTATTTAAATCAAAAGTAAACAGAAGAGGAGTTACACATAAAAACCTAATAAAAAGTAAAACCACCACTGCAACAGTACAACAAAATAGGAGAATTAAATGTGGACTCTTAAACATCAGATCTCTCTCATCTAAAGCTGTTCTAGTAAACGATCTAATATCAGATCATAATATTGATTTATTTTGTCTTACTGAAACCTGGCTGTGTCAAGATGAATATGTTAGCCTAAATGAATCCACTCCCCCCAGTCACATTAATACTCACATTCCTCGAGGCACAGGCCGAGGAGGTGGAGTTGCAGCCATCTTCGACTCAAGCCTATTAATCAAACCTAAACCTAAATTAAATTATACTCGTTCGAAAGCCTTGTTCTTAGCCTTTCACACCCAACCTGGAAAACACTACAGCCAATTCTATTTGTTATAGTGTACCGAGCTCCTGGACCGTACTCTGAATTTTTATCTGAATTCTCAGAGTTCTTATCAGGTTTAGTCCTTAAAACAGATAAAATAATTATTGTAGGTGATTTTAATATTCATGTGGATGTAGAAAATGATAGCCTTAGTGCTGCGTTTATCTCATTACTAGATTCGATTGGCTTCTGTCAGAGTGTACATGAACCCACTCACTGTTTTAACCACACCCTCGACCTTGTTCTTGTTTATGGCATTGAAATTGAACATCTAATAGTCTTTCCACAGAATTCTTTTTTATCAGACCATTTTTTTTATTAACTTTTGAATTCCTATTACTGGACTACACGCCATTAGGCAAACATTCCTACACTAGATGTCTATCTGATAGTGCTGTAGCTAAATTTAAGGAAGTGATTCCATCGGCATTAAATTCAGTTCCATGTCTCAATGTAACAGATGACTCCTATGCTAACTTTAGTCCCTCCCAAATTGATCATCTTGTTGATAGTGCTGCAGGCTCACTACGAATAACACTCGACTCTATCGCCCCTCTAAAAAAGAAGATAATAAAACAGAGGAGGTTAGCTCCATGGTATAACCCGCAAACCCGCAAATTAAAACAAACATCGCGAAAACTTGAAAGGAAATTGGCGTTCCACCAATCTGGAAGAATCACGTTTAGCCTGGCAAGATAGTCTTAAAATTTATAGGAAGGCCCTCCGTAATGCCAGAGCAGCTTACTACTCATCATTAATAGAGGAAAATAAGAACAACCCCAGGTTTCTGTTCAGCACTGTAGCCAGGCTGACAGAGAGTCACAGCTCTGTTGAGCCATGTATTCCTATAGACCTCAGTAGTAATGACTTCATGAGCTTCTTTAAAGATAAAATTCTAACTATTAGAGAAAAAATTCAGCACCTCCTGCCCTCAGTTGGTACTGACTTATCTTCAAACACAGGAACCTTAGAAACAACTGTAAAACCTGTACATTTAGACTGCTTTTCTCCCATCAACCGTAATCAACTAACTTCCATGATTTCCTCATCTAAGCCATCAACGTGTCTCTTAGACCCCGTCCCAACTAGGCTGCTTAAAGAAATTTTACCCTTAGTTAGCACTTATGTACTAGATATGATCAATCTGTCCTTATTAAAAGGCTATGTGCCACAGTCCTTTAAAGTAGCTGTAATTAAGCCTCTTCTTAAAAAGCCCACTCTTGATCCAGGGATTTTGTCAAATTATAGACCTATATCTAACCCTCCTTTTCTCTCTAAAGTCCTTGAGAAAGCAGTCGCCAATCAGTTGTGTGACTTTCTACACAACAACAAGCTGTTTGAGGATTTTCAGTCAGGATTTAGAGTGCATCATAGCACAGAGACAGCACTGGTGAAAGTTACAAATGACCTTCTAATTGCATCAGACAAAGGACTTGTCTCTGTACTTGTCTTACTAGATCTTAGTGCTGCATTCGATACCATTGACCATCACATTCTATTACAGAGACTAGAACATTTTATTGGCATTAAAGGTACTGCACTAAGCTGGTTTAAATCCTATTTATCAGATCGATATCAGTTTGTACACGTTAATGATGAATCCTCTATGCACGCCAAAGTTAGTCACGGAGTTCCACAAGGTTCTGTGCTTGGACCAATTCTATTTACCTTGTATATGCTTCCTTTTAGGCAATATTATTAGGAAGCACTCCATAAATTTTCATTGTTATGCAGATGATACCCAATTATTTTATCGATCAAGCCAGATGAAACCAATCAATTAGCTAAACTTCAGGCATGCCTTAAGGACATAAAGGCCTGGATGACCTGCAATTTTCTGATGTTAAACTCAGACAAAACCGAAGTTATTGTACTTGGCCCCGAACACCTTCGAAACACATTATCTAAAGATATAGTTTCTCTAGATGGCATGGCCTCCAGCGAAACCGTAAGGAATCTTGGAGTTATCTTTGATCAGGATATGTCCTTTAACTCCCACATAAAACAAACTTCAAGAACTGCCTTTTTTCATTTACGTAACATTGCAAAAATCAGGCACATCCTATCTCAAAAGATGCAGAAAAACTAGTCCATGCATTTGTTACGTCTAGGCTGGACTATTGCAACTCTCTATTATCAGGCTGCCCCAATAAATCCCTTAAGACTCTCCAGCTGATTCAGAATGCTGCGGCACGTTTACTGACAAGAACCAGAAAAAGAGATCATATTTCTCCAATATTAGCTTCTCTACACTGGCTCCCTGTAAAATCCAGAATAGAATTTAAAATCCTTCTCCTCACCTTCAAAGCCCTAAATGGTCAGGCACCATCATATCTTAAAGAGCTCATAGTACCCTATTACCCCACTAGAGCACTGCGCTCCCAGAATGCAGGGTTCCTTGTGGTTCCTAGAGTCTCTAAAAGTAGAATGGGAGCCAGAGCCTTCAGCTATCAAGCTCCTCTCCTGTGGAACCAGATCCCAGTTTGTGTACGGGAGGCGGACAACCTCCTCACATTTAAGAGTAGGCTTAAGACTTTCCTCTTTGATAAAGCTTATAGTAGGGCTGACTCAGGTGACCCCTGAGCCACCCCTTAGTTATGCTGCTATAGGCCTAGACTGCCGGGGGACTTCCTATGATGCACTGAGCTCCTTTCTCCTCCTCTTCCTCTCCATCTGTACGCCCTCATATCCCATCAATGCTTGTTATTAATTCAACTTCTTCCCGTAGTTGTGTGCTTTCTCTCCTCTCTCTCTCTCTCTCTCCCCTTCTGTTGCTTTCTGCAGGTGTTTCTGCCTCCGGAGCTGTAGAGTCTGGGTCTGTGGTTGCTGCCGCCTGCTGCCCCCGTGCTCCTGCTCTGCACCCGCTGATGCTATTGCTGTTGTTGCTGTTGTTATTAGTATTGCTATTATAGTGTTGCTCTTAGTGTTGTTTCCGTTGGTGTTAACATCAATGCCATTACCATATCTATGCTGTATTGAGCTGCTGTATGTTCTCTTTCCTCCTGCTCTCTCTCTCCCGCTCCCCCCTTCCCCTTCAACCCAACCGGTCGAGGCAGATGACCGCCCACCTTGAGCCTGGTTCTGCTCGAGGTTTCTACCTGTTAAAAGGGAGTTTTTCCTTGCCACTGTCGCATAGTGCTTGCTCATGGTGGGAACTGTTGGGTCTCTGTAAATATAAAGAGTCGGTCTAGACTTGCTCTATTCGAAAAAGTGCCCTGAGATAACTTTGTTATGATATGGCGCTATATAAATAAAACTGAATTGAATTGAATTGAATATGTGCCTGAGTGCATGTGTATGTGTGCATGTGTGTATGTGTGTGTGCGGCTTACAGTAATGTACAGTGTAATTGTGCTAACTGATGTGAAGTGTAGGTGTCAGCTACAGGTGTGTGTTGAATGAATGTGAGCACTGATTACGAGAACATTTCGTTCATTCAGTACATTCAGTACCATGATAGTGACTCTAATGTAGAATTACATTGCAATGCATAATATTGCATAATGTTGCATAATGTTGCACACACGGTCAGACAGTTTGATCTGTAATATTTAAAGGACATTTAGGTGATCATTTCAAAGAACGCTCCCACAGTGTTCCTGAATACGTCTACAAAAGAACAGTGTTTTAGCAGAATGTTTACAGGATGCTATGTGTTCCACATAACCAAAGAACGTTCTGATTGCAACATTCTGATAATGCTGGCCAGCAGTGGTGGAAAGCACCAATACAACCATGTAAAAATACTGTCCTGCATTCAAAATCCTACTAAGTGCGACACTATCATCAGGAAAATGTGCCTAAAGTATCCCGGGGATCGAACCAACAACCCCAGAGATTAGTGGACGACCCGCTCTACCTCCTGAGCTTTTTAAAAACATTATACAGAACACATTATTGGAACATTTAAAAAGAATATTCTCATAAGCCAATAGGAATGTTAGGGGAGCGGTCCTGGAACCAATAATTGCTAGCTGGGACAGCAGTTAAACTTTTATAGTGACTATATAATATAGTAACAGTAATGCAATAGGAATTCTAATGCAGAATAGTGTGATAGTGATTCCACTGCTGCCACGTTGATGTGACAGCAGTAACAGTGTAGAGATGTTTAGTTTCAACAATAACCTCAACAGGGGTTCTGTTTATCGCCATCAGTTACACGTTTTGTCTTTATTCCAGAGGAATTATGCTTTTTCCTTCAGTTTGGTACACTGAATACTACAACATCCACGAGCCTCGATTATTGTTGCTATAAGAAGGAAGCGAGAGCCAGGAAATCACTTTAGCGTGTTGGGAGTACTTGAGGATTGCAATCAGGATTGATTCGTCTAATGTTGAATTTGTTCAAAACTGATCAAGTCTAAAAGTCTAACCATTTTGGATTTTTGTCCAAAACTGATCCAAAGTCCAAAAGAGCATCTTTCTACCTTCAACTTATTTTGAATGAACCTGGATTTCAATTAACCTACATACTTGTTTGTATTTCAGAGTTCAGACACTATTTTTTTCACTTTAAATGCTACGAGAGAAAAGGCTTTTAAGATGAACACTACCCAGTGTCTTTGGCAAACGTAACACTATCTCGGGTAACGTTGTCTGGGGTTGCTGCCTGGAGTGTAAAGTCTGGGGTGTACTCGAGTTTGTTTGACGTGTTGTACGACCACATCAAAAGACATCAAAAGTGTCGCTGCTCCAAACGGCCACACTCCACAGTGGATGTGAAAATTGTGAACAGGATTTTTGTACGTAACCTGTAACCCAGTAGAGGAATGTAATTAGTTAATGATGTGCTAACTCTTGGCCTTGGAAGTACTGTGACGCTCCCTTACTAAGGCCGTATTCAGACCAAATCAGGCGCTGCGGCAAAAACGCCAGTCTCCCCATTCATTTGAATGTGGGTAGTGCCTTTAGGCTGTGGCAATGGGGAACGCAGGGGGTGCCGAAAAAAACGCAACCAACGTCACGCTGCGGTGGCCAGTCACGCCGGCGATCAGACAGAGGACGCCCAGGTAAAGAAGAACTTTGTTTACCATGTAGCATTGTAGCATTAGCTGTTAACTGTAGCATTCTGCTACGTTAATCGCCGTGCAGTCGCTTGACTTGTATCGGTCTTCAAGCTGGGATTGCTGGTTAGTGTTTCTACTTGTGCTACAATCAGCATGGCCATGTAGAGACACTCCCACATCACCGCATGCTATTTAGCTAGACATGCTAACGTTTGAAGCTTACATTAGAGCAGATAAAGACACTGTTTAATCCGTTCCTCACCGCCTTGTTTTGAAACTGTCCCCTGTTGTCCAATAGTAAGGTGAGCTTTTAAAGTGCTTTGAGAATCATTAATTTAACTGGCCATGGTGGAAGGGGTTGAAAAGGGAAAGGGGAACCAAAAAGAAAAGGGGACCAAACTCTTAATAAGGCACTGTGGTTTCAGAGATGTGATTGGGGGATTTTGGGGAGCATTTAATTCCATTGTGCTCGCTCTCTTCAGTGGGATATTCAATTTGGAAAGTCCCACCACTCACCTGCCGCTGTATCCCTTTCTGGGAAAAAGGTACGGAAAGAAATCTGCCTCCTCTCTTTATTCAGATCTCCTCGGCTGTGTTTGGCTATCATGGTGGGGTCTGTGGTAGGACAAGGTGTGTGTGTGTGATCAAACACACCTGGTCCTGACACACCCCACCCACCTCACCGCAGCACACAATCACCTCAATACAGAGGCAGTAGTAGTAGGGGCTGACAGGAAACACTAAGCGTAACCTCTTTAGTGTGTGTTTGCATGCACACATGTTCCCATGCATGCAGAGGAAGCTTTCAACAACTGGTGTGAAGGAATCCAACTCCAGTGGCGGTGACCCCCAAGATTAACCCCCCTCCTCCTCCTCCTCCTACTCCTCCTCTTTCCTCTTCCTCCTCTCTTCTCTTTCACCCTCTTCATCATATCACCCTTACACCGCCTGCCCTGCAGAGACAGCTGCAGAAGACATTATGTTGTGCTCTGTGTGTGTGTGTGTGAGAGAGAGAGAGAAAGATAAAAAGAAAGAAAGAAAATGAAAAGATAAGGAGTGAAAGAAAGAGTGTGAGTGTGAGAGAAAGAGAGCATTCGACACAGTGGCAGCAGAAGGCACGTTGAACTTTTGCCGACATACGTACGTGTTTTTGCAGTGTCCTCTCAAAAACATTTGCATCTGGTTTGAAAATAACCCCTATGTAGCCCCTTCAACATATGTCTTGCAGATCTACATCAGTTGGATAATGTGTGTGTGTATGTGGGGAAGAGGAGGGGGGGGTCCTTTTGTGCTCGTTCTAAAGGACAGTAATTCCTATGCATTCACTTGAGCAGTATGGGTGGTGGGTTTGCGGCGGATGGCTGGAGTTCAACCTTGATGTAAGTCTTTATGGTTGTTTCGCCACAATCTGAGGGGTCATTTGAAAACTACCTATTCATCATAGAAAATTACATTTCTTGGAAGAGAAAAAAACCCCAAAACATTCATATTCACTTATTCACAAGTCCACTGCAACTGTTCTCCCCTGCCAGAATCAAAGCAGTCTCCTCCAATCATCCATATTATTGTGGGCATGGAAGCTGGACATTAAGGTTTTGATTTATGGGGAAACTTGTTGGGTCCATCAGTTCCATGAGTGTGTGTGAACATGTGTCTATAATTTCATATTCGCTTGTGTTATGTGTGCAACAGCAATTGTATTTAAAGGGAAATTCCAGTTTCATGCAATCTGGGTCTAATTTTTGTAATTTGGCCATACATTACCATCAGAAATAACAACATTGCGCAATGTAATTGCTGAGATCTGGGAACAAGGCATCTTCGCTAAAAAGAAGCCTGATGAGGCAAGAAAGACATGCAGACAGGTGATTAGAAAAGTTTTAACCAAACACCCAGTTAGTGCAGGGATTGTACAGCTTTTGAAGAGTAGAATTCTGGCATTTTTCAAGGACTTTCAAGGTACCTAAACCAAACATCTCCAGACTCATAGAATTTATCCTTTATCATCACATATAAATTGTTACTATAAATGATAGGAGACAAGTAGCAAATATGACGACGGGATCATTTTATATCAAATATTAAAAGATTTTTGGTTTACATGAGTGATTGTGAAGATGATGAAACATCAGATTATGTTGAAAATCAAGTTCTTTTCAAGGATTATATTCGAATTCAAGCATATTCCTAACCTTGAAAACATAGCATTTTCCAAACTTTCCAAACTTGGACGAATCCTGGAAGCGAAAACAAAGGCGAGTGATAAAATTATGACCTAAGGTGTTACTGAGACTCTCAAGGGACTGCTGCGACCTGCAAGACAAGGGCTGCTGCAGAAGGTGTAAGTAGGCTACTTTTTGGTAGCTATGCTAGCTTGACTGCTTGTATTGTAAGAAGTGACGGCATAAGACAACGATCAATAAAAAAATAGTAAAAACAATGACTATGAGAGAAACAAACTAAATAAAGTCACATAGTAAACCAATCTACCTCGAAAATATGAAATTGTACCTTAAATGTATATTCATGCAACCATAACTTCTAGTTCATCCGATTTTGAAAACCACAAAAAAATCCCTTTAATACAAGTTACTTTCCAATTTCTGTAATACAGTTGTATTATTACAGAATCTTCCATCCAATTCTTCTTGTGCACAGCAAAAGACTCTAATCAACTCTATTCATAGCAGCTTAATGACATTGTAGATAACAGACAGACAATCTGGTTTACAGCCTTTCTGATCTAAATGCTTGTGTTTCTTGCCCTGTTGGACTTTGTTGTAGTGATCTCAGCAATTACTCAGTATGATAATCAATAAAAATGATTTCCAAATCTGCGAAAATAACTTCTAACAAACCAGCTTTATCCTTTAAATATTCATCCTCATGGATCCATGTGTGTGTGTGCAGGTATGGGTTTGTGTGAATGAGTGTGTTTCATTGGCAAGTGTCCACAGTATGTCCGTATGTGTTCATGTCAAGGAGTTTGCAGCTAGCTGCGGTATTGTCTGAGCGTATTTGCAGAGTGTTAATCATTGTGTGAATCAGTGTGTAGTTTGTGGCAGGACTCTGGATGTGGCTCCTTCATTAAAATGTTAACCAGGCCACATGGACAATGGACGCACTGTTCGTTCTGCTGTCCTCTTCATGCTGAACTGTGTTTCTCTTTCTCTTTCTGCTTTCCTCTCTCTCTCTCAATCCCTCCCTGTGTATCTCTCTCTGTCTATGCCCCCTTCATCTCCCCCTTTATCTTCTGAAACATCCATCGGCCTTGACTGTCGTTGAAACCACGAGCCCACAAACACAGACCAATTTTTTTTGTTTTACCTTCCTTCTCTCGCTTTTTTTCCTACGCTCCTTTGTGTCAGTTTCTTTTCTTCTGCACTGTGGTTACTGTGTCATTCCTCTTTAGATTCAACCTAAACACATTTCAACTCTGTATAAACCGAAGATTCATAAATCTGATTATGCTCAGGCACGCTAACGATACTGAATTACCCTGTGTGTGCGTATGTACTGTATATGCCTGGGTATCCATGGGCCTACATGCATGTCTTTACACGTGTGCACACACAAAAATCTCTGCTTTAGGATGCAATTGTAGAAATGTGTATGTGTGACACTTTAGAGTGACGTTTAGGGATGAGGGTTTTTTTTTTATTGAAATTTAATAAGTCAGTGTTAGCTCTTCGCCTGAAATAATTGTAAAGCAAAATTATATTTGTATTAATTTGTTTGCATGAAGTAATCAATAATGCACTCCAAGAGGTTCTGATATGAGAAAATAACATACAAGGCAAAGAACACCTGGACACAAAGCCAAGTTTGTTGCTACTTAAGGAAACCTCCGAGTGTATTATTAAGGTTATACCATGGCCATTTACCAAAAGAAAACAGGGTAGATTGTGTTAAAATTATTATTCATATATCATTAAGTGTTTTTTGTCAGTGTAACTCATGGTTACATTCATTGTCTTTTCCACATATCTTTGTTTAAGTCCTTATAAGATAAGATAAGATAAGCCTTTATTGTCCCACAGCGGGGACATTTTATATATGATTGTAGCCCATTATAATCACTTCTGTGATTATAATCACTTCTGTGGCCATGCCATATTTTGCAATGATAATAATAGTAGCATTAGCCACATTACTTGTGTTTGTGTCCCATGTTGCTCGTTCCATCTGACATTGCTAGAAAATTTAGCTAGAACACCAAAAATGTTGCTTTTGGCATGATAGTTGTCAATTTACAGCAGCTTCCAACTAAGCAATATTGTTATCAGCCTTCAAAAACATAAGCTAATCATAATAATACATAAAAATATACTTATGCAAACTTAAAGGAATAGACATTTTTGGTAATACACTTATTTCCTGTCTTGCTGAGAGTACACTCAATATGAAGCTACAGCCAGCCAGTTAGCTTAGCTTAGCATAAAGACAGGGGGAAACAGTTACCTTGGTCATCACTATGACGAGACTTCAGAAAGTTAGAGAAATAATAAAATAGCCTGAGACATAACCCCCATACAACCTCAACTTTTCATTTTTATACGTCAGTTTTTGTAGGGAACACCGAGATATAACATGTTAATTAGTTTTAGAGGTGCTGGTAGATGGATTTTGTTATCTTCAGACAGAGCCAGGCTAGCTGTTTCCCCTTGTTTCCAGTCTTTATGCTAAGCTAAGCTACGCTAAGCAGCTAATGGTTGTAGCCTTATGTTTAGCATACAGACATGTGAGTGGTATCAATCTTCTCATCTAACTCTCAGCAACAAAGCAAATAGGTGTACGTTCCAAAATGTCAAACTATTACTTTAAACATATGCACAAATGCCTGCCTGTGTGTGTGCATATACAGTGCTTGTGTATTTTGGCTTGTAACTCACAGCATGTGTTCCAGCTCTATAATAATCCGTGCAGTTCAACCGTGAAAGCGTCCGTGTTTCCCCAGGCCTCGTATCTGGTTCACCTGTCCCTGAGGATCAGCACTGGAGCTGGTGCAGAGGCGAGGGGTAAGGGGGGCAGTCTGGGGGTAACTTGGTGTGAGGAGGGGGGACGGAGGGGATATGGTACCCCCTCCAGAGACCAGTACTCTACTTGTAGGGGCGTAACGAGGATCAAAGTACCCCTGACACCCATGTGTCCCATGGGCCGTGTAGCCCTGTACCCAAACGCCCCCGCCTCGCCACCATCGCCCCTACACTCCCAAGCATCAAAGCAGCTATCGATCGTGACGGAGAAACAGGTGGGGAGTTCTGTGTGTGTGTGCAACTGTGTGCATGTGTGTGTGTGTGTGTTTTGAGCTGTCTATCTTTCAACACTGCAGCTGGGCAGCTATCTTCTGGCTGCTGTCACAATAAAAAAAAGGAGATACTTCCTCTTTTCTTACCACTGTTTCCTCTCAAAGAAAAGCCCCCTTCTTCGTCATTTAACCCCGACGGGTTACACACACACACACACAGTAGCATATTCATGACTTGAACTGTGAACTGTAATTATGTAACCAAACATACCGTCACTGTGTCGTGACTTACTGTCATGCTTCCAGTGTGCTGATAGAGTTGGTGGAAAGTGCATCGAGTCGTGGGGGGTAAAAAGAAAAAGGAGGAAAGAAACTGTATCCAAGATCTCCCTGCAAATTGAGCACATCCATCCCACTCACATGGCTGTTTTTCCTCTCTCTCTCTCTCTCTCTCTCTCTCTCTCTCTCTCTCTCTCTCACACACACAGACAAACTTCTTAGTCACCTACATTTCCACTTTGCAAATTACAGCCTGAATTACGGCCCCCACCAATCATGGCCCGCATCTGTCACCAACCCACCAATCACGGGTCTCCGGGGTGCTTGTCGCCGTGCAGGGCGGTCAATGCAGACTTAAGCTGGTCATTTTCTGCCAAAGCCTGTAGTTAAAGGCCATGGGAGCAGGAGGTCGCCATTTTGGGGCCCTTCAGACCCTTGCAGAACTGGCAGGGATTGTAGGGTTTTAAAAATGTAAATACTGAATCCAGTTTGTATCATAAAACTGTACTACACTTTACCATCTCATTTTGCTATAAAGAGCTGTTTTGCTGAATGCATTCCGAGGAGACATTTATCACTGACAGGTTTTATAGCAGCATATGGCCCAAAATTTCTAAGTGGCAGATGCCAGATTTGACATGGGATCTCTCAAAATAGATAGTTTTGCAAACCTGTGTGTGATTCACCCACAAACTATGAGGGAGCGTTTCCAAGCTGTGGGGAGTGTCTAGGGTTGTGGAGTAACAGACTACATGAGACTGGATTACAGTCATATTGTTCCGCAATAAAACTGGCAATCGTAATTCCTTACAGGGACAAAATAAATGTTTGTACATTTTGTTCTTTTTGTGATGCTTTTACTCAAACACAATGAGTGAGCAGGTTGTGGTTCAGAATTTTAGTCAATCACACTTTACAGTAAAAGAACTTGTAACTGTAGTGGGAATCATACTTGTGATCGTTCTGTAACAGGACAAGTAGGGGTTCTGGCACAACTTCACCTACTTGCAAAGTGCATGGACTGATTCCCTTCAGTATCAAAAATCTCCAGAAAGACTTGTAGTGAGAACAACTTTATTATGAAACTTAACACCTTTCACCTGCGGCCTTCATCTGAGTCATCAGACTTACATATTTATATTGTATTCCACACTGGGGAGCAGCTTTCCTTAGATGGTTTTCTCTTGCCTGTAGACCAAATATATCCGGCATAAGAACGCTTACCTGACTGCCAGCTTAGGAATTTGTTTTTCTGGTCTATAACCACAATATCAGACAGTACACTATACTCATTCATTGCCATATTGTAAGAATACCCAATTGTTTTTTCATGGCGTGCAAGTATTGGTTGTCTTGAGACATGACTTAGACTTGCTTTGATAAGATTTGAGACTTAATGTGGACTTGACTTGATTGTCTCTTGTCTTGAAGACTTGACTTGGACTAGTTTGGACAAGACTTGGGACTTGACTTGGACTTGCCCCAAAAGACTTAAAGTAAAAACAGATGTATACAGCTCGTACAGAGAACGTAAATAGTCCTGAGTAATGATGACATTATGGTTGCAGATTACAGCGTGTTTTGCAAATGTGCCACATGTTACCATTCTGAGTTTAACTTCCCCGACCTTGAGTGTATGACGCATCCAGTGAGAAACGAGTGTGTGTGAGTGTGTTGGGATGAGGTTCCCTGTATAATCTCCACCAAGCGTGATGAGCCATCCCTCATCATGACTTACCTCACAAGCTCACAGCTCATCCTCAGGAAATTAGAGAGCATCCAGAGACGTGTGTGTCATTTCACAGGAGTCCAAGTGTAAGATAAGTGTGTGTTTTCAGTGTACGTATCAGAGTGTGTGTGTGTGTGTGTGTGTGTGTGGTTTGCTTCTGTTTGTGGGAGTGTGTGGTTTGTGTATTTGTGTGCACATGCGTGTGTGTGTGTGTGTGTGTGTGTGTGTACCTGTAGTCTGGCATCTGGTGTTTGTCTGCTGTGTGTGTGTGTGTGTGTGTGTCCTCCAAATCACAGTCTTTAAGGTTGTGTGATCACAGGCCTTGCCGAGCAATCGCAACCAAACTACTGACTGACAGACTCAGACACACACACTCCCACACACACACACACACACACACACTCCCACACATAAACAACATGGACATGCACATATATCCAGACAAACACACACTTACGCACACTTTCACTATTACTATCAAAATTAAAGTCTCTTTCTGACATGCACACACACATATACACTCAGTCATCCTTCATGGTCACTGTCATCACACTTTAAGACTGACACACAAACAGATACACAAAACCACACACACACACACCCTGATTTACCCACTGCAGTCGATGTCGGTGGGATCCAGCAGCTCCTAAGAGACAACCTGGGACAGAGAGGAAGGGTAGGGGGCTATTGTGCGTGTTACGGAGAGTCATCTTTACTGAGATTAGTAACCTTTAAAGAGAGCTAATTAGAGAGGTGTTGTGTCACTGCTGTTGAAAAGCGGTCCGCTGTGAGAGCCAATGACAGACTAGGATCCTCCTGGGTGTCTTGAGGAGGGACACGTTATGATAGGGATGTGGTGGGCTGTGTGTACGGCCCTCGCTGTCATGTGGCTCAGGTCAGAGAAACACTGTGTGTGTGTGTGTGTGGGCGGATGCTTCTGTGTTTGGTGGAGCGTTGCGTACAGACTGTGTAGATAGAAGATAGAAAGAGTTTGTTTGACTCACAAGGAAAATCTGATGTGGATCATCAGAAATCCTAACTGCTTGTCTTAACTTAAGTTTTAAAAATAGGAAATAGCCTATCTTCCTATTACAGAAGCAATTCCTAAACTCATGGCTGTGTCCTATCCTATCTCCTCGTATCTTAACTTACCTTAAGAAATCCTAACTAGAACTGTAAACTCGATTCGGCACTCGTCCTGTCATGCCTGTATCCTTGATTTGAATGTAATATCAACATCTGTCTCACTTCACTTGTCACTGGCTAGCTAGCTTGCTATAATGGACAGTTTTAGCTTTGATGAGTCTGGGGCATTAATCGTGTCGGTGGAGGAGAGGAAAACCCACCTTTTTGGGAAGTTTTCTTCCCAATTATCAGCCCAAGATAAAGGATAAAGACCATTTTTATAAGACATATTTTTCATAATAGGTTTAATTTATATAGCTGCCTCATAACTGAAATAAGAGCCTAATGATTTTTTGGCAAGAATAATATTCAGTCGACCAACAGCCAGTGACTATATGTCCAGTTTACAACTGTTTAGTTTGCATTATGGATTATTTGCTCACACTATGATTGTGACGTTGGTCTCAGTGGCTGTTACTGACAGAAGTCTAGGTGGCCTAGAGGGAGCGATAAGGAAGCAAAGCGTTGTTCTACATGTGCCAAGCAGAGCAGCGAATTAATGCCCTGCTCATGTTTTGCAGGGTGATGGGTGTGAGTGTGAGGTCAGCGGTGAGGCGCTGCGGGTGTTTGCGTTAGGGGATGATCTGGACAGGGTCAGGGGGTGAAACCGTGGGGTAAAGGGAGTGGGTTCGGGGTGTTGTTTGATGTTTGAAGATGTGTGTGTGTTTTAGGGGGTTGGTGGGAGGTGGGGTGACTTCAATGAGTGTGTATGTGTGTGTGTGTGTGTGTGTGTGTGTGTGTGTGTGTGTGTGTGTGTGTGTGTGTGTGTGTGAGACTGTATGCTTATCAGTCCATTTTGGTCAGATGTTTAGTTGTGTACATACATTCAGCTAAAATAATGGACATACTAAGAAACACAATATGGGGAGTACACATGTGGGGTGTGTGTGTGTGTGTGTGTGTGTGTGTGTGTGTTTCTGTGTGTGTTGCTGTCAACAGGTCAGTGAGATAACCACTGACCTGCTGTCAGATCCCACCAAGTGACCTGACCTGTCACTCCAACCTGCAGGCTCCGCCCACCCCTATCAACACCACAGGCTGAGAGTGTTGAGTCGTCAAGTGTCTGGACAATATCACAGACACACATACATGATCTCACACACACAAACACACAGACACACACTCAACACCTGATCACATCAAACCCTGCCTCACCTCAGGGATTCCACTGATTGAAAGGTTTTTCTGTGCTCCTTGTTTTTTATTCCCTCCACTTCAGTGCAGATTTAACCTGGAACTTTTCACCCAGCTGTCCTTTAGATATCACATCCAAATCTGAATATAGATCCGTTTCTGTTCCAATTCTTTATCCTCCTCAGCTGTCGTGTGTGTTTCTGATTAGATCCTCGTCCCTTCCTTGACGTCAGCAGGGCTGCTCCCCTCGGGTTACATTCAAACACACACACACACACACACCTGGGAGACACCCAGCACAAACCACAGTCCTGTAGCGGTGGCTGCTCCACAGGAAGTGCTGCAGGGGTAAGTGCCTTGCCTAACGGCACATCAACAGCGGCTAAATATATCTAATCTATATCTGTAACTGTGGGTTTCCACTAATAAAATCCTTTCTCTGAGCATCATATCACGCCACGACTGCCCTCCTCTCTGCCTCGATGTGTTTTTGATCAGATTCCGTCTTCTTCCTTGACGTCAGCGCGGCTGCTTTCCTGCTCGGCTGTTTATTTTCATACAGATTGCAGAGTGATGAGAGTTTATACGGAACAAATGAGGGCTGAGGAGCTCCGCAGGCCCGGGCAAGGAAGCAGAGGTTGAGAGGCCTCCAGATACCTGTCTTTAAATGTTTTCACGCTCACCTCCTCCAAAGCTGTTACACAGACAGGCTGCTGACAACTGCTACTTTTGTACAAGAGGAGTTCCTGTTTGATTTTTGGCTTTTCCCAATGTTCACATTTGTCTGATCCATTTTAACTTCCATCATAAAGAGGGGTGGACACAATACCATGAACACCTTTAAAATATAATACAGTGTAATACAATAACCATGTAACAAACACTATCTTTGTAAAGCTTGTGTCAAATTTCTGTTGAGACTCTGAGAGCGAGCTATTGATTCAACTCTATGGAGGTTTTAAGGTATTCTAATATATGCTATCAGTGTATTTGATAATCATCAAATCAATAAGCTTTGCTCAGACATATTCCATTTATTATAAATCACCTGCAAACAAAGCCAAAAAAAAGCATTGTATGGAACCATATATTTTCCTGAGTTGCTGAGATAAGGGGAAGACTGCATTTTATGAACCAAACATTGTATTCTGCTCGCTTTACTTCCTGTATTCATAGAGTTTTCTTTGGGAAAGGAGGTTATGCTGTTGCCATGTCTGCTGCCTTGCCATTTAGTGCTGAAAGAGTCCTGGGAAGTGTGATCCATGCCCACTATACAACACAATGCAGAGTTAGACCCATTACACCTGTGTTTGTGTCTCTGTATCAAGCTGGTTTTGGATTAATTTTCTTCTCCATCACTATAATCAAAAGAATAATTATATTGTACAAATAGAAAAATATACAAGATGTCTTCAAAAAGTAGCCATGTGGCATTTGTATTTGAGTATACAGTATATTATAATGATGCTGTGGTTGTCACAATGACTACATTACTCACGTTAGGAAATGAGTGGCTGCCGCTTTAAATGTTCAGCTGTACATGGATGGATAACTGGAATGCTAAACATGTTGTTCAAGAATATTCAGCAGGACAACGTGATCCACCTGTTGGGGGACACCCTGAGCACTAAGCCATCATGTAGATTATCTTTTGAAAAGATAAACACACTCAGACACATGGGCACAAAGACACACTTCATAAATCTATACAGAGTTTGCACTGTTATTTCTTTATCCTGCCTGGTGCCATGAGTATGTTTTATAGCCTCTGTCCTTGTGCTAACAACACAGCTGAGAATCCCTCCCTGTGATTGAGACTTCACATTAAACATGTAGTCTTTCCATAAAGGGAAAATAGCTGGTTATATTTACCTATCTATCTCAAGATACACCACAGTTTACAGAACACTTCATTTCTGACCTCTTACTAGGAGCAAAGGTGGTGCTAGAGAAGGCCTTGTCACTGCTCCAGTCATGGCAGTAAAATCATCTTGTTAGTATATTTGACGTCCCAACTCACGTGGGATGAAGATAACTAGATCTTGTTGAGTAAAAGCAAGGACAACTTTGACTGATCTGCGGTTTGTACGTGCCAGACCTTGAATATGAGTCACGAGTGGCTGATTTATAGATCAAACATTACATATCCTTGTGGGGAGACAGGGTCATTGCTGGAACAGAAAATAGGATGTAGTGCAGATACGAATAAAATATTTATAAAAGACATAAAACAACAAATAGTTATAAATACATATACTGAGAAATATGCAGCACATATTTTGCGAAACCATGTTGGTTTAGAGTGTTAGCCTGCAAACGTTTGCTAATTAGCACTGAACACAAAGTACAGCTGAGGCTGATGGGAATGTCCTCAGTTTTGCAGGTATTTTGTCATACACCAAAGTACTGGAAAATTTTCAATGTTGACCAGATGATGGCGCTAGATGAGAAGTCAGGGAATCAAAGTACAATTCAAACTCTGGAGACCATGAATGTGTGTACCAAATGTCACACCAATCCACCCAACAGTTGTTGGAGATATTTCAATAAAGAACTAAAAAGTCAACCTCATGGGGGCACTAGAGGAAAAGTATTTAATAGGAAACAATTTTGAAGGTGTGGCATTCGGTTGGGGTCACAAGGCTAATCAACCATCAATCTGGGCAAAAATCAATTATATTTGATCAAAAGAATGCCCTAAAAGACTCTAACCTCTTGCAACCTGCAACAGCTTGATACTACAGTACGTCCTTTTATGGGGGCCTGTGCTATTCATTTTTATCGTAAAGATTTATATCCATCTGAAAAACTGTATAAACTGTGCTCCACAGATAAAAACCAAGCTTAAGTGGATTTAAAAGGATTCACTTTCCACTTCAGCCCTGTCCACTCGAGCTGAGGTGCTGCAGATACAAGAGCAGACAGGAGGAGGAGAAGCTGCAGGTTTATTGAATGCATGTGGAAGTTAAGATCATCAGATCAAGGTGTATTTAAAGGCCTTTCTTTCTTCCGTGTTTACATGTAGTCTTGTAAACACACTGCACAATGTTGCTGCAACTTTGACTAAACGAATGAGGGTGACTGCCCTGACTGAGCCTCTATAACGAAGACACACACACACACACACACACACACACACACACACACACACACAGGCTTTATATGAATGCATACATGTCTGTCTTGTACTCTCTCTCCCCAGCATGCACTCTCTTTCTCTCCCACTCTTAATCCAATGACCCTCACCCCCTTTAGACCACGGTGAGACAACCAGCCCCGGGGTTGTGGTGATTGATGACTTCAGCCAGGGCCAGGCTGCAACCACAGACAAACACACATTACTCACCTCAAAGATAAGCAAATGGTCCGCAAGCCGCCAATGGCCCTAAGTGCTCCACAAACACAGGTAACACTGGCCTCGTTTCAAAAAGGTTCATTACCTAACCGCAGCCGGCTACCTCTACGGAACAAAAAACAAAAAAACAAACAAAAAAAAACTGAGAGGGGCAATATGCTGGTCTGCTTTCATCTCTTGATCTGGTAGCACGAGGTCAGATCAAATCACTGGCTCTGTTTTCAGCAGTGTCTCTGGGATGCCCTCAGCAATGACGTTCGGTCTGATGAATAATAAGACACGGCTTAATGTGAAATTTTCTGGGTGCGCTGCCAGAAAGATGGGCCTGAGTTGGTGTACTTGTATGTTCTGTGAAGACAAGGAGGTGGAGAAGGTGCAGACCTACATGTACCAGGATTTGACGTGCACAACTGAAAGTACAGTACAATACAGGTAGTGTATTAACAGGCAAGGGATGCGGGCAGAATTAACACATGACATGGAAGAACCAGTTTGGTGTTCCTGCCAAAAATCCCTGATGATGCAATACCTATATATATATACAGTATATACCAATATAGTTTCTGTCACACGGCGGAGTCTAGAGGCAGGATAACAGGGGTGGACATTAACCAGGAAGCAGAATGGAATGCCCTTAATATTTTATAATATTAGTGTAAAATTAAAAATAGGAGGGGAGCCAATGGCTGATAGCATTTTTAAACTTTTTTTTTGGAAGAATGGTGTTTATCCCTCTAGTAGAGCTACACAGAAACTATACCAAGGAAAACTGAAGCTGCTCTGGAGGCTCGTGGTGGATCGATATCTTAGTAAACTATGTTGGTTTTCCTTTAATTTGTAAACTGTTTGTATAACCTCCTCTATAAACTCCATCGGAGGTGGCATATTTGCAGATGTATTGGCAAAAAGACAATTGTCTGAAATGTACTGAGCATGTGGATCAAAGGAGGAGTTATGCAGCAGGGCTGGTTTGAGAGGGTTTTATGATCATTTTGATGCATTTTTGCCCTGATTCTGGGTTGCCATTGGACTCCATTGTAACTGCTGTGAATTCAAGCTGACCACAGCAGCTGTCGTCCACAAAAGAGCGAGCTACAAACTCTTCAGAGCTATTATTCAGGAGGCATTTGTTACTTAAAGGATTGTTGATGGAGTATTACATTGCAGTTTGATGCTCAACACCCAGGGCTCAGAATTTAGAAGTCCTCCTTTCCATCTTCTCACTCCCCTTCTTGTGCAACAGGCCGGAGCAGGCAGATGAAAGATGCGTCCGCAGCGGGCCCTGGCTCCAGCCCCCTTCCATCCATCACAATCAACGCCAGCATTCGGCCCAATTAGATCCCCGGAACACTCAGGGCAACAGCTTGATTGTTAACACTGTGAAAACACTGAGAGAATGAGGGGGCGGAGGGGGTGGATGTGGGGCGATGACGGGATGCTGAGAGCTTAGGGGGAGTTTGGGAAGAGATGGAGGAGAAGAGGGGGAGGAAGGTCAGATAGCTGGCGGCCCCATTTCCTCTCTAATGGCCTCCAAACGAGGGAATATGAGGGAATGTTGCCCCGTAAAGCAGGTGACCCGGAGGAAAGGGGGCCAGCTGCACCCACCTCCGAACCCTCATTCGACTTGGACAATACACACACACATCTGTGCACAAGCCATTAAAAGAAAGAAATGGATGGTCATGCATGAGCATAATTATACTTGCAAGGCGTGTAAAAAGCACACACGAGGGAAAACCATAAACACAAATTATGAGCAAACGTACGCCAAGGAGAGGTTGTTCCTGAACATAATCATGCATGTAACACACACACAAAAACATGCAGTGTCATTTCCAAGTAATCCCATAACCCCCACCACCACTAATCACTGATTTGCCTCGGTTCCCTCATTGCAGAGCTGCGGTTCACTTGGCTGTGCGAGTCAGCCTGATCAACTTTCCATCTTTGGTGGGACTTACAGTAAACAGCAAAGGGAAACACCTGGATCAGACTGCACCAGCTATTCAGGAATCCATCACTAAATTTGTGTGTGAGTCCTTCCTAACTTCTTAACTACTAGATAGTTCCGGGTGGCACCATTAATACTTAAGAAATGAGTTAGCTAGTAAAGATGGAAAATGAACCAAGAAACAGGCAGGCCCATAACCTCCGCAAAACTGCAATGTGTCATTTTTACATTTTGTTTGTTGTACAGCTTAAACAAATGAGATACACTGTGTTAATTAGTGAGTGTCAGAGGTGCTGGTAAGTGGGGTTTTACTTATGGACATTTGCTTATGTGACAATCCTTTGTAAATGTTGCAAATGTGACTTTTCTTTATGTATATATGGAACATGGAAGACTGAATGGGAAATATCTGGTAACCTAACCGATGTTGTTTGATCATTAGTCTAAAATTACTGGCATAATGTTTTGTAATTTGAGGTATATTGTGTTATTTTTGTAAAATGTTATATAAAACCTTCCCGGTTTACATCATTGTTAAACAGTGTTTTGACCATATTTCATAGCACCTTTTGAACTCATCAGTGTAAACGGCTGATATATTAGCAAGCTAACGTTAGGTGTGTCAGTTAGCTACAGTGTAAATATTCAGTAACAATGAATCTCTACGTAAGAACTAGTTTGTGTGGCGCAACTCACACACCACTTTAATTTAGTGATGTGCAAATCTCCACATAGTCAACACTTTCATTATAACTAGGCTAGGTTAAATTAGCAAAGTTAAGCTAACGTTAGAACAGCAGGAGCTACAGGCTCCTGGAGCTGCTGTGATGTACAGCGCTGCTCTGATGAGGAGATCAAGTTATCATCACTACTTTTTCTAACCATTACAGACACTGCCAAAAACTGCAGCCAACAGGTAAAACTCACCAAAATCACTGTAAGAAATGTAGGTCAGGCACTTAAATCTCTTCTTCCCTCTCCTCTGCAAACAAATTAGCCTAAAAACACATGTAGCTCAACTCCTGTTTTTAGCCATTTGTACAGTATGTTCTTGTGGATTTGGTCTATTCTGATGAGATGGTGTATGAGTTGTGACACACTGGAGAAAAATGGTTCAAAACAGACCTTGACTCAGTCAATGAGCTAACCAGAGAGCAGTGTCCTTGCTGTATGTGCCAAGCTCTAAGCAAAACCTGCTGTTCCTACCATTTCTGGTAATATAATCTCACTTCATTTGGGTTAATAAGTGAAACCAACTGGGCCCTGTCTCTTTTTTCTTGAGCGTGGGTGGGTGGGAGCCGGCACGTAGTGCATACAGTATGAAAAAAGAATTTTTTTATAGCATGCATTGTGTGTGTTGTCATGCGTGCACATATGGTTGTGTATCTATATCTCAAAAGAATCATCAGCCTTGATTTCAATGGAGATATTAATGTGTAAAAAAAATCAAATCAAATCTGGTAAAAACCTGGATGTGTTTTTGTCCTTGCATGTGCATGAGTGCATATATAACTGTGGTTATTAAGTAATAAATGCCGACCAGATGTACTATTTTTAGCCAGGCTCTTCATTCACACAGTAAAGGCACCCATTCTGTTGCAGCGAGCTCCGTGTTTGTCCCAGGGCTGGAAGTGGGTGGCGGTGGTAGTAGTGGTCTGTATTGGTTTGTGTGTAACTTAAATCCATCTCTCTGCGTTGGTCTCTTCCTCTGTCATCCCTCCAACTCCTCCCTTTCTGGAGCTGAAAGGCTATTTTTTTCTTGGAGGGGAGGTCGGTGGCGGAAGAGGAGGGTTCAAGCCTGTTTGTTGAGAGTTGGGGGGGGGCGTGACGGATGAGAGAACCTATTTGGTGCGGGTGTAGCTTGTACCCCTATCCTCTATACAATACAGCATAACCAGCCCCTGCCCTGCCCATATTCACAGACAGCCGTGTCTGACGGGCCTGACAACTACACTAAAGGTGTGGAATTGCGATTGTGAGGGAGGATTTTCCGTGGCTTCACGCTCTCTGTGCACGAGGCGGGGGCCAGGCCAGCGGGGTGTGTGTGTCTATGCATTGGTGTGTGTGTGTGTGTGTGTGTTCAGAAAGCTTGTGTTCAAGCTTGCATGTGATTTAATGGAACTTCGGAGAAGACTCTGCTGTTAATGTGTGATTGAGCTCACTATAACAAACGCGTACAATCTAACCAGATGTACAGGTCTATTTGGCTGGCTGCCATACAGTTAAGGGAAAACCCCCTCCACCCTCAGGGAGCACACACCTACACACACACCCACACACAGGATGTACAGTGCTGTATGCATAGAGGAAGGCTGACATGTCACGCTAAAGGGTTAAAGGGGGATAATGATTTGCTATTAGACCAAGAGGAGGGTGTACAAACACACAGTTCACTGGGAGACTCTTCTGGTTTCTGCTCCACTATGTGTGTGTGTGTGTGTGTGTGTGTGTGTCTGTGTATGTGTGTGTGTGTGTCCTTCATGAATTCCTTCACATTCCTAAGGATCAGTGTTAGGAAGCTCGGTGTCCTGCCAGCTGTGGGTAGCTTTAATGCGTCTGCCACTCACTGTTGCAGCTCCTCTGCACAGTAAAGTGGCTGCAGCACTTCCTCTGCTTTTACCCCCTTGCACCTGGAGCTAGTGGACATTCAACTTCGTGCTCAAGGGCACTTCAGCAGGGCCTTCAGGTTGATTACTGATGTGATTTGAGTGTATCTTTAGGCTTTTTCTCTGCGTGTGCGTGCAAATTATGCAGAAAATCCAGGCCAACAAACCACAGGAGAGAGCTGAAGCATAATGAAGCGAATGATGATGTTGAGGGGGGAAAAAGTCTGCCGCAACACTCACCTGAGGTGTGAAACTGTTTCTCAATTCAAGCAAAGAAGTGAGTGGCACACTAATTATCAGTTGGGATTCGGGTAATTGAGGTGCAGCAATTTGCGGCCGCATTTAAGATGGTAAAACCTTCAGCAGCAGGTAAAACCTCCTCCTCTGGAGGAGAGGGGCTCCACAAGCACTCCACAAGGGGAAATCCACCCTATAAAAGAATTTGCGTGTTACTGCGAGCACTGCAGTGAGCTAGTACTGTTCAATACAGATGTGTGAGCATGACAAAACCCAACACGAGTTATAAACAAAGGTAGTACTTTGGGCTGAAATTACATTAAATGAAAAAATATTGTTGCAATGAATCATAAAATTTCATAAGGTGAGTGCTTGAAGGCACTTTCCTAACTGCATCACTGTTCTCGTTTGGATGAAAGGTAAACTTCTCAGGCTGCAGTCAGAATAAGAGACACTGTGTAATGTATAATAAATGTATATTACCTGAGGATGTTGTTTGGCAAGGTTTATGAGGCCTAAATAAGCATACTGAATATGATACACGATACACGAGCAGCTGGACCTCACATGCGAAAAGTGGATTTTCCCGCTGATACAAAGTTGTTTTTGGAACGAAACAATCAGTCTTGGATGTTTTTCATGGCCTATAAGACAAGAAATTCTCTCTGTGCAAGAAAACAACATGAATTAATTATTAATTATTTGAAACATTGCAATCTGCATGATGAAAATGTTTTTTTTTATTTTAGCAGAATGACCATCCGACCCAGTAAACAAAGTAAACAAATGTAACCCTTGACCACCGGTACCAGTACCTCTCCAAAACAACTCCATTAACATGGATGTAGACAGTCACTGGAACATCTCACTCCACAGTGGAGGGAGAGGAAGTTGACCTCTGACCTCTCATCTTTGTCCTCTGGTTCAGCTAGGGTTGTCTCTGGGGTTTCTTCCCTGCAAGTTTGACTGTTATGAAAATGTCATCCCATAAATCTGGAACATTAAAATACCAAATACATTTATTGGCTTTACCTTTTCCTGCTTATAGACACATAATCGCAAATGTATGGTATTTGAAATGTGTCCCAAACGTGTATAGCATGTATGCTGCACTTGGCCTGCACTGATGACTTATCATAGCACTATTGTTCAAATGGAGTTGTGTTTAAGCAATTTAACAGTCCACATTTTCCAAGTATTCTTTGCTGGAAGCAATCATAAGTCTCCTCTAAAACTCCTCTAAAAATACTTATTTTTTTCTTTTCAAACACATGCAAATGTTTTCAAGGAAAGACTATTTCCAAGGAAAGCATGGACGAACACACAGCAACATGTCTCGAATAAATCATTAAGGGCCGTATTCTCCTCATGAACTTATAAGCAAATCACATAATTCAATAGGAAATCATGCATTAGAGGGGAAAATTTCATTTGGATCAATGGAAGGTATTGATGTCAACATTAATAGCTGGGTGGACTGTTGTAACCCAGTTTGCAATAGAGGCGAGGGAATGGGGGAGGGAGGGGTGGGGGGGTTGAGAGAAGAGTCAGCCCAGTGTAGAGGCTCTTTGTCTGGGATGGACTACAGAGATGCGAGGCCTGGCCTGGTTCTGGGATCTGGAGGTCAGCCAGGGCTTGAGGGGAAGCCAAGAGTGCAGAAGTGGCTGATCGGTCCCATACTGACACAAAGAGGCCTTTCTCTGGACCACAGGTCTGCGGTGGCCCGGGACTCGCACTGGGGACGTCAGACTACAAAAGGGAGGTTGACACACACACACACACACACACACACACACACACACGGACAGTGAACACACACATACTCGGAAAGACAGAAGGGCACTCGGGAACATATTGCTGTTGCATCTCTCAAAAGTCTCCAAAGTTTGGTCCTTTTTATAATTTCATCACAACTGAAGGATAATAAGCTTCCTTTAAGGCTTGAAAAGGACATGACTTCAATTTCTGTATTTGTTGTAATGCAGATGTAATATAGTGATGCTGATTTTGATCAATTACATGTCTGCGTGCACGTTCACATCTGTAAAACATACGCATGTCTGCATGCTCTCTCGCCCTTTTCAGTGTTATGTAACGCAGATTCATCTTTTATCATTTTTGTGGGGGAACCTCTATTCTCTCTGCCTCCTCCCCAATTCGCCAACCCCCAACCCTCGTCCCTCTGCAGCTTGTAAATGGGGTGAGGTCTGGCCTGGGTTAAGCAGCCCCAGCCCCCCTGGCCAGTTAATAAAGCTTAATTAGCTTGATTAAAGCCTAATTAGGAACTGGGAGTAAAGGGAGAGCAGTCCCTGTAAAGATGACCTTTCACCTTTGAGCTTTAGCCCCTTCAGTTCAGAGCAACCTGGGAAGTGGCACTAAAAGAGCCCGACGGCTGTATATGTTTGTGTGTGTGTGTGTGTGTGTGTGTGTGTGTGTGTGTGCGTGTGTGTGTGTGTGTGTGTGTGCGTGCCTACGTGGACGAGCAATGATTGTGTCCTGTTGACACAGAGCAGCCTTGGCCTCCCTGCTGTTATAACACAAAGCGTGCACACGCACACTTGCACTCACACTTTAACACTCACACATAATGCTCACTTATACTTACGTACTGCTTTTGGTCATGTATGCTAACCAACTTCCCTTGATCACACAGCTCATGAGAGAACATTTAAAGGATTGTTCAGTGTGTTAATCATACAGCATGGCACAGTCCAAACTGTACTTTTGAACTTGGAAAACTCCCAAAACCACAAACATTAAGGCTCAGGCTCAATTCACGAGAGGTTTGAAGGCTGACACCTTTAGAGTTTGGTGTGGAGCTGATACTTGAACAGAACATCGACATTTGGCTATTTTTATTATATTAAATTACATGTATTCATTGTTTGCCCCAGTGTTCTATTCTTGGCAAGGCAAGCATCTCAAACAGTGGATCATGGGACATACTGTAATACTTACACTAGGATAAGATTAACTTTAATGACTGCCGTTGGGAAATTGTACCATTGCAGCAGGAAATAGTAAAAGACAGTAAAAAGGAATAGCACATGTATGTGGGAATATAGCCAGCTGTGTTATATAAATGTAATCAACTGACACTTGCATTGTTGCAGTACGCCTGCATCACAAATGCAAAAGACACACATGACTGAACACACGGAAATCTGTCTCTACTTGGAGTCTGTCTCCAAGTAAAGATTAGTCAGAATCATGCTATCTTAATGTCAAAACTCAAGTACTGGTTGAATCACTACTTTGCTTGTGTGATTCTTCATAGTCAAGTTAAATTCTGATCAGAATATGTGTTTTTGTAGCTGTGTCATTGGAACAGCAGTAATTTCTAAACTGCTTTGTATTTCTAAATCAAGGAAGAGGAAGGAAGCCCCTCTACTAAGGGCCACACCAGTACAATGGAAGTGAATGGTATTTGGTTTGTGGTTCTCAAAGACAAAGACAAGACTAATACAGCCATGCCAGTTAGGCATAGTGCTGCTTGGAGGTAAATGCTAAAGTCAGCATGCTAACATGCTCATGTTTAACAAGTAAAATATTTACCATGTTCAGCATAGTTTAGCATGGTAGCTTGCTTACATTTGCTTTAGTGTTAGTACTTCTTTGTTTTTGTTTTTTACAAAACCCCTGATTGACAATAACTACACAGACACAAACATAAACACAATAGAGTGCTGCAGGGATGACGTACTTTTGTAGGCCAACCTGGAAGTTAGCATCGCCCTGGTTCCCTCCACAATGGGATTTTTCCATTGGATTTTTGGATTATTGCAGAAAATAAGATCTGTGGCAAACAAAAGGTTATGATACTTACACATTTTGTTCAGCAAGATAATTCACAATATGAGTTTCTGTGTTCGGCATGATGACGTTTAATGTCCCCGACAACCTCTGTAGTCTCATTTAGCCACTTGTTAGCAACCGCCTTTTTTAAGACACGTAAAAGCTTTAAAATTCACGAGAAGGGTATTTACTGACAGATTTTATGTCGTAGAACAAAACGCGAAAATCTCTCAAGCTTGTGTTAACCACAGACCTTATTTCAGGCAAGTAACCAAAAACCTATTCAAGAAACCCATCGACTTCCAGACGAGGGAACAGAAGTGCTAAAAATGCTAACTCATTTCTGTTTTTAGGACTCATTCCTGCAGCACTCTATATTCTTTCACGCATGTGCCAGTGTGATGATTTTTTTTATTCATGTAGAATGGATTTATTTGTAGCAAATGTGACAGGATTGCCACACTGTACAGCCTTGGTGTGTGTGTGTGTGTGTGTGTGTGTTTGTGCATGTAAGAACGCAAGAAGAGATATCTGTGAAATAGCTGAGGTCAGACTGGCCTGGAGGTGATCTGTGATGCTGACAGTTGAACCCCTCCACCTGGTGTGTGTCTGAGTATGTGTGTGTTTTATAGCCTGTGAAATGAAGATGGGTGGTAAGGGGATGCTGGGAGGGGGAATGGGGTCATGAGATAATCAAACCCCGATCAACGCCACCCACCAACACATACCCACACACATACATTCACACACACTGTCTCTCTTGGGCCTAGGATAACCGAGTCAAGGGCCCGGAGGTCAAAGGTCAGGGCCCTGGCTCATAGGGAACACATGGAAGGGATAAAGAGGCTCTGGATTCCATAAAGCACGAGCAGGGACGGACTTATTTATGGCTGCACAGAAAACATCACAACCCAACTCCCTCCTCTCCTGTCCAGTCCACTCCCTCACTGACGGAAAGAGGGATATAGTGAGGAAGAGAGAGAGGTAGAGGGGAAGAGAGAAGAGCTTTAAAAACAGTTCTGGTTCTCTCTACTTGCTGTCCAAATGGCTTCATCTCAAAGGCTCTCTGAAGGGGGCTCAAACTTTCCCCAAAAAGGAAAAAAAAACACGGAAATTTTAACCAGTCAAACATTGTCAGCCACAAGCTGAACGACTAAAAGAAAAGCCATGTGAGAGTGCACTAAAACAGCGGGATATTGTGACAAGCAGTGGTTTTGATTTAGACCACAGAAACTAATGGCGCGCTGTTTGCTTGCTAAAAGGCACATGGCATGACCGGTCTGTGTTTGGTACACATTAAGTCACTGCATGGACTGACTCACACACACAGAATATTACCCTCAAACACACTCCAGTCATTCTCACATTGTGTGCTTGTTACACATCTGTCTCTGCACATGTACGCTGAGAAACGATTACGCGGCTTTTGCGGCTGCTAAACCTGCACAAATCAGACAAAAAGAACCTGTGTAATTCTCAAAGCACCCACAAAGGGCGAAATGCATCCCTAACTGGACTGCCAGCGTCTCAGTGCTATTTGCAAGTATTTAAGTGAAGTAGAAAACGCATACATGTGGCGCAAAATTGGTCCCTTTCTATGCAAATGAGCCTCATTGCAAAAACAACATCCAATTCACAAACTCCAGCGCTAACAGCCACATGCAGTTATTAGCGTCTTCAGAGAGTTGGTGGTAACTGAAGCGCATTTTTAAGGTGTATCACACCCAGACTTTCCAGTGATCATGGCAGCAGTGATTGTAGCAGGCGAAGGCATCGTCAAGCCAGGAGTGCTCGTGAGTGGATATTTGGAAGGAGAATATCACTTTCTGATTGTAGCTCGAGGTCTGAAAATTTCAGTTTGTTTTCTCCTTCTCTCTGCCATTGTCCTGCCTACTGTGTTCTTGGTGCAAAGCCACCATTTATACTTTGCCACATGGATAATTGCAATCAGACGCAAAACAAGGGCAAATTGCACTCAGCTGCAAAACTTTATGTGCATGTTTGCGCTGTGATATCATTAGAGCAATATCTTTTGTGAATCGGGTCTGGAGACGGGGCAGATAGCGGTTGCAAGTAATGCGCAATTCATGGTGCTATCAGCGGCCGCAATCCATCCCAATCTTTGTGAATTCACCCGTGAGTGTTCTATATTTTCAACACTTTAAGTATAATGAGGTGTTCCAATGGAAGAAAATAATGGATGAGGCAGAGATACAAAAGTCCATTGGAATTTGGGGTTCAGTATCTTGCTCAAGGGCACTTCAACATCTTGACAGAAGCAGAAGATCAAACCTTTAACCCTACGATACATGCTCAGCAACTTAGCAAGTTTAAACCTGCATTTGAGGGCAATACAACAAGCCTAAATGTCTGCTGTGAAAAGGGTCTATTGTGTGTAAGTTTTGAAAAAGCAAAGGTTTTCCTTTCAACACTACTACAGGATTCTCTTTTTTTTTTTTTTTTTTTTGATTTTTTGAGTTTGGAGATCAGTTTTGAAAGCTTGATTTTTGGTGGCTGAAAAAGGTTTTTAGTGTAAATGAAGGGCCAAAATGGAGGGAAAAAGATGCACAAATTCTATATTGCCTAAGAGGAAGAGTTGAAGAGACAGACGGAGCTTGGCCACTTGGTTAGAGGTTGAAAGGATTTAAAGAGGTGAAACAAATACACAAGAGTTAAAGAAAGAAAGATATACACCAGGAGAAGAATGACTTGACAGTGGCCATCTGTCCTGTTTTGGCCTCTTTACTATAGCTCAACCAAGGGTGGTAAGCAGACACACACACATATCATGGTCATTACTATTCTATCTATTTTCAGTCTGTCACCTTTGTCTCTCAGTGTGTGTGTCTGTGCCTGTGTGTGTGTGTGTGCGCGTCCATGGGTGTCGTCAGGTCGTTGGGCTCATCACCTAAGGGTCCTGAGACAATAGCGGTGAGATAATGAAGACAGGAGCCAGTAACAGAGTCTGGTGGAGAACAATGCAGCGGTAATGGCTCTGGCACAGTGAGTGGAGTTTACTGGTCCTCACTGGGATGCTTCCTTCCTGTCCTGCTTTATCAACACACAGGAAAGAAAACAACAAATCCCCCCCCCCCCCCCCTCCTCCTCCTCTGAATGACTGGAGTTTCATCTTTTCTTCTCCTTGCCCTCCTCTCCCTTCTCTTCTAGTGTCTCTTCTTGTTTAATCACCTCTTTTCTTTCTGTTTACTCTTGCAAATGCTCTTCTTATCTTGTTTCACTTCTCATCTTCTTTGTTCTCCTGTCTCCTTTGCTTTCCTCTCTTCTTTTCTTCTATAACATCCACATATGTTGACCTTTGACTCTCCTTTTCCCTTGCAATATTCTTTCCCATCATTTTTCCTTTCGTTCCTTTCTTCTCTCCCCTACTCTGCCCAACAAAACCCAAACACAGTAATTACACATTTGGTCAAAATCGAGTTAAGACCAGAATCAGACTTTTTGACAGTAACATTATTAAGCCCTAGAAAACCACAAAATAGATGTAAAAAAAAAAACACACTGCAGTGACTGCACTCCAGCTAGCTAGTTGAGGCTAGCCGGAGTGCCGTCACAGCTAGCTTTAGCTAAAGCTAATCTACTGACTTTTTTTTGACCTGTTGAAATCAATTTCAATGCTCCAGCATCCTAGTATTTGCATTTCTTATAGCACATAAATAAGATAGTTGCTTAATATAATCATAATGGAGAAAAACATGACACCAGATAGACTAGTCCTGCTAAAAGCTAACTAGCCTAGCTTAGCCCGCTCCTTTAGATTATCCAAAGGTATCTGATTTTATCCGACAATTATTGGACAGAGGGCTAAGTGGTCTTCTAACTTCAAACCCTTCTTTCTTTTCTCTTCTTTTTCTTTTCATTATCTTGTCGTGCTTTCTTTATTACACCCCTCTTTTCCTATTTTCTCATCTTGCTCTCCCTGCTCTCGTCTTTTCTTTTCTACTCTCCTGAACTATTCTTAAATTGTCTCAGATTTTCTTTCATTTTGTTGTCTGTTATCTTATTCCTTTTCTCTTCTCTCCATCCCAACCCTCTCAGCAGCACACAGGAAGAAGACTGTCGTGTCCCCTCCCTCCTTTTCCTTATCAGTGTGTTTTCATTCTCCAAGGGGAAGTGGGAGACCTCTTCAATATGGGACGCTGCATGCTGTTCGTGTCCCCGCCTCCATTCTTCCTCTTCATCCCTTGTTTATCTATGCTCACCCTCCCTCTCTCATTTCAAAGCACGCTGAGGTGGGCTGGGAGGGGAGTGGAGGGAGGAAGGCCTCTCAGGGGTTACCATAATAACTTGGCTCGCTTCTAACTCATGAGCTTTGCTGCCTGTTTTACCCAAGGCTGATAGTGTGTGCGCGTACAGTCCTGACCCTTCTTCATCCCCAAATTACAAAACACTGTCTGATACTTCAGAGAGGATGGGATTGTTGCCCTTACACCCTCTGGAGAGACAGAGACAGGCAGACAAAGAAGGAGAGAGTTATGGTAGAGCTGAGACATTCAGGATGTTGTGTTTGTAGAGGACAGGAGGTGCTGGGTGTAATTGACAGAGGAGGAGAAGGACAGGAGGTTCCAAACTGTGCAGTGCCGGAGCGTCCACACGACTCCGGCGTTTTCGAACTCCTGAAACGGAGACTTTTGAAAACGCTGCTGACCCCGTTTTAGTTTTAAAAACTTCGGGATTGCGTTTTAGTGAGGACGGGCGGAAATGGAGACTTTTTAAAATGCTGACGCCCACGTTCGCTTCCTTGATTGGGTCTTCTGAGCCACGACGTGTCCTTCCCTGATTCGTCACGCCTCTATCACGTGACCCTTTCCCAGAAGAAAACAAACGACATCAGCCTTGACTACCAGCAGTTAATTCAACATGGATAACGAATTACAACACTTACTTTCAGTAACAGTTCCAACTGGTCGTCGGTCCAAGCAGAGAAATCTCTGCTCTTACTTTTCTCCATTGCTGTTCTTCGTTCATAGTATTTTCTGCAACTATAAGAAACCAACCGCAGAGTAGACAATCTGCTTCCTGTTTACACCGGCATGCCCAGTGCACATGAATGGTCATGTGATATGCGCTTTCAGGCATGTAGTATGGATGGAGATTATTTCTGAAACGGTGATAAAACGCACACGTGTACGGAGATCGTTTTCGTTTTAAAACACTGTTTTATAATGAAAACGTGTTAGTGTGGATGTAGCCTTAGAGGACTAGAAGCATTGTTCTGACTGACAGTGTATAACTGTGTCATTGATCGGTTGATTTCTGTTTGCCTCATGGTGCCAACTAACTTATTCACCACGACACTATGGAAATGTGAACATACATTTTTAGCATGCCTTACT
Source organism: Macquaria australasica (assembly GCA_005408345.1). Taxonomy (NCBI): domain Eukaryota; kingdom Metazoa; phylum Chordata; class Actinopteri; order Centrarchiformes; family Percichthyidae; genus Macquaria; species Macquaria australasica. The sequence goes on from SEMN01000257.1 coordinate 405,723, forward strand.
GGTGGGAATGCTGAGCTCTATCCATTGAGGCATACAGGCCCCCATAAACAAATGGATGAATGGAGGGATAGATGGATGGATGGGAGGTTACATGTCTGTCATTAGTTAGTGACACATTGTTTTAGGACAAAGACGTGTTTTGAAGACAAAGACATCATTTCTGTCAGCCCCTTTCTTCACCTACACTCAGTGCAGCCTGATGATTGATAGCAGAAAAAATTATTTGGTTAAAGTTTAAACTAACACGCAGGGTTGCCACCATTCACATCATGGGTGACACACACACACACACACACACTCACATGTACACACCAGCGAATAGTGTGCTAATCTCTTTAGCATCTCCATGGAGACGTTAGTGTGAAGGCTCCGTGGGGGTTTAGCAGTGCCCTGTCCTCAAACCACTGAGGCTGGGACTGTGGGGTAAAGCTAGGCACTGGGCCATGAAAGCACGCCACCGTGTGTGTGTGTGTGCGTGTGTGCGTGTGTGTGTGTGTGCGTTTGTGTGTGCCTGCCTACATGCCCTTTTGCATTTTCATGAAGTTAATCCTGGCTCGGCCAAACAAGTCTGGCTGTGCATAAATAATCACTTTAGGAGAAGTTCAAACAGCATCAGTATGCATGACCCTCCATCTCCCTGACACCAGCAACTAGGACAACAGGCCTCTGAGCCACCGTTATCCTCTGGACCAACACATGTCTGCTGGCTGCTACACTACTGGCGTTACTCCTCATGAGGAGGAGAGAATGAGAGAGGAAGATGAAAGGGAGAGGTATCGAGCCAAGGCATATTGCTGGAAACACAAGAAGCTGAGTGATGTGTGACATCATGAGATGATCAAATAAAACAAAAGAGCAAATTCTTTTGGGATATACAAAAGAAAAATATGCTATAAATAATAATAGATAAATTATAAGGGCATTCAGAAGCAACTTATTTAACATGAAAAGGTCAAGAAAGAAAGAAGGGATAAACAATTAAAGAAAGAAAACAAAAGAGGGGAAGAAAGAAAAAATAGGAGGAAGGAAGAAAGACAGGAAAGAGGGAAAAGAAGGAAGAAAGAAAAGCAAAGAACAAAAGAAAGAAAGAAGCAATAAATAATTAAAGAAAGAACAAAAGAGGGGAAGAAAAAAAGGGAGGAAGGAAGAAAGAAAGGCAAAGAACGAAACAAAAGAATGAAGGAGATATGGGGTTTAGGGGAAGATACTTCCCTACGGCCTCCACTCTCAATATTGGCCCATGGTTCGCTCCAGTGATCTAAGCCCGACTCCCCAGCTTGGTCTCAATTGGCCCTCCATGGGTCAAATTAGCTCCGATACCAAGAGCTTAGCTCGGCTTGAAGAAACAGCTGGCACCGTGTGGGGCTTTGTGGATCCAAAATGGCCGTCCGGTAACAACAATAACGCTCACACTACTCTACACATTCCTCTCCCACAGACTTAGCTCTGTCGGGCCCAAAGTGGGGTATTTGAAACGTAAACATGGAGATGTTATTCTGTTCCATAACGGGTGAAAGTGTTTCCCATGGTGCGGCTGTCTGGACGGGTTGATGGTCACTTGATGTTTTGAGGAGTTTTTTGGTTTGCAGAACTTGAGAAACTCCAGTCAGGTCTGGGCCCTGCTGCAGTCACAATTTTTGTGTTGTGTAGGAAGACAAAATCTAGGAACACGAAGGTTTTGTGTCTACCGTGATGACGGCATAATATGTTAGCCCTCAAACCTCCTTTGCAAACACAATGATTTTTTTAGCCATCCTAGTGGCATGGCGCTAGGGATGATATTGGTCTCTTTGGTGTTGATTGAAATATCTCAGCAACTAATGGATTGATTGCCATCAAATTTGCTGCACACATTCACTTCCTGGAAAGGATTAATCCTAATGACTTTGGTGATCCCTTGAATTTTCTTCTAGCATCACCAACAGGAGTGAAGTATCCTGACAATCGCTGGATGGATTGCCTTGGAATTTGCTATGGGTATTCAAGGTCCGTAGAGCATAAACTCAAGTAACTTTGGTTATCCTCAGGCTTTTCATCTAGACTTATCCTCAGGTCAAAATTTCAACATTTGGGTTTATGACTAAACACCTGCAAAACAAGTAACATTCCCATCAGCCTCAACTGTACCTTGTGTTTAGTGCTAGTCAGAAGTTTGCTAGTTAGGAAAGCATGCTAACAGCCTAAACTAAGATGGTGAACATGTTAAACATTGTACCTGCTGAACATCATTAGTTAGACATTTTAGCATTGTCACTTTGAGCATGTTAGCATGCTGATTTTAGCATTTATCCCAGAGTGTAGCCTCACAGCGCGGCTAGCATGACTGTAGACTCTTGTTTATGCTATGACCATGCATTTGTCATCATATTTTTTTTTTCTTTTTAATTGTTCTAGTGCAATTCCTAACTTCCAAATGTACCTCAAGTTTGGAGATTCCTGTGGTGCTCCAAATATATTTCCACTTCTGTTAGTTTTAACCTCATTTGCAGAATTTAGACATATATATGTCCACTTTAGTACATTATTTGCATCCAACCCTTATGTCATTTCATACTGTGCATTTTAAAGAACAAAACAATTGAATTTTATTTCGAAATACTTTTGGAGCCACAGCTTGACTCAACAGTGCCAAACCCTGTTCTTCTTAATCCAACAGTGACAACATGTGAATGGTAACATTGTCCATGTTTCGTATGTGTTGCAATGCTTTAATGCGTGTGGGCCAAACTTATTCACAGAAAAATACCATGCTATAAACTGACTTGCACACAGAGTGTTTTCCAATGACTTCTGACTGCTTGAAACACTTTCTGGTAATCTTTATAGGGTCCCATGTGAGATAACTCCCAATTCTAGATTCACCGTCATGTGTAATCGCTGGAATCAACAAAAGGCCAAGGAAAAGCAAGACAGGAATGGTGGGGAGGGATTTGTACTGATGGACAGATGGAGAGATGATAGAGAAAGAAAGAAAAAGAGAAAAACAGATGAAGAGGAAGGAGACACTGGACAGAGGCAGAGAGTGGAAGGAGTCGGGGAACATGTGTTGCTGTCAGTCTGTCTTTTAATCCCCTTGGATTTTTTCTGCCTCCCTTTCCCACGTTCTCAGTGTTAATTGATAAACACAGGGAGGGAACGGGACCCCGTGACTAATCATTCTAGCTGCTGTGTGTGTGTGTTTGTGTGTGTGTGTGTTTCTACAGGTCACTGAAGTCTGCAGGCCCCACTGGAGTGGTCCTACTGGCAGCGTCACCAGTCTGCTGCTGTTTCATGCCAGCACCTTGTTGTCTGGTTTTTCCTCAAAACAGAACCACTTTAACATACCATGAGCCAAAATACAGTGTGTCCCATGGCTCAGTGAATACTAATCTGCTTTGACTATAACATAGGTATAAGTACTCTCTTGTCTCCGTATGTTTGCTTTCTGTTTTGTTTTGGGACTGCAGAATATGTACCAAAACACGTCTATTCCACATGAAGAGCTCTGTTTTTAAAACTCTTGCCCAAACACATAGCTATTAGGGTTGATTCCCAGAATATGGGATTATGACATATACTGGCCAAAAGTGACTCTTTTTTTCTCCAGAAAAATATCTGCGGGATACGGAGCCCTGGAATGGCCATAGACAGAAAAAATATATATATTTCGAGGCCACGTTTTAGTACATTGAGGGCTCAAATGCTATTGCGCACACACAAGATAACATTTGTTACCACGTTTTGATTAATTCGTTACCACATTTTGGTTAATTCGTGTGCACGTCTTAATCCAAGTATACCCACCCAAGCGGTGCCCGTACACCAAATACCAGACGCTCGAGCTGGAGAAGGAGTTCCTGTTAAACATGTACCTCACACGGGACCGGCGGCATGAGGTGGCGCTCGTGCTTAACTTGAGGGAGCGGCAGGTGAAGATCTGGTTCCAGAACTGGCGGATGAAAATGACGAAACAGAGCAAAGAGAGAAACAGTGCGTAAGGCACTTGTATGCGTAACGTGGCACACATGAGTTTGCCGAAAAACCTTCTGCCCTGAAGGCATATTAGGGTTAGTTAAAAACAATGCAAATATTAGAGTAAAGGTCCACGGTTAATGCATGAACATGATTAATTTAGAATGTAAGAGAGCAAACCCATAGACAATGGAGTTACTGAATGTTTTAGAAAAAAAGAAAAAGCATATATAAACAGCTGGCAAATAGCTCTTTTTTGTATTTAGGGGATAGCTAACAGTGTTGTTGAATGAGCTGTGTGCATCTTTACGCACAGTGGGTATACTTGGATTAAGACGTGCACACGAATTAACCAAAACGTGGTAACGAATTAATCAAAACGTGGTAACGAATTAATTAAAACGTGGTAACGAATTGTATCTCGTGCGCACGCAATAGCATTTCGAGCCCTCGATGTAGTAAAACGTGGCCTCGAAATATTTTTTTTTTCTCTCATCTGTAGCGGGATGTCTAGTTTGTGTGTGCTTTTGTGTCTGTGTACTCGTTTGTTTACTTGTCAGACCTTAAAATGCCATCTTTAAAGGGGAGTTCCCCTTTAAAGACAATATATCTGGTTCTGCTGCATCAATTTTTTCTCCCATTAACTTTTCATAATAAAGTGATAGCTTGCAGGTTAGCTGAATGGTGAAACATTGTTTAGAATAAGTGTAAATGAAGCTGAGCGCAAAATCTGTAAACAAAATCTATGCAGGCTAAATCAAAGTGTGGAGCAGCATTCAACAGATGCAGAAGATATCCTTACATTACAACTAAATGTCCAAGAACAACGCTCCTGTTCCTAAACAACATGGCGAGATGGCTGCATGAGAGGGATTTTCCTTGCCTGCTCCTGCATCCAATAAAACCTCAGGTCAGCACTATAAAGATGGTCATATGCTCGTTGGACCTATTAAAACTGGTAAACGGATATGTGGAAAAACAAATGATCAAATAATTCTCTGTATGGTTAACATTGTGTTTTTTTTCTAATTGTTGTTCTGGTTAAAATATTAACACATAACATGATAAATACAAAAGAATAATATCAAAAAGGAGAATAAATACATTGTTATGACTAACTGTTTTAAAGCTAATTTTATACCAAACTTCATTTGTGGTGAGAAAGCCCAGTTTTCCTGGGAAAAGACTGATATATACCTGGGAAGTAAAATTCTAAAATTACAGGAAACCATTCAGTCCTCATCCCCATTTACTTGAACAACATTCCCCCTTTAACTGCATTGTATTTGCAATGACACATAGTGTAAAATGGTTTTAGTTTCATTTCGCTCCCTAAATCTCTGCAGAGAGGCATATTGGGTTCACACTCTTAACGCAGTGCAGCCCTTTGGCCTAAATGAAGAACTGAATTTGTTCAATCAGTGTGCTCCAGTCTGTGTTTTTCCTTTGGAAGTTTGCTGTCCTCATACTGAGAAGCACCTGATTCAGCTGCATATTGCTGGAAGATGCATGGAGTACCCTGTTTCAACAGTGCAACCCATTGTTTCAAAAATGGTCTTACAGGATATTTACACTTCTGAAATATCACACACAATACCATAAAGGAATAGTTGGTAATTTTGGGAAATACACGTTTTTGCTTTCTTGCCAGGAGACGGTTAGTTTAGCTTAGGTAACTAGCTAACTAATCTCGTAGTTTAATGTGTACAACAAACAAAATGTAAAAATGACATGTTGTGGTTTTACATGGGGAAGTCACTGCTCCCATCCAAGAAATAGTCCAGCCCTGCTAAGCTAAGCTAACTGTCTCCTGTAGCTTCATATTTAACGGACAAATATCAGAGTGGTGTCAATCAGCAAGAAATCAAATAATCATATATTTCCCAAAATGTTAAACTATTCCTTTAAAGACCACCAAGACAAATCCCCACACATTTACTGTAAAAGCTGAAAAAAATGTGTTACTGAAGGACATCCAGTAATGTCACTTGGCTAAAGGACTAATCTTATTGTGTTGTGGACAGTGTCGGCATAGTCTCTGGCTCTGTCATGAAAACTGACCAATCACATGTTACCATCTCAAACACACCCCTCTTACTCTCCCTCCTCACACACACACACACACACACACACACACACACACAGACAGACTCATAAGTTTCCCCTAAGTCATACTTTCGACCACAGGGCTAACACCCACACGTACTACTCCCACTCTCAAACACACCCACACACACCACTCACTACACTGACTCACTCGCATGGCCTCACTGCTGACTCATAATCAGGAAATTAGCGGACAAGCTGGATCAAACAGTACAACGGTTCATTCTAGCAGTGAAACTTGAACAGAGCTTCAACAAATGTTGTTTTCTTCCTCTATTGCATCCCAAGTGGTCTGCCTCCCCTCGTCTTCTTCAACAATAAAACCGTCTGGCCACTGAGAACAAAAGGAAACCTCCAAATGAGAAGGAATTCAAGACTCTATTATGCTTATTTAAATTTTTTTATGTTGACATGTGGACAGATAATTGATGTATTTTGTCTTGATGTTACAAAATGTGGTGAGTGGTTGTATAAGGAAACCAACATAAAAACGGCTCCATTAAGATTAGTTCAGCACAGATGTTTGGACCGACATGAAGCTTGGACTGAGGTCACCTCAGAGTAAAAAGAACTGACGGCCGACACAAACACACAGTTGGACTGCAGGAAGAAAGAATGCAAGAGTGACTGAAATAAACGACAAAATAAGAAATAAACTGAAGAAAAAGACAGGCAGACTGGTAGTAAGGCAGTCAGGATTACTCCACTAAACTGCACACTCCTTGTTTTTTTCTCAGGCCTCAAACTATTTCGGTGTCTGCATGTCAGCAAATATTATCAAGCAACACTCACAGAGGTTTTCATAGGAAACATGAAACTAAAAGAAAACCAGGAGACAGTTATAACTTTTCAAATCTGATTTTTTGTTTCAGTTTCATGTTGAGATTCAGTCTAACCACGGTGCTATTGATACCCTTCCCTGTTTAAGTGGTCAGTTGACCCAAATCACAAACAAAACATACTTTTTACTTGTCTCTAGTGGTATCTGACCATGCATACTTTGGGTTTTTTGTGCATTGTTCTGAGGTTATTGATATCTATCTCTGAGATTGCAGCAGAAAATGGAGGTGAATGGAATTTGTGGTGATAATAGCACCAAGATTACATTGGCTGTCTTTTAAGAGCCAGTGTCCCCATTACTGTGGATAATCCACAGATCTAAGTTTTCATAGGAACTACGTCTTCAGTAGGAAGCCATTCCAAGTGTTCACAGTGTGTTCAGTGGATTATCCAGAGTAACAGACATGAGGCTCTAGGGATGGCAATGTCAGTTGGTCGGTCGCTCCACCACTTTGGTCCAGACTGAAATATCTCAACAGCTATTGGATCGATCGCAATGAAATGTGGTACAGGCATTAATGGTCCCCAGAGGATAAAGCCTCCTCCTTTGTCCAGCACTTTGGTCTATGACCAAATAACTTGCAGAACTTACTTTCCCATCAGCCTTAGCTGCACTTGTGTTTAATGTTAATTAGCAAATAAATGTTAGCATGATAACATGCTAAACTAAGATGGTGTAGGACATGGGGAACATTGTACCTGCTAAACATCAGAATGTTAACACTGTCATGTTAGCATTTAGCTCAAAGTACCAGTGTGCCTAACTACAGTCTCATATAGCCGCCAGCATAGTTGTAGACTCTTAGTCTTAAATGTAATCTTTCAGTGCAGCGATCACGACAAATGAAATTCCATCTGTCTCCATTGTAACTTGGACGAACTGACCCACTAACTAGTCAGCTTTTGCCCGTCAAACTCTGTTCCCAGATCACAGCAATTAACTTTGTGAGTACAATCATAATTTAACCGATAGGAATGATGACCAAAACTATGACAATTACATCCAGGTTAAATGAACACGGAATATCCCTCTACAGTAAGTTTTACAATTATTCTGCATTGCATTATATTATTGTACTGTTTCATGGACTATCATTCTCCTGTCATGTTTTTAAGTGAAACTGAGACTGAGAGACAGGCAAACAGGCAGTTAGAGGACTGGTCCTGTGCTGCCTTACAGCTAATTGGAGCAATCATAATAAAAGGCAAGTAAATCCCCACTATTAGCCCATTAAGGACAGGAAACAGAGGCTGGCTTTTATCGCTGCTTCTCTCCACTGCTGCCCATACCTGCGGCTATGTGTCCACACACACACACACACAAGTATGTATGTACAGTTATATACACCCAGATTTCCTTTCCTGGCTGTTTGGGCTGCATTAGTTCAGTCTATTTTTAGTTTCCTGTGTGCTTTTTTCATTACTGCATAGTAAACAGAACCCCTGCTCGTAACTAAGAGGGAAATAAAGATTTCTACTCCCGGACAGGATGGGGAGCGCCAGGGAGCTGTTGCCCCCAGTAATAAGTCTCTCCCTGGAGGTTGGACTGGGGTCCCAGGGGGCCTCTCTGGCTGGTGTCTGGATGCCAGCTCAGTGGAAAACACACAGCTCCGTACAGGCTGGTGGAAGGTTGCTGTGCTTTAAGTCGTCTCTTTCTTTACTCTTTTTTTCTTTTAGTCTTCTCTCCCTCCTCTGTTTGCCCTCTCATTCCTATACTTAAAGGGGGAATTCCCCTATTCTGTGGCCACGCTAGCTGGCTCTGAATGGGCCCGGCTGGGATGGGAGCGCAGGGTGGAGGTTGTGTGAGAGTGAGTGTGTCTTAACAGGGGGGACAGTAATGGCCCAGTGAAAGGCTCTTTTGTAAGACTCCTGCTGTTTGACAGTGGGGCTATCCTCCCAGGACTCATCTTCGGCCCTGCCACACCCACCCAGTCTTTCATATGGTAAGGCATCCTAATGGCTTTAACACTTGCCCGATTGCTACGGCACTCCCAAGCAACCAGCGGGCTGCCCCCTGGCAACCAACGGGGCTACCCACCGTGCCCTCCACCCCCCTCCTCCCTCTGTAACCAATCACTACCACCGCTCCCCCAGCAACTGATTCTGCCCCACTGAACCTGCCCCGGCAACTGCTTTTGACTCTCAATCAGTTCAGGTTCATTTCTGACTCCCTAGCTGGAGGGGCTGGGAGGTGGGAACAGAGAGAGGAGAATAGGGATGGGCAGGGATGTGCACGTAGGCTGTGCATGTTAGGGGCTACAGCTCCCACCCCTTTATAACATTTACATACACAAAATTCATACCCAAATATCAAAGGTGGAAAATGTGGTGCAGAGAAAGTACATTTTTGAAGTAACTTTTCTTTAAAGGCCTACAGCAGTATCTCAAACCTGTCTGTCATTGTTGTTTTGCTTCTAATAAGAAGTATATGCATATTTATGCATGCCCACGAGCATGCACGCACACACACACATTCAGAGACAAACAGTGTGGAGAATGAGGTGTTCCTGTCAGTTGGGGGTAGCATACACACACATTGGGACTTGGCTAAATTGAGGTTGGCCTTTCCACTGGGTGCTCGGTGCTGGATTTGCATTTGAATCCAATTGTGAGTGCCTAGATTTATGCCTCTGTGAGTGGTGCCCAGCAGTGCTTTTTTTCCTGACTTTCCCTCTTTACTCCATTCTCTTTCTCATCTTCCCTGTGTTGTGCTCCCCCACCCCCTCTGGCCAGAGCAGGGCTCGTGTTTGATATGGATTTCATGCATCCCACAGAAAGTTCTAGGTCATTATTTTGGCAATACGATGCCATGACGGTTGTATTTACTGTGCACTATGAGAAAGAATATTCACGTTGAAATCTCAATGCACTCATACTACTCCTAACCCTACTCATACTCATTGAGATAAAAATAATAATTCATTAAATATGTCATGTTTTACGATGAGGGGTATACAGTGGACCAGTCTAGAGTGCAGTTCCATACATTTTACTGATATATTAATTGTGTGGAATTACAAAGTCAAGTTTTAGTTTCCACTTCTCTCCTTCTGTTTGTAAGCACTCTCTCTCTCTCTCTCTCTCTCTTGCTGTCTGTCTCACTCAGTAACATCATCTGGCGAGGCACTGTGTTAGCCAATCAAACACAAGCAAGCACGCATTCCTGCTAGATTACTTGCAACTTGAACACCATATTTCTACTGTTTACCTCGAAATCGTTGCAAGGAAAGATAAAATGATTGCTGCAGTGATAACTTTCCAGAGTTGTAAAACTGTGCAGTGCTTTAGTGTCTAATAAGCCTTCAGACCTTTGAATCTGTTACTCAAACTGGCATTCCTGGATTGTATTGTATCATCTCACCAGTACCTGAACACGGCCCCACCAAACCAGTCCTTGCATTTTTTGGGTTTTAGGTCTGGACACCCTTTCAGTGGCTGACTGGCTGTCCCCTGCTGTGGCAGTTGTACCGAATGGAGCAGTGAGTGAGGGGGGCACCAGACACTTTGGAGCACCATTTCAATCACTTCTTAAATTTAGTGATGCAGCGTTTGGGCGTGCTACCCCACTAATAGTGGAAAGTGTTGCTCAGGGATTGTAAAATTCAAACACTTTCCAAGCACTTTCAAGGTAACTAAACCAAAAATCTCCAGACTCTGACATCTAAACTGTTACTATAAATGCCAGGAGACAACAAACAAATATGAAATATTAAAAGATTTTTGGTTTACATGAGTGATTGTGTAGATGATGAAACACCAGATGTTGAAAATAAAGCACTTTTTAAGGAGTATATTCGAATTCAAGCATATCCCTAACCTTGAAAAAATAACAGTTAAAATGAAGCATTTTCCAAACTTTCAAGACTTTGTATGAACCCTGCTTGCTACTAGAAACATTGCATGATTTTGAAAATGGCTCTGCTACCTCACTGCTACTGGGAAATGTAGTTGAGCTATTAGCTTCCTTACATGTAGCAACGTTTCTCCCCAAATTGGTTTCAAGGCTGACATAAATCTCATGCACAAGGGATATTACTACTAAACATAATTCAAATTCTTCCATAAGTATTTTATTTCTCATAAGGCATAGTTATGAGCACGAGTGCATTGTAATTCATTATGACGATATGATGCTCTTAAAATGCACTGTGGATACAGTCATTAAGTTGTAACAGTGCTGCCATAAAGTTTCTTTGTTAGCAGGCTGAATGTGTTCATGTCAGTCACACATCACTGGAGACATGGATATATTTAACAATAGAGTGACTTTTTCTTTTATAGAGATGAATGGTGGCATAGACGTGAATGGTCAATGTGAAATAAAAACAATTGAAAGCATGTAGCAGCTGTGCTTGCTAGTAGAAAGAGAGATCCATTGATAAATATAGCAGAAACCAGAATACAGCAAAAGTTAGTAATGGAATGGCCTAAACCTGAATTAGAACAAATTCCTTCCCCAGCAAAATGAACCACTGGAGACATAAATTCCCCCTCAGCTCTCTCTGACTGATTGACAGGGAACTCTCCGGCATGAATATTCATAACCACAGTCCCACCAAGCTTTCTCACAGCTAGAAGAAAAGTAAACTTTGCCAGGGGAGAGAAGATCGCTGCTGGCTGCTCACTTCATGTGGAAATGTGGGGCTTCTATTCATCTCCCTGCAAGCATTTCCAAAAAGAATAAGGAAGGGGAGAGTAGTGGGCCATGGGTGGTGATAAAGGGGGTGGGGGGTGCGCCTTGAGTGAAAGATGACAAGATTTAAGGATTTGCCTGGCTCAAGCTTTTGTCTCGGCCCGCATTTAAGAGTGAATGTACATGATTTCACATCTCTTGTTCACGTGAATTAGCAATCGTAAAAACAGAAGCTGAGGATGGAAAAAAAAGAACTGAGGATGACTGGAAAAGGAGAATATATCTGGGCTAGCTTAGCACATGCAAAACAACACAAAGCATACAATTACTTGCTCAAGGGGGGAAAAGAAGAAAAAAACAAACGCTGGAAAAAAACCTGTATTGAGATTGATGCGTTGAGGCAACGGGTGACAGCTGAAACCCTGGGAATGGGTAGTGCTGGTGGGTGGGTGGGTGGGGTGATGGGGAGTTGACAGAGGCCTCTTAGCAGTAAAAGACCACTGTGTGTAATCGCTTTTAATTGGAATGTATGGAAGACAAGGCTCTCCGAGGGGATCAGTTTGCCTTAAACCTGCTTAATTATATGGGATCATGTTGGACGGTTGGGCTCGGGTCGAAAATACTGCTGCGAGGATGAAGCGATACAAGCAGAGGAAGAGAAAAAAGAAGGAGGAGGAGGAGGAGGAGGGGAGGAATGCTGGCACAGCATATTCACTATATGGAAAAGTCATTCTAATATTCCTATGGACACTTACAGTGTGTCTGTAAAGTGAGATTAAAGACATCAAATGGTACTTTATGGCAGTTTTTTAATTTCCTGGGGTATCACCATCCCTGTAATATTACCATCAATAACCTTAAAGGGGCTTTCATTAGGTGTATAATGTTTTTAAAGGTGCTCAACAGTCAATTTCTTGGTGACCATATGGTATTTTATGGTCTTCTCCAATCTGCTATGGTGTCACTGTAACATTCCTATAACATTATGATTTGATGTGCTCGTACAGCGTGTCTGGGGTATGCAGTGCTGAGTTTATAGTGACCTTATCATAATTTATCTCCAATTTTATCTCCCATGGTTTTGCTATGATATCTCTTCAGGGATTGTAAATGTGTTTGCGGTGTCTAGTGATGAATTTATAGTGAGTTATAGTGAAATTGATGGTGATTTTATCTTCCTCAGATGACTTTGACCTCATCAGGGTGCATAAAGCTGTTTAAGGGTGTATGTATTTTGTTTATATTCTTTCTTCTTCTTCTATTCTATCTGTTCTGTCCAAATAGTTTTAAACTTGCTCACAGTTTCATTCTCTTTCTCATCTTCCCTGTGTTGTGCTCCCCCACCCCCTCTGGCCAGAGCAGGGCTCGTGTTTGATATGGATTTCATGCATCCCACAGAAAGTTCTAGGTCATTATTTTGGCAATACGATGCCATGACGGTTGTATTTACTGTGCACTATGAGAAAGAATATTCACGTTGAAATCTCAAGGCACTCATACTACTCCTAACCCTACTCATACTCATTGAGATAAAAATAATAATTCATTAAATATGTCATGTTTTACGATGAGGGGTATACAGTGGACCAGTCTAGAGTGCAGTTCCATACATTTTGGGATGCATATGGTATTTTATGGTCTTCTCCAATCTGCTATGGTGTCACTGTAACATTCCTATAACATTATGATTTGATGTGCTCGTACAGCGTGTCTGGGGTATGCAGTGCTGAGTTTATAGTGACCTTATCATAATTTATCTCCAATTTTATCTCCCATGGTTTTGCTATGATATCTCTTCAGGGATTCCTTCAAGAAATAGTTCAACATTTTGGGAAATACACTTATAAAGCCAGGCTAGCTGTTTCCTACTGCCTCCAGTCTAGTCAGGACATGTTTAGCCGAGCTAAAATCCTCTTCATAGGGATTTTTGTCATGGCATCCTAACCCTCATAGGATTTTAATTTTAAGATTTTATTTTTTTACAGCTCAAAATGACACCATGAATATCTGTTATAAGACTTTATTTTAACAAAATAACAATGCAAATTTTGTAGGTGTAACATAAGTGACATATATGAACTGACATCAGTATGACGTGAAATAATATAGGCCTACTCTCAGAACAGACGAAGTCAGTGGTTTTAGTCACTTGAAGTATTCCAGACTTTGGTTGGCTGAAAAGGGCTGTTTTGTCTTGATATGTCTCTTGACCTTACTCGCCACCGTTGCCACATTTGACAGTTTTCCCCTGCAGATGAGGCATTCCAGTTTGAGACAGCTAGCTTCCCCTCTCCACAAAAAGCTGTAAGCCAAGTTTTCAGTGTACAGTTTGATTTTAGTTGTTTTGGCCATCTTGTTGCTTATCTCTTCCATTTTGATATCTTTGAAAACATAATATAAAGTGTGCTGTATATATGCTCTAGATGTCACCTTGATTTCTGTGTGGTGAAACTTTTCAAAAATACTGTTAAAAATATACAGTAAAACAAAGAAAATGAACAAATCTTGTGGCACCCTCTCCCCATTATTAAAGCACCCCAGGGTGCCACAGCACCCACTTTTGGAACCACTGGTCTGAACATTTCTTGGTCCGTTGGACTTTGTTGTAGCGATTTCAACGCGTTTCTCAGATCTCAGCAATTACATTGTCGACTACAACGTTACCATAACCAATAGAAATGATGGTCAAAAATACAAAAATAAAACCCAAGAATGAACTTTTAATAACAATCTTCTCATTTGAATATCAGAAAGAAACACATTTTCCAACATTTTTAACTATTTCTTTGAAAATCTGTGCAGGCTGTTGCATGCAGACAAAAATCACAGACGTTCTCACCCATCAGTAACACGTCATGCTGTATTTTAGTCTAACTGAAGCTAACCCCAAGCGTATACATTTGTAGGAGACTGTGATTTATGTTTGTAAAACTTGTATACACACAAGCTCACTAGCAAACATGCTTCATGCAGTTGAACGCATGTGATGTACTATGTTGTCTCGCGCACACAAACAAACTCACGCTTGCTTACATAACACACTTTGTTAGAGTTGTGTTAAAGCCAAGGTGCAGATAACTACACTGTTAAGATGCTAACACACACACACACACACACACACACACACACACACACACACACACACTGTGAGGAGCTGTCAGTATGGGCTTTGTCAGTAATATGCTGACTGCTTGGTTGGATTAAAGGAATGTAGTGAAATAGGAGCTTGTCCTCCTCCCTCTGTCTGTCTCTTCCCTGTTCTGTGCCTTGTGGCTCTCCACGCTGCAGCTTTATCGTCCATTTCCCATCTCCTCACTGGACGTTCCTGAGATGAGCGCTGCGGTACGATCCCCCGCTCTCCCCTCCTCATTGTCATGGTGCAGACAGTTTCCTGTCCACCTCAAGGTTGCTAAATGTTGTCTGGATGCTTGGTCGACACGGCGACAGGGTCGGGGTTGGTGTTGGTGGAGCCCGGCAACTGCGGCTAGAGTCTTTTTCCAGTGGGCAGGCATGGGCGGTCAGCGGACTTTGGGTTTGAGGAAGGAAGAGGACTAGGGGTTGGGGGAGTTAAAGTGGTCAGTGGGGTCTGGCATCTCAATTTCTCTTCCCCGATCGCTACCACCACCTCCCCGCCCTGTAATGATCTCTGCGGCAGGGTGACCCGGTTCTGGCTCCCAGAGTCTAGGGACCGACGCCGGGCCACAGCGAGACGCACCAACCACTTTCCCATGGACCCGGCGCTTCCAGGCCCATCATTACCATTTAATATCCTATAATATAAGCCCCCACTCATCTCCAAAACAGCCTCCACCAGGGGGCTGGGGGGGTTGGGCTGCCCACATGGCAAATAAGCCAGGATACCCAATATCCCCCCTCTTTTATTTGGATCTAACTAGTGCATAGCTGCACAACGGCTCCCAGTCATTACAGACAGGCCACTAAGTAGAGGCTACTGTGAACTGGATAAATAAGCATTACTGTGGACTATGCAAGAGCATCAGGAAATCAGAATCAGAATGTCGGTTTCATTCAGTATTGGGAAACAAGGTTCGGGGGTGTTGCTATCCTTGATAAATCAGAACTGGATCAATATTATGACATGGTGGTTAGTGGAGTGATTTCCCAGTTTGTTTCATTGTTAGTCTGCCATTAAGTGAGCAATGTTGATGCTTGGGCTTGATTGAGCTGCTGCTGTTGAATCACACTGTCATGGTTTTAGCTATGAACTTGGCTATGAATGTCATTTGAAATACTGATGTACCCATAAAGTGTCATGCCTATGTGTTTTATAGAGATTTGACCTGATGATAGGCAGCACCCCGTCTACTCCTCATAACAGAAAACAGACGGTGATAGAAGGACGAGGCCTGCAGCCTGCTGCAGCAGCTGACTGAGTTTGAGTGGAAAGTCAACACTAACTGTTATGTTGGAACTAGTTGAGATCAAGAGCCCTTTTACTAGAGACCTGAGTACAAATTACATATATATCACAAGACAATTCAGTCAGAGAAAGCAGTCATCACACACACACACAACCATGTACTTCTATACTTGTGAGGACACTCATTGACATAATGCATTCCCTAGACCACTTACCCTACCCCCCCCCCCCCCCAACCTAAACCCTAAACCTAATTCTAACATAAACCTTAAAAAACATGTGTGAACCCTCAAACAGCCCTTTGAAGGTCTGTCCAAAAGTGAGGACCGGCCAAAATGTCCTCACTTTGCAAAAATGTCCTCACTCCCAGGGTCTAAAACTCAAATTGGTTCTCACAAAGACAGCTGTAAGTACACACATGACTCTGAAATTCTACCAAAGTAAACAGCTAAATCATTTTTATTACAAGCAACCAGCTGGTGCCAATGTGTGGGCACATTTATATATGTTATGTATGTTTGAAATAACGCTGAAACTATTAGTCAAATAATCAATTAGTTGATCAACTGAAAATGAATTGATAACAATTATGTCGATGAATTAATCAGTAAAGTCATTTATCAAGCATAAAAGCAGAACATCTTCATGAGCAGATGGTGTTTTCCCAGTTGTCCTGGAATTGTAGATGTCATAAAAGCTGAGGTATCTTTGGGATTTGGACGTCTGATTGGACAAAAATCTCTGGGCTCTGGGAAGTCGTGAAAGGTATTTTCACTTTTAAAAAACATTTTATAGACTGAAATACAAGCTGACATCAAAAAAGTAAGTCAACAGATTAATCAATAATCAAAATAATAAGTTGTTGCAGCCCTACTTTGCACTGTTGCATACACTGATGTTTATTCCCATTTCCATGTATGTTTGTGCAGTATATGTAAGATCTGCATGTGTGTATGTGTGTGTGCACATGCCCTGGGGATTCAGAGATAGCTTTGGAGGCGTATTGGGTATCAAGGGGCGAGGAGCTCCTCTGAAGAGCTTCATTCACAGAGCCAGGGTACTGATAAGAAGCAGAGCAGAGCCGCCATGAATCCACCCTCTGTTCAGTCTCTCTCACTCCTCTCTTTTCTCCCTCTCTGTCTCTCTCTCTCTCTCTCCTCTCCTCTAGCTCTTTATGCTCCCTGTGAGAAAGTTGTGGAGATGAGGAGGGGAGGGAGGGAGGAAGAAGCCCTGCAGGCTCTCAAAGTTTAATTAGTGGGATTAGAATCAAGAAGTAGAGAGGGGTAAAGAGAAAGAGAGCGGCAGACAGAGTAAATCAGAAAAAGATGTCCATCTGCAGCTGTCTGCCATTATCTATTATTGACTTAAAAACATATTTCTCATAAAACAATAAAAGAAAATGCTAACAGGAATGACCTAATTCTATTTGTTGTCAATATTACAGTAAATAACTTGACAGAGTGGTACGTCGTCAAAGCAAATACTCATGTCTTTGCTTGCATGAATAATGAAAAATAAAGTGAGGATTAGTAATGGGTTTAAAGAAAGTGGACACATGAATCATGTAGAGTTGTTGTGAGAGTTTGTCATCCAGACTGGCAACCGCTGGGAAAACTGCCTCCACTATTGTTCCATGATTAGTTGTCAGGCATAGCAAGGGGCAGCCTATGTGATGTGTATATGGCTGACCTGCCCCAGGGAGGGGTCCTGAGGATTAAGACCAGAAAGGACTCCCGATGCTCTGACCTCTAGGGATCAACCCTGACCTCTGACCTCTCACACTCCTCTGTAGAAAGTCAGATCAATTCGTTTGTTTTACTGTTTCTTTATTAGCTCATCGTAAAGTAACATACGCACACATTACACATTTTAAATTATATGTCTTACAGTTTTACAGTTTTTAAAATGTTGGCCTTCAAAGTAAACAAAGAGACGTTCAACTGTCTCATTTACTTAACGCTTTAAAATACATAGTGCTTTCACTGACACTTCAACTGCTTTCACCAATTTCATGTCAACTGACACTTCAACTGATTTTTATTCAGTTGACTATTTTCAGATCTGGCACTTTATGCGTACATGCCAACTGACATTTCAACTGCTTACAGTACACACACTTGAACTGTCATCAGTGCTACTACTTCAGTTTACTCCAACTGCTTTCAGTGCTTACACTTAAGCTGACACTTCAAATAACATGTTTTTCAGTTTTTATATTTAAAGTGGCAATAAATTCTCTCAGAACTTAGACTTAATTGACCCTTGCAGGTCAATTTATTAGTTACACTTCAACTGACATTTCAACTCCTTTCAGTGCTTAAGGTTCAACTGAATCTTCAACTCTTTTCACTACTTTCACTTTAAGTGACACTTTACTCAGTGCTCACACTTGAACTGACACGTCAACTTCATTCGTTGCTTACACTTAAACTGAAACTTATTTCAGCCCTTAAATTTTAACTGCCACTTCAACTTCTTTCAGTATTTCAACAATTTCAAGTGCAAGTTTTCAACAGCGAGCTTTAGCCTTTTGTAGTTGTAAGTGTCTCTATTTGTGTACGTGACTGTGTGTAACTGTACAGTTGAGTGATTGAGTGGTATTTAGGAGTGTTATAAAACTGTGGAACGTGAACTAAATGAGTTTTTGAATGACAAATCCTTTGTCATTGCGCTTATTTCTATGATTTTAAATGTACTAGGAGGAATGTCAAAACCTCCATTAGGAGTTTTACTACTACAATTCTTTGGTCATGAAACATCTGCTGCAATACTTTGTCATGAATACTTCACTGACAATATTTTGTCATCTGAAGCATCTCTATGGCAACAGTGTAATCATCATCCCAGCCCTTAAGTCATGGGAATAGTCTGGTCCAAGTCTTGGTTTGGCTTTAAAAAGGGCCAGAATGACTGTGTTGTCTCTGTTTTTGAGCTGCAAGAGATCTAGTGTGTCTAAATGTGAGTGTGTGAGTCTGAGTGTGTGGTGACCATTGTCCAGTATATCTTTCCGTCCTGCACCTGTACCAAGGACATCACCCAACCTTGAGAGGACCACACAATCCACACAGTACACACATAACTCTACCCATACATTACACAAATTCAAACACACTAAACATACAGAAAAATGTACATATATATGTGGGGTCCACTCAATGTTGGACATTTGAGGAGCTGGAATCCCCCAAGCTTAGTCATATAGGAGGTCACAGCTGCTAAAACACACAGCAAACAAAATTAGTCCTGTTTGTTTTTGAAGAAAGCCTATATTACCCCCCCACACACACACACACACACACACACATCTTCCCCATCGCTTTAATCAGCACATGCATGGCTAAACTCAGCTCTTGGTGACTGACAGGCAAACTGGTTCACTGGATGGCTGGTTGAATGACAAAACGGTTGGCTGTCTGGTTGACTGAATGGTTTATTTGCCACAAGACAATTTACTGGTTGACTGGCTAGCTAGTTGCTGGCTATTTAGTGAGCTAACCTGCTTACTGACTGAAAGACCAGCTAGTTGGCTGACTCTTTTCATGGCTGCTGGATTAGCTGACTTGGTTAACTGACTGAATAGCTAACAGTTTGGCTGGTTGAATGACAGAATGGTTGGCTGTCTGGTTGTCTGAATGGTCTTTAAGGCTACTTAACTACTTGGCTGAATGACAAGCTAGCTAGTTGTTGGCAAATTAATGAGCTAACCCGCCTGATTGAAAGACTTAAGTGTTTTAATGGCTAACTGATGGAGTTTTAATCAGCATCTGCATGGCTTAATATAACTCTTGGTCACTGGTTCACTGGCCACTTAGCAATTTGGCCGGTTGACTAGTTAACTAGTTGCTGGTTAGTTAATGAGCTAATCTGTTCTGAGGACTGAAAGACCAACTGGTTTATTGGCTAATTTTGGGGACTCTTTTCTTGGTTGCTTCATTAGCTGACTGGTTGACTGACTGACAGGTTGTTAAACTGGTTGGCATATATTTGAACCAATATTGTAACCAGCTGCCTGACTGACTGTTTGACAAGCTGTGACCTCTTCACAGAGAGGTTCCAGCCTCATTTAGTCTCATTAGTACCAAGTCTCTGGCTCCCAGACAGGGACAGCACCGCAGCTCCCTGGGGGAGGGAGGTGTGTGTGTGTGTGTGTGTGTGCGTGTATACGTGTGTATGTGTCTGAGAACTCCTGGTGCTGGAACACGGCGTGTCTTGTCTGTCATCAGAGCACAGATGTCCAGTGGATTACATCACACTGACCGCACCCTGATCTCCCTCACATCCCTTATCCCCTTCCATTGACCCCCCCCATCCCACCGCCCTATTCTGAACCTTCATCACCCCTTCACATCCACCCAGTCACAACCCCTTCACACACACATTCTGCGACATAGACAATGAGTTCTGATTTATGACTCCCACCACTGCTTTCCCACCACCTCCCCTCGCCTGATGACTTCATCTCCCATCACACCTCACCTCATCTTCATTAGGCTGTGAGGCTACGTGGCCCATGATGCACTGGAATGTGTGTTGCTAAGGGCTGACCGTGGCAGGGTCGAGATGGAAGTCCTCAATCCTTATTTAAGCAGGCAGGTTCACTAAAAACACATTCTTGCTCACAGTAATAGCCAAGAGGGTGAAAGAAAGTTTATACACATAGACACACACTTAAAAAAACTGCTGTTGGGTATGATCACCAGTGGAAAGTCTTAACACAGGAGTTGAAAGTGCTTTCCAAAATGAGGGATCACTCAGTCAAGAAAAAGCTGAACATTGACAACATTGATAAAACCTTTTACCACCTCTAACCCCAACAAGAAGAAAGTACAGTATGCCTGCAGAGTTTACGTGATAACTTCAGTTAAGAAGTTCTGGTAATATGAGGCTGCCAAAATCTGTAGTGGCATAGTCAAGTACCTTCTCAGTAGTTTATAAAAAAGGGCTTACACTTATCTTTTCTGTCTATACTTTCCCAGCCAGAATGTCAATCTGTTAGGCTCTAGACACAAATGCATCACCCTAACTATGAGCTTACTCCTTCCTTCCTCCTTCATCTGTGACTCGGAGGTCCCAGGAGACCAGAGGGGAAAGAGGAGTAGGTCTTGGAGGAGTTGGATGAGAATGAGGAGAAAGAGGCCAAGAGTGTTGCTGATGGTCCCAGAGCTAAAAGGTTATCCGGTTACATCTTGCTCTGTTTGTTGTCATGTAGCGAGGTGATGTCATGATTAAAAGTATTGAGCCGCTGAAATGAATGCTGGTGGAAACCTTCGGATTTCCCTCCGGGGCTGGAGATCATCGCGGGGCCAGAGATCTTGCATTTAAAAAAAAAACTGTTTGTTGTTTCGATCCTTATGTACAGTATAGGTTTCCACCCCTACTGTGACACCCTGCTGTGTGTCCCTAGTTCTCTGACTTCAAGAGAAGAAATACATACACACACAGGGCTGAGTGTGTATCCAGGAAGGATTTCACTCAGTAGAACAAATAAAGTAATCTAATCAGCGCAAGACTAAGCACATTGCAGCACACAGACCGAGTGAAACATCTTCCTGTTGGACAGTGCTGTCTTGTTGAAGCTAGCTGTAGCTCACATCCTGACAACAACAGTCTTTGTACTGTAATCATTCCCATAAGTTTGCCAGTGAGTTGAATTCTGTTCTGCGGCCCCCCTCTGCAATTGTCTAAAAAGACCCCTGGAAGGCTTTTCCCATGACATATCACTGAGTTTTGTAAGGGGCAGATGTAGCTAACACTTATTAATACAAAACCATTAGAAACAGACCAAACAGACAAAACCAAAAAATGCTGAGACAAATATACATATGAAGGATGACGGAAAGAGATTACAAGAGCCGCCAAAGGCCTTCTCCCTTTGACATATAATGTAAAATCGTTGTTTCTGTTAGTTAGCTATAATGGATGAGTAATGGATGTTAAATTAGCATAGGAAGAAGACCTTTCCCCATGACATGTAACGTCAAATCTGTTCCAGCTTACAGTGGATGACTGATGGGTGTTAAATCAGTGTGGAGTCCTTTTGAACCGTAGTATCCTTTGCCTGAAAGGTCCAAATATCCTGCAACACACAGAATGGTCTAAAGTTGGTCCCACGTTGATTCCACTTACCCCCTCTCCTCTGTCCTCCATGTTGACCTCAGGACCACGCTCCGCTTTTTAGTGTCGCCCTAATGGCCGAGCATAGTCTCCCTCTTTCTCCCATTCTCATCCTTGCATTCTAACACAATACGGTCATGTCCGGCCGATGAATCGATGGCTCTGTTCGGGCCATGAATGGACGGGGACGACAGAGAGTGAATAGAGCGGAGAGGAGAAAAAGAGCAGTTTATGTGCAGAGAGTTGTAGCGATGAAATAAATGAACGTAATGGACTTGTGCAGATGGAAGACAGAGGAGGTCAGGGAGAGTTGGGCAGAAAGATGAAGACAATAACTGCACTGCACCCCACAGGGACTTCTGGCAGAAGGTCAGAGTTCGCCGTGCTTGGGCGAGATTCATATCCGAAGCCCTGTTGGCCCTTAAACTCTGAATGCTGGTACCAGCCTTTATTGCTCCAGACGTCCTCTATCATTCCCATGCATTCCCTCTCTCTCTTTCATTTTCTTTCTATGTGTAAAGCTCTCTCACTCTCTTGAGAGTATGTCTGTATGTGTTGTAGATACTTACAAATGTTTATATCTTTATTTAACCATGTAAAGTCTCATTGAGATTACACATTACAAGAAAGACCTAGCCATTATGCTATATGTGTGTATACGCTTTCTATGCATGAATGTGACTGCCCTGTTATATCTCCCGAGCTCCAGCAGGTTTATATTGCCAGTGGAACCGGAGCCTGTCAAACAGAGGGCCCATGTCTACGCCATGCCAGTCACGCGGAACAGGGAAGTAAACTGGGGGATAGCCTATATAACTAAGACACAGGGGAGCTTTTGAATTACAGCCTCGGTCTTTGGCGAAGGTCTGTGTTGGGTTAAGTGCTGGTTTGCAGTCTGGTCAGGGAAGGATCGTAAAATGTGAGGATGGTAACCTAAAAGCCTTAAATTTCCTTTTCAAAAATTCATGAATTACTTCAATCATGGGTTTCAAGAAGATGAAATGAAATTTTAATAATCTCAGGGGGTAAAACTATATCCATGCAGTAAATTATATAAGCATAGAGAAAAATTATAATAAATAAAGAGCAAATCATGGTGGCATTTAACAAAACACAACCATCAATTATAGCATGAGAATGTGGCAAAAGTGTAAGATATATTTCCTATGGTTTGTAGGCTATATAAGATAATAGTGTGATAAGAAACAAATGAATGAAAACTGGATAAGAAAAACTGAATTTGATGTTATGCCCTTCTACCTGTGGTGTTATTGTACTGCAACTCTGAGAAATCACCAATCAAATCAGTGGGGGAACGTAACTAGGCACATTTACTCAAGTATTTAATTCAAGTACAAGTATGAGGTACTTTACTTGAGTATTTCCATTTTGTGCTATACTTCTACTCCACTACAATTCAGAGGGAAATATTGTACTTTTTACTCCACTACATTTATTTGACACACATTTACATTAAACTACAATGTACTACAACAGTATATAAAACAGTTAAAACAACCAACCAGTTAAATGCTACTTACACATTGATACATGAGTATTAATAATCTAATATATTATAGTATCACACTCACAGGGGCCACTCTCTGCACTGAGTACTTTTACTTTTGATACTTTAAGTATTATTAGCAAATAGTTACTAACTTAAGCAATATTGTGACATAAAATCTCCTATGCAGTGATTGAAGATTTGAACCATATTACCCACAAGTCACCAATAAGCAACCGTGTCTCCTTGAAATTACATTTATATGCTACTTGGTTGGACACCTAATGTTGCCTGAATTCAATTTTTTATCAACATAATGAGGAACTGTTTAATGAACATACCAGCCAAGTTGCAAAACATTATTGCGATACAATATCCACTTGGAACAACTAAAGCATGATTAATGTTTTGTATATATGTTTAGGTACACACAGCACTGGGTTAAGGTTGGGTTTATACTGAAAAAATCCAAAGTGACTTAAAGCACAAGGGAGTATGTGTTTAATTCATTAACATTTAACCAAAAGCATAATCTTTCCCTAAGCTTTATCAAAGTGCTTTTGTTGCCTTAACCTAAACACACAGGACACATGATGTAAAAGCCACTCTCTGGTATCATAAACGTCACCTGATCTGCGATCCCGACAGTGACTTTATTGCCCTCAAAACGTATATGGGAAAATAAATTAGGTGTATACAGTATAAACATAATGTCTTGGTGAACGGGTTACAATAAAACATTATATCTGTATCCATACCAGATTCATTCTAACAGAACAGCCACATGAAACTATACCTCAGTGTGAGAAGGGCAGACTGGAGTTAAAGGCCACTGTGAACTCTACAGCTCCATGACCCAGACGTGGACCTTGGGGTATTGGTGAGGTGTATCAGTGTTGGTGGTGTTTGGCTGTAACTGAGCCAGACTGACAGCTGCTGTCTGGCATGTGTGTGTGTATTGAAAGAGTATAAAAATACCCAAATCACCCCCACTTGTTTTATTGTAGATCTATAAAGCAATAATACATGATTTATTAAACATTAGTAAAGCCATTAGTTACAACTTAGAAACCCCTTATGAAGTATGCAGTATGATGATGAGGTGGTACAGAAATCTTGTATATTCATCTTTATCTGTGTGTTTGCCAGTGTGTGTATGTCTGTTGCGCTCATAAGGTCATATACTAAGGTATTAACATGTCTCTAATCACTCAATCTTGTGTGATCATCTTTTCCTTCATTCCTGACTAACCTGACTGTCTCTCTTTGGCCATTATAAGACTTTGGATTACAAATGTTCATTCATGCACCATCTATGAAATTATGAACCAGTGTGTTGAAGAAGCCCCATTTGTTTTGTGTGAATTGCTGTCACAGTGGTCCTACTTCTTGCAGAAAGATTTGTTTGTAACATTAATAGTTTGTTCTTTTAAAGACTACAAAGACAATTTTTTTTATTGATTACTGAATCTGAATTTCACTGGTGTCTTAAATTTCAAAATGAAACTTAGTGAATCCCCTGATCTTTCAAAAATAAAAAAGCTGAAAAAGCCCTACATACTGTATAAACAGTAGTAGTTCAGTAGTCAGGACACTTGTGTCAAGTTTTCAACTA
The DNA here is from genome assembly GCA_005408345.1 of Macquaria australasica. Lineage (NCBI taxonomy): Eukaryota > Metazoa > Chordata > Actinopteri > Centrarchiformes > Percichthyidae > Macquaria > Macquaria australasica. The sequence goes on from SEMN01000257.1 coordinate 430,870, forward strand.
TTTTTTTTTTTTGCAGCAATATGCATTTTATTTTGGCAGTGTGGCTCTGCTCATGTGATGCTCTGGGGCAAACCTGAGCAAGCTTGACACAGACTGTCCCTGAACTCACAACCCCCCCTGGCAGAGCCTGAGATATACAACATTTGATGAACATAAACACATATTAAACACTCAAAATTCATACAACTAAGTGATGATACAAGAGGAGGCTGAGGAGGTAGAGCAAGATACATTCAGAGATGTTGTATGCAGACTGAATGAGCGCCAAATATTTACATGGACCATGGACATACATGATTGGAGGGTGTATGAAACATGCGACTATAACGCGAACTGAGGTCATTATATAGAGTATATTGTATGTAATATAATGCAGTCCAGTTTAACACCACTGCAAACTACAACCTCAATAATAAACATATAGTTAAAGTAATACTTCTCTGACAGTGTCAATCAAAACTGAACATTATTATCTTTGTAAAGGTAAAATTTATGGCTGAGCCGTTGTATTAGATTGCATTACATTTTACAGGTGTACCTAATAAAGTGGCCACTGAGTGTATTCCCACTTCCATTACCAAAACATCCCAGAAACAAGAATTGGTGAATTGTTGAAAGTTTAGTATTAGTCAGTTGTACAAAAAATAACTAATCAAAAGCAAACTACATCGTGTGGATTACATCAAATGAGACTGCTAACCCACTCCAGTGTAACCTCTCCAACTCTATTAAGATGCATGTAAATCAGAATTGTTTGTGAGTTGTGAGGTCAGGGGCTCTGGAATTGTGGGAATATCCATTTCCACACACAAACCACTCAGTCTGGTCGCCTCTCCCCTCAGCAACAACTCCAGGCCCGTCCTCTGGTTAGGGCACAGGGCAGACCCTGGGGGTCAGGAGTCAAGGGTCAGGGCAGCTCCTTGGGCTGGACAATAGCCAAAGCGCCACCTGGAGTAAATCAGTGGCCGGCTCAGGCGATTGGCCATGACAGCCACCATTACCGAGGTCAAAAAAACACAGAGAGGAGGCAAGGGATTTTGGGTAAATCTTAGGGGAGATCCATGCATACGTGCACACAAACATTCACCAGCTCTGTAAGCGCTGACTGTCCGAAGGGCCACAACTCACTGTTGCCCCAGCGTCACCCCCAACTCACCTCCCCCCCAACCCCATGTGTGTGATTAACTGTTGGAAGTGGAGAAGGTGAGCGGTCTTGAGAGAGCGATTGTGTCATGTGGGGAATTTAAGACTGAGGTGAGCATGTGTGTGTGTGTGTGTGTGTGTGTGTGCTGGGTTGGGGGTTTCACTGAAGGGAGAGCTTTGTTTTTGGACTCGTATTCCATAGAGCAGACTTCTTGTTTGTTGATTCAAACCCACTCCATGTGTTGAGCTGGAGCTGGAAATAGTCTTTCGATGCCTCTCTTTGCATTTTTGGACAAATGAATGGATGGATGGACGGTTGAATATGGATCCATGTACAGTGGATGTCTTCAATCCACATACAGTGCCTTTTCATATTTACTAGTTTTTATTACCTTTAGACTGGAAAGGAAAATATTTAAATTTGACTACACCTATAACAATATACTGTACGTATATACAGTATGTGTATTTAATCCTATCAGAATGCCTCCTCTATGCAACATGTGCACATCACGTTTGGTTGTGCCCCATTGTCTTTAATAGGGAAAGAGGCTGTAAAGTGTTAACTACTGATTTTGTAAAAAGATGCCCATTTTATTCACTGTTTATGATGCTTTTGTAAATAATTCACATTCTAGGTGTTGACCCTTGACCCCCTATGGAATCAGAAAGGTTACTGACATGATTTGATTGGTGTAAAAGTTGAGTTAAAGTTACTTCAAGTCACATTTTGTTGTTCAGTCAGAATTACAGCGTAATAAATGCATTTTATAACTGGATTTCCTGGGCAAGGTTAAATTTGACATGTATATAATCCATGATAAGTCTTGAATACAACTCTTCACATGTATAGCACATCCATATTTGAAGCTAATTCAATTCAATTCAGTTTTATTTATATAGCGCCATATCATAACAAAGTTTCTCAGGGCACTAATAAGTGAAAGTGATAAATGCAGTGGTGGTGTAGTGGAGTATTTCCATTTTCTGGCTCTACTCCACTACATTTTGGAGGAAAAAACATTTATTTGATAGCTTTAGTTGCTAGTTACTTTGCAGCATAATATTTTTACATACAAAACATATGATCAGCTTATAAAATGTGATACAATATTATAGATTAAACTACCCAACAGTATGTAAAGGAGCTAAACCAGCTACATTAAAATTAATGTAAATGACATTAAAATGCCACCTTCTCGCCATGCATCTGTAATAATAATCCAACTGTCAAGAAAGGCGTGCGAGGCAGCTCTGCCGCGACAGGCCATCTAGGCAACAGGGGAAGGACCCAAATGCAGACAGAGGTAGGCAGGGAGGCGGAAGAAGTCCAACGATTTATTAACTCAAAAAATAAACTCACAAAACACCACAGGAACAGACACGCAGGGGTTCACTAGTGACATGACATCACAAGGAACCGGACGCAGGAAACACAATGACGCGACAAAGAACAAAGGGAGAGGACCAGTATATATAGGTAAGGAGACAACGAGGGAAACAGAAACAGGTGAGCACAAGACACAGGTGAACCTAATCAAAACTGGTGGGAAAACAGACAATGACAGGAAGTAAAGGGCACACACGAACACAGGACCACGGATTTCAAAATAAAAACAGGAAACAAGACAAAACACAGAGTCCAGACAAGAGTCCTTTGTGGACCATGACAGTAACATGTTTAATAATATAACACTCCCTAAAGGGCCATTCTGCATGATGAGTACTTTTACTTTTGATACTACAGAAGATAGACTACTTTATTAATCCCAAAGGGAATTTACATCTTGATGCTGACACTTTTGCATGTTTACAAAGTAAAATCTTGAATGCAGGACTTTTACTTGCACCTTGACTTTTACTTTTACAGTTTGTGATTTGTAATAATCATAATCATTTATAAATATTTGGTTATAATGGCCTCTTGAATAATGGTGGGAATCACTAAGCTGATTAAAAAGTGATGTATAAAGTTGTGTTATGGCCTTTTGACTTCTTGTATCACCAGTTGTAAGTATTTACTGATTCCATTTCCTGCTGTCCAAGTGAAAGTGGAAAACATGTGATTTATTGTCTGAATTTCAGGCTTCAAGGCAATAAAACTAACTAGAAAGTTTGAGGGCGTGTAGAGTTTTGATATCCACTGTGTGTTTGGATATCTGAATGGATTTGCCTCAGTGCTGGAGGCTGAGGGGGCTGCGAGGGAGGGGTAGGGGAATTAGCAGGACTGTGTTTTGGATACTGAGACATGATGATAACCACAGTGGTCTCTCTGGCTCCAGCTGAACCCCACTGTAGCTGGTCAGCATCGGCCACCGCTGGGCTACAGCTACGTTTTGTGCTCTGTGTGTGTGTTCTGTATGAAGCTATTCAGTTGGTTTATTGCAGGGCTCAATCTGTAAGGAGAAAGAGGGGGAAGCAGAGGTGGGTGAGACGGTGGGTGTATAGAGCTGAGTAGGAGGAAAGAGAAATTTGATATATGCTTATTGGCTTTTGAATGATTTGTGTAAATACATGTTGTCGATTTTGGAAGTCTTTCATATTATTATTTTAAAGCAGATATTAGTGGGAAAAAATCAGAGGATGTTTAAGATTGTAGGGTTGGGTGCTCTTTGGGTAAAATAGTAATCATGTGGAAAGGACAGCGATCTGAGGCACATGTGTTAACAAATTCTTTATTAAAGCTTTTTTTCATTTTGGGCATTTTGCCTTTATTTGATAGTGACAGTGTAGATACAGACAGGAAATATGGGGAGTAAGAGAGGGGTACGAACAAGAGGTGTCTATAATGATATGGGATGCATCTTAACTGCTAGCCCACCAGACCGCCCTGTGCTAACTTTGACTTTATTTTGTTTAGTTTTGATTAGCCAAATCTAACCAAAAGAGATACTGGTGATTGTGAACCGTTATACACAGTGGTGGAGGAGGTATTCAGATCCTTCTCATAAGTAGAAGAAGCAGCACCACAATGTAAAAACACTCAATTACAAGTAAAAGTCCTGCAATCAAAAGGTTACTTTAGTAAAAGTACACAAATATTAGCAGCAAAATGTACTTAAAGCTATTTGCTAAAATCAATATTTTTATATTAACAATGGATCACATGACTACTTGTAAGTGAAAGGTGTCACTCATAGTGATGAACCCACAGAGAATTCGTCATCATCATCATCATCCGACTCTTCTGTTCCCCTACGCAGCTTTATATCGCCGTCATTGCTTTGGTTTTCTGGCCCTCAACTTCACTATTTTGGTTCACTCTCGCAGCTCTCATTTGTGTAATTTTCGGCCGCAGCATACCAAAAATCCTTCCCTGTACCTAACTACAGGCAGACAAAGATAGCGATCAGCTGGTGAGCCCTCAGGAGTTGTTGGAGACCAAAACGGAGCTAAAAGAAGAGTGAACATTGGACTTAAATTCGACTGAATGCTAATGTTGCTCCATGTCTGCTGGGTGTGTAAATAAGCAACAGTTTACTTACAAGTTTGCCAGTGTTGTGTTCACACCTTGTGTCACTACACATATGGTGTATATAGCATTTAATATATTTTATATTTGTTTTCTCATGCTTCACTCATAATGTATATGGTATTCTGTTTCTATCCTATGCATCAGTTCTCAAACTTTGGCTGCTGAGACATTTTCCCTGCATGGGATCAATACAGTTTATCTCTTATATACAGTTGTGTAGTTTATAACTTAGTCTGCAATGTATAATGTGCTATGTATAGCTGTCAAATAAATGTAGTGGAGTAGAAGGATAAGCATATAAGCATTAAATGTAAAGTACAACTACCTTAAAATTGTATTCAAGTACAGTACTTGACTTAATGTACCACTGGTTATACAGAGGTTGTGGGGTAAAAGAAGAAAATGTACTTTTTTCCCCCCCAATAAACAGTCGTGCCAACAACATACTGGAAAAGGAACTGAGGCACAGAAAAAGGTTATTTTGAAGTCTCTGCCTATGTGTTTATTTATCTATAAACATGTTTATTTGTATGAGAATTTGTCTTTATATGCATATTTGTGCATCGACATGTCAGTATTTATTTGTGTAAAAGTGTATTTGTTTTCCTATCTGTCTCCATGTCTGTGTGTATCTGTGGCTTTAGATGTCAATACCACAGTTTTATTTGTCTCATGCAGCAGAGCATCCACAGAGTTATGAGCACATGGAGGGATGAGGGGTGGTTGGTGGTGGATGGATGTTAGTGGTGGGGAATCCACTGGGGCTGTTTGGTTGATGATGGTCAGAGGTTTCAGGAGCCCACCTCCTCCCTTTTCCCAGCCCAGAGCCACCCTGTCATTAGTGTGACAGTCAGGTCCTGTTTAGCCCCAATTGGCCGTGCTAATAACAGTTTTAATAACCTGGGCCCATGTAATATTTCACTGTTGTTTGGACCACAAAGTCACGCTAAGAGCCCAGCGATGGAAAAACAGCTTCACTGCCGCAAGGATGGAATGACTGGGTGAACTCTGTCCGGGGATGTTTGTGTGTGTGTGGTGTATCCATGTTTTCGTATATGACAGACTGACCATAGTATAAATTCGTTTCAGCTTAGATTTGTTTGTCCTTGTGTGTACCATTACACAAATGCACGTGTGTTTCAGCTCAGTGCTGCTCAGTGCAGATTTGCGTGTATGTTTGCGTGCACACCTGTTTCTGTGTCTGTGTTTGTGCACTAGATTAACTCACTGACTGCATGTTAATCTTTTACTGTGTGTAATGTGTTATATAAGGCTTTTCCTGTTTCGACAGTGAAGCAGGGAGCAGTCGGGGCAGCTGCTGGGCCGCCGTAAACACAAACATGTACATTACTACACCTACATACTCAGACGCATTCATTACTGTCATCAGGTTGCATCAGTGAAAGGTCAGACTTGCGCTTTAACTTCAGTCGGGAGTTTGTCAAACTCCAACATGCCCACAGACACAAGGAGGAATTTCTGTGACTTTTGACAGCAGTCCAAGTGGATATGGAAAACAACATCAAATATCTCAAGTATTGCAAAAATGTTTTCAGACTCACTTGAGTTGAGAAAGTCAACTAAATAACCATTCAGTGTGGAGTGATGGGAATGTGTTTGTTTGGTAACTACATGCTTAGCTCGATGGTTATGACTCAGTCTCACTGTTCAAAACAATTCAACATTCGCTTCAGATATTCTGAGTTTAAGATGATGAATGCGTTGCAATGCATTGTAGGAGCTGTGTTCATATTGGATGATTCCACAGGTTACAATTTACATCCAGTGCCAATATTTAGTGCTGATGCAGAAATTAATGTAGAGACAAGGAAGGGTATGGAGGTTTGGTGGTGGATGGGTGTTTAATGTATCCGACGTTCTGTCCTTGATGGGTATGTCATTAGTTTTGCAAGTATTTGGTCATAAATCAAAGTGTTAACAAAATGAACTTGACGATGGCACTAGATTAAAACTCTGGATCACAACATTAGTAAAAGTAGTAGAATTCATCCTCTGGGTACCTTGGATATCTGCACCAAATTACATGGCAATCCATCCAGTAGTTGCAAAGATATTTGAGTCTGACTCTGGACCAAGAGGTGTTTGACCAGCCAACCAACAGACTGACATTGCCATCCGTAGAGCCGCGCCACAAGCAAGGCACTGAATATGACAAAATGTTGTACATCCAGTGTTGACAAAATAATTTCCCCACAAGATCCATCAGTGGCTGTTCTGGAGATTTAGCTTGTATCACACGGTGTTCCTGAGCAGATTGAGCTTGCCCAGTTGTAATGGAGTCGCAGATGTTCAAACTGCCATGTTGACATGTGGTTGAAGAAATCGAAACTTCTTTCTTGTCCTTGGAGACAGTTGATAAAATAACAATCCATGGTAGTCCATTCAGTAATCCAGGGTGTTGCAGTCAAATGTGAATATTCTGTCTTGCAGTAGTGTTGCCATATTTCATGCTTCCTCCAAATCTAAAGCAAAAAGTGCTCTGGATGCATATAAGCACTTCAGAATTGCTTTATGACATAATGTCTTCAACTGTTTTCCCACCTCAGGCTGGTACAAAACCTTCCACCTCAAGTCAGGTTAATGGATTGGATTGGGTTTGGATACTCACATGTCATAGAATCATTCCTTCTCTCCATACTGTCTGCGAAGGGATTGCATCCTAGCTCAACTACAGTGTAAGAGATGGGGGACAAAACCCACAGTTTTGTTCTGTGCAAAAATGAATTCTAAAGTTCAACCAAAGCTAATATGCAGCTGTATCAGTCTGAGATAAACAGTCTTTTAGTATAAAATTCCTTCTTTGTCTTATTATCCCTGTGCCCTGGCTCAGCAGAGGAAACTGTCAGGGAAAACACAAAGACCAATAACTCTTAAGTACATATGGTATGTGAGTATTGTATTAAGATAGACTAACAAAAATCTGAACCTATCCTTTATGAACTATTTTAAGATATTGAGGAATTGTTTTGTAAAATCCATATTCATTCCAATCAGCCCCCCCCCCCCCGATTTGAATGGAAAATGCTGAGATGGAAACCCAACTACAGACACACACAGCTGCTTCAGCTCCTTCCACCCAGGGTTTTGCCACAGTCAAGCTGAGTCAAAGAGCGAGACAGTCTGTGTGAGCAGAGTGAAACCTAATTCTCTGGCAGCCTTCACCCTCAGCCGACGCTGTGAAAGATAAAGACTCAGGGGGAAACTGGGCCTGGGAATCCAGCTAGTATTGGCTTTTACTGGGCAGCCCACATCACAGAGGGGACCTTGAGCAGTTCTTAGCCCACCGGGGAGGGCTGGAGACGGAGGCCTGCAGAGAGAGTCGGCCGGACGGCGGCTGGGGAGCATCAGGGATGAACCAGGGAGCTCTTTCATTAGCTGCCAGCCTGCAGATTGCTTCCAACTGGACCCACAGACAAAACACAACTCCAAAAGAGAAAAAGAGACAGACAAACAGAGTCAGCCAGAAAAACCTGACAGCAAATCATACAATATAACCAAACTGAAGATATGGTTTTAAAGGACCATGCTAGCAGTTATGCAAGTTTTAACCTATGTATTAGAAATCACAGCTTTACATCACAGCTAACCACATGCAAACCATGTACTGTGTTTTAGAAATCTAAATATAGTTTTTACCATTCCAGGCAGCCATTAGTGTCCATTCATTTCTGTACAATATGAAAAACCATTAGCATACTCTTGAAACTTATTTGCGTGTAATCCATCATTGTGAACATCTGGGCTGCACTGATTGTTTTGTCAAAATGCTGTGATAATGTAATGTTGACAAAAACATCATGTAGATTGATGATTCACTGAGATAATTTCAATAACTCATAAATTTCATAAATCCAAGAGGCTGAAGACTACAAGCTTGAAAATGAAAGAAGATCTGGGGGTGTGTGGCGTTAGAGAGCCTCCGTAGCCCACTCCTCATCTCTGCTTGAGGCTAGCAGCTTGTGGCGACATCAGCTGCTACTAGCATAACATCTCTGATCGAACTGTTGGCAACCGAGTTGCATTGTGGGTAATGTTGGTGCCAGGTTTTGACAAGGAAGAAGAACGCGTGATGTCTCTTGCTCTTCTGCATCAACTTTGATTGGTGATTTTTTTGAACGCCAATTAAAGATGATAGATCACCTACCACTTACCACTGTGTTGTTAAAAAACTGTACATTCACTAAACACACAGTCTAACAAAGCGTTTAAAAGCTCAGCGGTCCGTAGAGGGTTTCTAGAGCTGGTGGCCATAGGTCATGAATCAGCCGCCTCTCTGTAAAGTCTTTTGAAGAGAACATGAGCAATTTATGGAACCCAACACTCTGTTAAAAAGCAGCCTGGATGCCTCTTTAAGGATTTGGTGGGGAAGCAGCGTAAGAACACGAGCTGAATCAATTAGCCCTAGTGTGTGATTTATGGGTGAGGTGAGAGACTGAGCCTGCCTTTTCTCTGTGGAGGCACACACACACACACACGCGCGCGCACACACTAACACCTGTCAAAGACAGTAGAGGGGATAGACGCCCGAGGCCTGAGCCCACCAGATTAACCATGCCATCACACTCTGACGTTAATCAGTGCCTGACACACACACACACACACCTGCATACACACACAAGAATGTACATGAATGTGTCCATGCACACATTATTCAGAGCTCATCTTATTTTACAGTCAGCGTGGAGATTCTTTTCTGATACTCTGAAGCTGCAGGAGCATTCTGTGCAGTATACATTATGCAACACAACATCAGTTGAAGTGAAGTATTTACCTTCAACATGTCTGCAGCCGGTGTTCTCAGCTCTATTACTAACCAGCAGACGTGGGTAGCTTTTAGATCCACCCTCTGGTATGTGCGGTGTTTCCACTCTCCATGTGCTGTAGATTAGTCTCTTTGTTCTCTGCGGTGCTGCCATAACACTCGCTCATTAATCACACTCTTACAGTAGTCCGCTCTTCCACCATCCCTCCCTCCATGGCTGCTAGCTATTCCCAGGGTGTGAACTCTCGCTGCTGCTAAACCGCAGTGTTATCCAGCCAGCAGACAGGAGGGAAAGTGGGTCAACAGAAACCACACTGGAACCACCTGAAAGCAGCAGGAATGCAAGACCACCTCCTATTCCTCTGACTGCATGGGTGTCTGTTAGGACTCACATTGCTGTATGGCAGCATTAGTAAGACCAAATTTGATCTTGGAGTTTTCATCATTTTAACTGAGAGAATTTATTTGTCAGCACTCCATCAGGACAATATTTAAGTTCCCTCTAACATGAAATTTACTGACCTATGATAAAGAACTTCCATCCATCTTGGAATGTGGTATCCAGATTTTCTTAACATGTCCATAGACTATAGAGCCATTGAAAGGCTGAAAGTGTGATCCCAGTGAGACCTCAAGCATCTGCATGCATGACATCATAATCTGCAGTTCCACAACCTGTGTGTGGCTCCTTAAGGATGATTGTGTCTGCACTGCTACCAAGCCAGTCTCTTCCTACTCCACCTCCTTCCAAAACACACTGGCAAGAAAGGAACACACCAAATGTTAAAGACAAGAACAACAAGAAAGCCAAGTATCATTGCTAAGTGTAGAAACAAAGACATTCAGCTTTTCCTGGTTTCATCCACTTCCCATACTAAAAGCATGCTACCTGTTGCACTATTTAGTATGAGGATATAAGCAAATGATTAACTTTCCTGCATAATTTCAAGAAGCTCCTGGGAAACCGAGGCCTACTATGGTGTTTGTATCCCTTTCTACTGCTGTGACTGTCACAGCACTACACTTTTTTACTTTTTTACTTTCAAAAGTTTTACTTGTACATGAACCATTTATTTTCTGTAGCTTTTCTAATCAATCATCATTTATAATAACACCCTGTTTGCTCTGTGAACAAACACAGTGTTTATTAGTCTCCATACACATGTTAAAACCTATGATCCCATCCTCTCATAACACTCATAATAACACATTTTCAGATCGCTTAATTCTTCACTCCAAATAAATCACTGCTAAAGCAAAGCCAGTGATGGAGAGCCAGTGTTTCAACATGGGGCCCTGTGCTGCTTTTACATATTGGACCTTTTAGAGGCGACTCGGAGCTGTTTGAATGTTTATGTCACTGTCCAACAGTCTCTGGGTTAAATCTATCATGAGCTTTCAGACTTTAAATCAGAACAGCATGCAACAGGGGGTCGAGTTTCTCTGTGCTGGAGGCCCCGGGGTCCAAGGCCTCGCTCGCTGCCTTTGTTTCCAGCTTTCAGGCGTACCCACACTCAAACACTCAAACACTCAAACACACACACACACACACACACACTCTAAGCCCCCTTCCCAAAATATCTCTTGCACGCTACACTCTTGCCTTTCGTTCCACCTCCACCCCCTGCCTCTTTGTCGTTGCCTCCTCCCCTGCCACCCCCCCACCCCCCCTTTTCCAAGCCAATGGTGAATTAGCATTTTTCCACAGCTTTACTTTTGTCTTAGTTAACCCTCCCCACCACCACTGCCACCACTATACTGCCCCCCCACCTTTCTCTATCTGCTGGTATGTGGCCCATCATTAATCTGTAGCACAGCCCGAAATGACCCCTCAAAAACCAGCCCACGGGGGCCACTGCTGGGAAAGGGGGGCCCTTCACTTCTCATTAAGAGCCAATAGACGCCCCAACTCCCCATCCTATACGCCAACTCCCCCTCCCCTCCTCTCTCTCCCCATTGCTTGCTCACTATGTCACGCTAATCGCATGCGCTCATTAGCATGGCGCCCCCGTTTGGGTCCTGCCGTGCATTATTGGGTCAGGCAGGGGAACGGACGCCTCTCTTTTTGTTGGAGTTGGCTTTTAGAGATGCAAAATATGATATCCATTGAGCCCCTTCACGTACTCTCGCTACCTCTCCACCCCCCCACTGTGCGTGCTAAAGACCCTGCTACGAAGCTGCATCCCAAAACAGCCCAGCTCTCATCCCTCCCTCCACCCCCAGCCCTGGTTAAAGGAAGTTCGCCCCTGATCCAGTGACCTGTGCCAAGTCTGAGCCAGTGCTGTGCCAGTCTGCATCCCCCACCTCTCTTTGCTTCTCAATCAGACGTGTTGATGAGACTTCAAGGCATCTGGGCACACAGCACAAGTCACAAGGCTCTCAGCTGAGTCAGTCTCAGCCCTCAGTCTGCCACCCAGACTGTGGTGGACTCAGCCTAACACCTAACAAAGTCAGCAAAGCTTTACTTCACTGTGGTTTTCAAAGGTTTAGCTAAACTCATGATGATCAGCAAAGGATGAGGCATGGGAAAAACTTGCTAAGGGGAGTAGCACATGTGGATACACGCACCCACCCACACACACACAATATGCATGGGCACATACACACAGATGTTCCCCGATTCCAATGCCAGTCAACAATAATGAAACATGATGTAACCAAAATATTATTTCATAATTAAATTCAATAACTTGCCAATGACGCCCTGGATTAAACTGTAAATCCCCCTGATATTATGGAAAGTGTAGTGTGACAGCTCAGGCCTGTAAATTACAGTTAACCCCGCAGTATTTCACACTGTCAGATAATAACAGACAGACAACACACACCGGCCCTCATGTGTGCAGACATGCTGACTTTAACTTAATAACAATAAAGTATGACATTTTATGTTGCGTTTTTATCCAGCTCTTTGTGCGGCTCTTCATGTCTCTTTGTAAGATTACTGCATGTTTACTGTTCTTTGCGATTCTGATTGGTATACATCCACATGTTCCACTTTAATGCTCAATAAACACTTTTATAAGTATATAAATCACATTTATAACTTAACTTTTTTAATTCTGGTTTATTACAACATGGGTTTTAGATTTGTGGTTTTAGCCATCATTTCTATTAGTTATGATAACATTGTACTCACTAAGATAATTGCTGAGATCTGGGAACATATCAGTATAAGTCCAACAAAAACAAGAGTGGTCAGACGATCATACAGGCTGTAAAACAAGCCAACAGTTTTGCTAGATTGGAGGCAAAACTGAAAGTGAGCTGCCCAAAATGTCAGTAATAATCCCCAATTGCACAGGAAGCTGGTCTCTAAACTGGGATGGTTGTTTTGGGTAAAGTAACCTTTGCTTTGTCTTCCAAATATGTTTGTCTAACTTGGGAGTTTGTCTGACTTTGTCTGACTATCTTAGCAATGTACTTGATGACTACAATTTTATTATTGCTAATAGGAATCATAAGATAAGGCCCAAGTAGTAATAAACTGGAATTGGAACTGTGTTAATCCATTTTTAGCCACTTGGAGGAACACACACACCAAGCTATAAAGACAACATTAACATTTTATGACCTTATTATGTTTTGGTGAAGAACATGTCAGCAGACAGTTACCCATTCACACATGCAGCAGACACAGAGCAACATTAGCATTCATTTGGAGTCGTGTTTCTGGCCACGTGACGAATGTAAATCCAATACTCACTCAACTTTTAGCTCTATTTTTGGTCTCCACTAACTCCTGAGAAAATTCTTCTGGCTCTTTAGCTGCTAAATGCTCCACTAGTTCCACTATTTAGTAGTTGCTAACTGACTGTCTGCTGTTTGGTGCTCAATTATTAGAATTATTAGCACTTGACAGTGTTTTGGTCCTTAATCTATAACATCAAATTTTATAAGCTGATGTTTTGTATGTGAAATCTGAATCTGCAATATTTGCCTCTGAAAAGTAAAAAGTAACATAAAATAGAAATACTCAAGTACCTCAAAATTGTACTTAAGTATAGGACTTGAGTAAATGCACCTTATTACTTTTCTCTACTGAATCTGACAATAAAATTTTTCATTGACTTCATGTATTTTAGTTTTTAAATACATTTTCTTTTTGTCTTTTTTAGTGATTTTTTTTTAATTGAAATTGATTGAAAGTTTTCTGGTACAGGATATGAATCCTCCACACCAACTAAAAACCATACATACCAAAAAAAAAAAAAAAAATCCCAAAATCACAATAACTTCACAAATAATCACAAGTCAACTTTATAATTATACAAAATATCCTTTGCTGACCAGAAATGATCCAGTCTATTTTTAAAAGTGTTAACTGAAGGAGCCTGCACTACATCCTTTGGCGTGCAAATTGTACTAAAGCATTTAATATCTTATGTTAATATACTAATGTACCAAAACCTCTCCCAGTACATCATACCTCAATACACTTGTACTTGTCATCCACAGAAAGACCCCCATCCTACCCCCTACTGGAAACAGTAGATCTCACAAAACACTGTGTCAAACTGATCATTGATATCTGGCCTTTTCGCCGTGCATCTTTTCTCTTAGGGTGTCAGAGAGACCTATTGTCCGCCCCCCTGCGCACAACCCTTGAAAACCAAGGGGGCCCAGATCTGACACGGCTGACCTTGGTGTCAACCCCCTGCACCCCACCCTGCGACCCCTTCTCCAAGCTGTGGGGTTGGGGTCTCATTTTTCGCTGACTGCTGCATTGTGGGAAACCCAGTGAGCAGAGAGAGAGAGAGAGAGAGAGAGAGAGAGAGAGAGAGAGAGAGGTGGGGTGAGTGTGTGCATATGTGTATGTGTGTGTGTGGGGGGGGGGGGGTCACATCCCCAATCAGTGATGTAAAACAGAACCATTGTCGGGGTGGCAGGAAAGAAAAACCCTGATTAATGCAATGGGGTGTTTGTTTGAGAGATGAAAGAGGAGAAAAAGGGGGGTACTGCGAGAGAGCAAGGGAGGGAATGTAGAAAGAGAGAGAGAGAAGAATCAGGGCATGAGAAGGTTCTCGACGCATTCGAGAGTCTGTTCAATGTCCAGCGGAGGAGATCTGGGGGAGAAATATTTCACAGCTGACAAGTGTGTGTGTGTGTGTGAGAGAAGAGGTGGGGGTGTGGACGAGGGACAGGAACTGATGAAGTGGAGCTGGAGTGTGTGTGTGTGTGTGTGTGTGTGTGTGTGTGTGTGTGTGTGTTGGGGGTCCTGGAAATATGTTATGTAACCTCCTCTCTGGGGAAAAAAGAGAGGCGAGGGTCAGACCAAGGTAGAAGAGAAGAAGAAGAGAGGAGGAATGTCATGAGTGAGGAAAAAAAGAGGGAGAAACAACTTTCCTCTCAGTCTTTTCTCTCTGTCTGAGGTATGTATGAGTATGTATGACCTTCAGCGGCCACCTCTCTTTCTCTTTCTGTCCTCCCTCATTCATGTATCAACCCAACTTCCTTCTCTCCTGCTCTCTCCATGCTTCTTATATAAACACTCCAACACATACTATTCCTACATATAAGTACATCTCCACCCCTCCCCCATACTGTCCATCCATCATATAAACACATTTCTCCTTCCTTTTTCTCCTGCTGTCTCTCAGCCCTGGACTGGGTTGCACCAGCTATTCGTAAATCCACCGCTAAGTTTGTGTGTGAAGTCCTTCCTAATGAAGTTCTTAGTGACTACTAGTTTCAAATCAGGTTGCACCATTAAAACTTGAGGAACGGCTTAGCTAATAAAGAGTTTAGTAATGTGTTAATCACTTACTAGAACACATCTGTAGCTAGTCACTGTAGCATCACAAGCTGTAACATACCATTTTAGGGGTAGCAATATATTAAACTTAACTGCCAATCCTTTATGAGTCATACATGCATATATGTGTTTCAGAGTTTGTAGTATTCATGCAGTTTTGAAAGAGTGGGAAATATCAGATTATGCTAAGGTAACCAGCACTATTTAGTCATTTAGTCTGACATTAGCATGACAGTTTGTACTTTGACGTATATTGTGTTATTTTTGTGAAATGTAATTTATCATTTATCATGACTAAACAATATTTTGATCAAGTGTCAGGTCATGTATGTCAACCATGTTTCATAGTACCTCTTTTACTCTTCAATCTAAATAGGTCCTATATTAGCAAGTTAGTTTTTGTCACCTGCCAGGATGAATAGTTCAAGTATAGGAAGTTTGATTGTTGTGTTGCCTCTGTATACCTGGGTCCTGACCTCTACATATATCAAATATTTTAATATAAGTATTATACTTATAAAAGTATAAAATACTTATAAATCATGATAACCAATGATATGGAGTGGAAGTAAAGTATTAAGCTGTAGGCTTCATAAAGCTAATAACACATGAAATCAAGAGGTGTTACTTTACTTCTTGTGATAATTGTGTTGATGCTATGTGTTTTTTTTACAGTAAATAAACAAAGATCTACCAACCTGTATGTGTATCATGGCAGTAGCAGAATAATGTCCTAGAGAGTAAGTATTTAAATCAACATGCAAAATAATTATCAACACTAACCGACACTAAAAGTAGTCTACTAATAACTCTGCTAAGTTTGAACTGCAACTAACTCCAGGTCCTTAAACGCATCACTTCAGACGTAAAACTCATATCTAATCTGTAAATACGACATGGCGGCATTTAAAAAAACAAACACGAGCTCAGCATGGGCCTCATAAATTGTCAGCACATAGTCACGGTTTTCTCTGAAGCCCATATGGCTGAATGTGAACACACATTTGGCCTGCAGCTTAACACATCCTGCGCAAACCAGTTCATTCAGATCTCTGCCTGGAAACCCGCTGTCTTTTTCACAGTGTTTCATTTGCAATGATTGAGCCCTCGTGTGTGCCATTATGCAACTGCTTTATGATGTGATTGTGTTAAGAGTTGCTATGAATAAATGAAGCAAACTCCAGGGGCCAGAGGGGCGGGGGGAGGTGGGGGTCTGTTGGCTACAGTTGGACCACAGGTTATTGTCCAGATCAAAATGTAGTTTTGTGTTGAGTAACTGCTCTTGGGTGGCGTCACATTACTGAGGGATGTGTAATGTAATGTGTCATCCCCCAGGGCCTATCGAACAGTACACTGTAATAATGAAACCAGACGATGTCATTTTGGTTTTATTACATAACCTTATATAATTTGCCATTTATTTAACTCATTTTGTATTTGATACTTTTATTCTTGTGAAATATTTTGGCAAAATGTACAATGTTTTTCTTGCCATTTTGTTATATAAAATATTTGTTATATGGTTCTTGTGTGCTAAATCTACTGTTGGCACTTCCAATGCTATATCTCATTATGTGTGCTCTGTCAGGCATGTCTGTGTAAACCAGCCCATATAACTCCCTTTTCTTGGTGTTTTTGTACATATACTTACATATACATACATATGGATGCATATACTGTATGTGTAAATGCATATACATGTATTGTCTTTCCATTCATTCATATACCATTGTAGGCATTTTTGACCACACCCAAGTAGTTGATGAGTTCCTGCAACATTCTGCTTCCTTCTACATTTTTTAAAGGTTATTTGCTTATCAGATCTTCAAGCTGTGTTTGAAACTCCCTCCCCCTCACACCTTTCCGATGTTGGAATTTGGTGTGATGGTGGGTAACAATTTTTGTATCTTTCTGAAACCGACAATCCAACAAACATGCCCACTTCATGCAGCGGTTGGCCAGTTGCAGGGATATTAACGTCTCTCTCAAGCTCACTCTTAATTTGGCAATTTGAAACAGCTATAAACACTTTGCCTTCAGATCTGGTTGGATGACATATCGTACAAACTAACTTGTTTTGAGCATACCCCAGTCCTAAGGCCCTGAAAGGTTCAAATGATAAAGCACGCTCATCTTTTCCTTTCTTATTACATCCAACATCGGTTCTTTGCTGCAACTCTTGCCAAGTTGAGACAGGAGGAACAGATACATTTGGAGGTGTAAGGGTGAGCAGTGGAGACTCACACAAAAGCTCCCAAGATCCCAAATCCCCTGCTGAAAGTGAAAGGAGAGAGAGAAATAGGAAGAAAACACCTCTGAGGACATTTCCCTTCTTTCCTTTTCTCTTTATCCCCTGCAGTGCTCAAGTGATAATTCTTGAGAATAAAAATCAGCAAGAGCTGTGATGGCTCTCTGCTTAGTGCTCAGCTTGGCTTCATTAAAAGAGCCAGCAGAAACGAAAGAAGGGGTTGAGGGGAAGAGGGATGGAGGGGAGGGGGAGCTGGTTCTCCTAAGCCCTATCAGTGTGTAACTGTGTGTGCTGTAACGGGGGGAGGGGGGGGTGTTTGGAGGTTGGACTTTTCTGACTCAGAGCCGTGCTTCCCGGCCCATAATTAATGGTCCCTGATGGAGGTGGGGCTGGACAATAGGAGCCTTTCAGCGGGGCCATGGGGCCCCCGTCCCGTACCCATCCTGCAGGCACATTGTTGCCCCACTGTAACTTCTGCCAGCTGGGCCTAAAGGGAAACTTCAACATAGTGGGGGCCAGGATCCTGTGTGTGTGTGTGTGTGTGTGTGTGTGTGTGTGTGTGTGTGTGTGTGTGTGTGTGTGTGTGTGCGTGCGTGTGTGTGTCTGTCTGTATGTGTGTCTGTCTGTGTCTGTATCTATATATGTGTGTGTGCATGCACTGATGTTTCTCACCAAATTGGATTACAGAGCTAAAAACATATGTAGAAAAGAGTGGAGACAGAGCAAGAGAAAGACACACTGGTTTATCATTATACTATAGTGTCTTTGAGTGATGGTGAATTAAATGCTTTAATTATTCAAAATTCTTGATGTACATAATACACACTGTATTATATGTGTATGTGTGTGTGAGAGAGAGTGTGTATTGTATATACACATTCTATAAACAATACACAGAATGAAGTTCTTCAAACAAGAGCAAAAAAATATGAAGAATTACATTTTGTTAAGTGAGATTCAAAGCCAGCAGTACTGTATGATCACTTAACTTCAATATATACTAATGTATATACTAATGATATCTAATCATATTATCTCCCCTTTTAAGGTTTAGAGATCAATTAAGAGCTTTAAATATCTGCTTGTAAAAGAAGTTTTGCAGTGCTTTTTTTCTAAAAACTTTGTGATGAACACTAGGGGTCAGTGTACCTACAAGTAAAGAGAGTAGAGCAGCACCACCACCCATCATCCCTCATGACTCAGACTGGCTCTCTGCTCTGTCTCTGCAAGCCAAACCAACAGCCATGGCCTGGCAGAAAGGCATTTGCCCCTGTCTTGTCTGTAGTAGCCTGTCTAATGATGCCCTGCAACATAACTCCAATCTCTTTTAGGATTTCTGATTTTATTCTTCTGTTTTTTAATTATGATGCCTTTGTCCTCAGCTTACCCTGGAATGCATCACAAAAGCAACTAAACAAACCCAAACGGATTGAATCTCTCACCTAACCTCTCAGTCTGTGTAATCATGTTGTTGGTATGGCTGCATGCCTGGAAACGTACATGTGGCTGTGTGAGGCTCTGTGTTTGCACGCAAGTGTACATTGAAGCCTGTGCAAGCATGTCTATGCATGCCTTGCATGATAACTGCATCCACTATGGCCTATCTATATTTAGAATGACCAACTTATGACATCCATACTGGCCTAATCTCACTACTTAATGTCATGTTATTTTATGTTACAGTATGTTATGTCATGTCACATCATGTCATGTTACATTGTGTTGTGTTGTGTTGCAGTCTGTTATGTCATGGCATGTCATGTCATATCGTGCTATAGTCTGTTATGTTACGTTATGCTATTTGTATATGTCATGTCACGTTATGTCACGTCATATCATATCATATCATGTCATGTCATGTTACAGCATGTTATGTTATTATGGTATGTGATACTACATAATGTAATGTTATTTTATGTTACAGTATGCTATGTAATGTCACATCATGTCATGTTACAGTATGTTGTGTTATGTTACAGTCTGTTATGTCATGTCATATCATATCATGTTGTAGTCTGTTATGTTATCTTATTGCATGTCACATCATGTTGTGTCATGTTACAGTATGTTATGCTATGTTACGGTATGTTGTATATGTCATGTCATGAAATGTGATGTCATGTCATGCCAAGTTATTTTAAAGTATGTCAAGTCACAAGTCACATTATGTTGCTAAATGTAAATATGTTACATTATCTTACATTATGTCAGGTCATGTCATTATGGGCAAACTCTTCCATGAGAGTGAGAACATTCCCACTCTGCCACTTTTATGAAGTAAATAATTTTGAATGCAGCGGATGGGAATTACCTAGGCTGACAGGGGGAACAGGGTGGGACCTGGAGCCCCTTAATCTGCCCTGTGGAAGCCTTAATCCCATTACTGTGCGAGGGAGCAGGAGCCCCAGGACGCTCTAGCTCACTGCCCACAGCCCAGTGACAAAGCTCGCTGTTGGCCTTTGAAGTGGGAGTTGACCTAAAGGGAACTTGGTCTGGTTTCCTGGAGGAGTGACAGTATCAGCAGCAGTTACAGACCAGCGGCTATCTCAGTGTAAGTACAGTAGCACATCCACAGGGAACTCCTATTGGATCTAATCTGAGTGAAACACGTTCGAAAATTGCGTTCTTCTTGAGGCAATTAAAATCTGGAGTGAAATATTTTCAGATTTTCCAATAAAAATCTAATTAATTCAAGAATAAAATAAAATGACATTATCATCACACCACTGCAGCTGACCCCTTATTCCAAGACATCAGCCATTCAGTGGAAACAAGTAAAAACATTTATCAAAATTTATACATGAACGTTTACAGTTACAGTCATTATCACATTAAATATAACCTAGAAAACTGTATTGTTCCATTGGATGTGAGTTTAATCCTACCAAAATACCTAAATGTTTTTATAGGAAATAATAGTCATAACATATCCTGGATCCGACCCAGCGTATTGTTTGTTTCTGTTTCCATTCATATTCATTGCATAGACACACTGCCAGTTGAATTTCCTCTCCCATGGTGCTGCTGTGTTTGGGGCTGCTTTTTCTGAATTCTGTCTCTTTGGTCTTTGATGTGTCCAACGCCATGCCTCTATTATTTCTTATTGGTCATAACAGCAAGGAATTGTGAAGTAAAATTGTAAATAGAAAGCCATCTATTCTCCTATGCATGTATGTCTCACTGTAAGGCCCTGGATAGGCCTGATTTCTTGGAGTGTCGCACTGAAGGTGTGTTGGCATGCACCAGCCTGTCAGTGTGCCCTGCACTGGGATGTGTGTGTGTGGATGTACAATATGTGCGGCTACATGTCTGCCTTCTTATATGTCTGTTATGTGAGTGTGTGCCAGCACACAAATGTGTTTACGTGAGGATGTGTTGGCTGATGTGCCAAAGGGGAAGCCAGTCTGTCTTGTGCGCGACAGGTCTCAGCCTGTCTGTGTGTGTGTGTGTGTGTGTGTGTGTGTGTGTGTGTGTGACTGGAGGCCTGTGCTTTTGGCTGGAGGTTCAGCAGCAGGTATCAGCCTGTGAGGGAGTGTGGGAGCAAATGTTGGGAATAGGCTGACATGTATTGTTTGCCTTGGGCTAAGTTTGGATTATTGAGCTTGTAGTGTATATTTGTATTTATGCAGTTGTGTTAGTATATCTGTATTAACATACATGTGCATTTACTATCTGTCATTTTGGGGTCAGGCAGGAGTCAAACAGTGATATTACTCTCATTAAATCCCCATCTCTTTCAAGCTAACTCCAGAAAAGATCACTACCACCCTTCTTCTTCTTCTCATTTTTTCAAAGTCTCTTCTCCCTTTCCATGCTGTACCCACAATCCCTTGCAATCCTCTCAGGTCCCTCAAAGGATGGCATTACACTCTGCGTGCACGTGGATGTGTGTGGCTGAATGTATTTGAGTCTACGGTTTTAGAGCTGTGGCTATGCCAAGCACTCAGACGGATGCTAACTTAAGCGTAATGTGTACATGCGCTGCTTGTATATACAACCACAAATGCACAGGCTGGAGCTTTTCTTTTGTTCTAGTCAAAGCAAAGCGGAGCTAGGGGATGCAAGGAGGAGATATGCTATATATGTCTGTGTTTTATGAAAGGGATGCCAAAATTGCGGTGAGGCTGTCTCTGCATCAGACGAGGTCATACACTTTGTTTACATAAATGTTTAAGGCTTTTGTGACCTCCACTTCCCCCTCTCAGCCTTACATAATCAGCCAACTAGGTCAGAGTTTCTCAATAAGCACGAACCAAAAACGGGTTTCGGGAAATCCTGATAAGATTGCAAAGAAGGAGAAATTCAATAGGAGAGTGTTGTGCTATCCCTTCATAGTCCCAGTGTTATAAGAACACTTGCTGCATCTACTGTATGTGCTCTGGCTTGACCCTTCCAGTCATCACAGTGTGCCTGGCTGTTCATAATATCACTGATCTTGGCCTGGTATACTCATTGTAGGATGTTCACATAAAGAGGGCCATTATGAATTGCCTACATATAGGTCACAATCTTGTGGCCGACTTAAAATGTGGGTCCTGATGAGAAAGCACTTAAGAACCTCTGATGTGGGTTACTGACCTTCTTGAAATTTTTGCTTGTGCTTGCATAGTTGGGACTGCTTTACTCTGTCAGTCTGTGCACAAATGTGTGAGGTCTGGTCAGGTACAGTAGCTGATGCAGAGCAAGTGAGCAGGAATAATAAGAGGTCAGGGTCTTACTAAGAAGAAATACTTGCATTTCAAGAAATCTCATCATGCCTTGTTCTGCAATTTTTGGATGATTGTCTGTCCATGCGTCATTTCTCAGGCCCGTGCACACTCACAAACGACATGTGCTGGTTCTAATTGTCTGTCCTGTCTGCCCACATTAGTGGCCTGTTTGTTCCAGAGGCCTGATGTTTGTCCCGGGCCCCCAAAAGGACAAGCCCAGCCCAAGAAGGGGGAAAGGATATGGGAGGGGACGACAAGGGAGGGCTGGCGGTAGTGGTGAAAGAGAGTGTGTGTGTGTGTGTGGGGGGGGGGGGGGGGGGGTATTGCCATGGTGCCTGGCCCCAAATGGGAACAGAGGGTAGCGGCAGCGTAAGGGGGATAAGGTCAAGCTGAGGTGCTGCCAACTCTGGTTAACCACAAGCGGACCCGATTCCAGCGGGACAGGTGCTCTCTCACGCCATCGCTCCCACTCTCCTTTTACCCCACTTTCTCTCTCCACCCACGCCCTCCATCTCCAACTTATTTTTCTCTCATTTTATTGTCCTTTTCTCCCTCTCCTTCCCCCCTCCTGAATGTTCTTCCCGTCTCCTCTCAGCACTCTATGATGCAGCAATGATGGGCTGGACTTTCTTCAAGGTTAATTTCACTTAAATCAAATCAAAATAGAAACACTTATTGTCATCGCTGTTTGAGTAGCAGAAGGAAGTTTTGCAGCAAAATAAACTGTATACTCCCCTGACTGCACTGCAACATAAAATGAAAACAGAAATGTGTTACGATCTGTGGCACAGGAAGCAGGACTCAAATGCACGACTCACTTCTCAGTAGTTTCAAAACTTAAGCTCTTTACTGACAAAACAAGAACAACAAAAAGACGCTTTCTATCTAAGACAAAGTACAACTAAAACCGCTCACAAGGAGGATAATACAAAGTACAACAAAAAAATCACTCTTGCAGAGGTAACTATACAAAGTACAAACTCAAAACGCTCCAGAAAAGGAGGAACACCAAAGTACAACGAAAAAACACAAAACCTGACAGTAGCTTGAGGCATGGGGGTACGCTGGCTCGCTTGGACCGACTGACACACAAACTGAACAAGACGAACTGGCACAGGACAAGGGGAGACGAGGACTCTATATACAAAAGGTGAGGGAGCACAGGTGAAACCAATCAAGGGCGGAGTAGACAATCAACACGGTGGGAAAACACAAGGGAAGGAAGTCAGGTACAGACACAAAAGAAAACTACACAATAAAACAGGAAGTGCCAAACAAGACTATGTGAATAACTTGACAACAAATAAACATGACACACTTAAACCTCTCAGCAGATCTGCCGCGACACCACAAAATGCTAGGGAGTTTGCAGTGTGGCTAGAAACTGGAAGGTAGGATGCTCTTATTAGCCTTGTTAGTACTCCTGCTTATATGTGCAAGTTGTCCTTAACTGCAGACACAGGACTACAGACCCATCTCAAAGTTGCCTTTTATTTTTTAAATCTTAAAAAAAATTGTTTGCAAGAAACTGAAAATTGGAGAAGGAAACTCTTCTCCAATTCCAGTCTTCCAGTCTGGTTTTCATCAGAGGTACAGCATAGAGAAGGCTCTCCTTGACATCTCTTTTGAAGTCTGATCATGGTGAAAGCTGCATCTTAGTTTTAGATTTAAGTGCTGCTTTAGTTATATATTATTAGATCATCTGAGGAGGTGGGCTGGGATATCTGGTATAACTTTTGAATGGTTTCCTATTTATCTAATCGCCAATTCTTTACTATCCATTGCTGATTGTGTCTGATTGTGCTCCTCTGACCTGTGGAGTCCCTCAAGGCTCAATCCTGGGGCCTGTGTTATTCTCCCTTTACATGCTCCCCTTGTTGTGCACATTATCAGTTTGGCTGTGTCTCTTTTCATTGCTATACAGATGATGTACAGTTTACGTATTTGTGAAACCTGGAGAACTTTCAAATTTTACACAATTTCCTTACGATTAGTGCCTAGTTGTCTCATAGTTTTCCCCTAATCAGACCTTAATCAGAAATTTCACAAAAGCACTTTACCTGGCTTCTAACTCTGAGTTGGTTTCTAGAACCTAGGGTCATTTTTTAAATTCCTAGTTGAAATGTGAGAAAAATCTTACGTTGGTTATTCAGTCCTGTTGTTTTAAATTAAGAAATAATGCCAAACCTACGCCTGCTTATCTCTTCAATAGCTCAAACAAATCAGTTACTTTTAAGGCGTTACACAATTTAACATTTATTCTGGTTTTGAAAAGTGCCGTATGAATACATTTTACTTATTAACTTACTAAGTGTGTAATAAGATCACACAGGGGTGCATTATGGGGCCTCCCTACCAGATGTCTGCGTAGCCTCAGAAAAAGCCACCTCCCTCCGTGCCAACCTTTACAGAAGTTAGTGCGGTTGATTAATGATTCATTAATATAGTATCTCCCAGTCTGTTCTCTAGTAACTCAACATTATATACTATAGAGTCCTCAATTAGGAGTTATTCAGGAACTAGTCATTAACAATTCCTTAATTATCAGGTCGCTCCTGGATCGTTCCTCTCTTGTTCCTTAGTAACTACTCACATTTTTGTGTTCCGTATTGTAAAGCGTTACCATTAGTGCAGCACTTAAGACTAGCCTCATCATCTTTAATCTACACAGAAATCTAGTCTGATCTTCAGAGCAACCAGTTCAACTGCAAAAATGGACACCAGTATGCAGGGTGTACTAGAGCTGACAGACAGTTTTATGCTGCAGGTACGTGTGTCAATGAGGAAGAGTACATGGGAGGAGAAGGCTGTCAATCATCTCAAAGAGTCGGTCTAGACCTGCTCTATTCGAAAAAGTGCCCTGAGATAACTTTGTTATGATATGGCGCTATATAAATAAAACTGAATTGAATTGAATCATCAGTGCACTGAATGGCCTGTGGCTTTAGCTTTTCTTGCAAGATTGAATTCTGGTGTTGATTTTCCCATGTCAGACAGCAGAGTGATGCGGGGCGGTTGTGCAACAGGATTCCTGACATGCATCTCTCTCTTTGTGTGTTTGTTTCCTGGAGTTTGTAAGGTTGCTGTCAGCGCACACACAGTGTACGCCTGTGTCTGTGTGTGAAGGCCTGCAGATGCTTGTAGCACTTGGGTGTGTTAGTGCACACCATCGCAAACACCATCAGCCTTTTGCATGTCTTAATCTATGCTCGGGCAGGAAGGATTAGCACAAGACTTGAAGAGAAACAGCTCAACACGACACATTTAGGGTTGCAGCATTTACGGTTGCGTCAACACTAGAAGTGAAAAAGAGGCAGAGAGGGAGAGACGGAGTGTGTTTGTATGCTGAAGAGGAAGCCACCGTGGTGAGATAAACAGCTCTTATCTGTGGCTGTGAGCATATTGCAGGGCTGGTTGAGAAACCACAATGTACGCAAGAGAGCAGACAGGTACACAGGCTGAGTGTGCTGATGTGAGGGAGATGAGAGGCAACGATTAGCACAGCAGTACACACATACACATACACAGACAAAAACATACATGAAAACATTATTACACAACTTACGTCACCCCAAAGCCACCAGATAAGATAATGTGCCTGTGCAAGACATTTATGTTTTTTATTCATTTTTGTGCTTTGTGTGTGTGTGTGTGTGTGTGTGTGTGTGTGTGTGTGTGTGTGTGTGTGTGATTTTGCGTCTGTCATCCCTTCTTGTTTGTGTAAATCTGTTTTGCATGTGTCTTTGCTAATAGGAAGCACTTGGTACGCGATGTTTTTTGCCACTTTGCATGAACATGTGACTTAACAGTATGTGTCTGTGTTGCCTGCTGACGACTGTACATCACTATTTGTATTTTTGTCTCCATGATGGTGCTCTGATGTCACGCATTGATTCTCTCACTACCCCCACTTCAAACATTGTGTCCAGTCATGTGTTGTTCCTTAAAGCTGCTACAATAAATATTTTTATACTGACTATGGATCAAACAACACATGTATGCAAAAGGTGTCACTCACAGTGGTGAACCCACAGAGAACTATCACCCGACAGTTGGCTTTACACCCAACCTGCAACTTTGCTGTTTTTGGTTGGAGTTTCATCACTCTCATCAGTGTTGTTTTCAGCCGAGCATGGCAGCTATTTTCAGCAAACAAACCCTAAAAGACTTAAAACTCTGTGAAACAGTTCCCAGGTAGGGACTAAGCCTGTATTACCTTTTAATGCAGGTTAAAACAAATCTACACTACCTTTGAATAGCCCTGATCCAGAATCATCATGTTCTCCTTCGACTGAAGAGCATTTCACAGTTTCACACTTTAAGATCAGTTTACTAATCATGAGGAGTGCTACTCAGCCTGTGAAAACCATTGTATAATGTCTTCTGTTGCTCTGGAGGGAGTGTTTTAAAGTCTGAGAAACTAACCCCTGATGATGTCATCTTGGATGGGCATTGAGACTTCAAATTTAAACAGAACAAAACAGAAAGGGGTAAAAACTGGGAACATTTTAAATGATAAGTGTAGGATCCAGTGTTTTTGGAGCTTGACCCATACTAGGGACTGAAAGTCAGGAGATCTGGCCCTCTGCTCCACCAATTCTGACCATTCTTTTTAAATCTGTCTCTTGCAAACCCCCAACCTCATAGAAGTACAATACTAAGTCACTGGAGTGCCTCTTTAAGCAGTGATAATTATCCACCTTGGGCTTGAACCCAGAACTCCCTTGCTGTGTGAATCCCACCTATGTCACAGCTTCGTGCTTCAGAGCATCTCATGTCTCATTTGTACAGTCCGTGAATGAGTCATCTCAGCTCGGCTCAGGCTCAGTACAGACTGTCCTCATTCACAACAATGTCTTACTTAACCATCCAACCAACCAGGGGCCGCGATGCACCAGAGGCTTAGTGAGTGTCCAGTAGTAGGCGGTAACAGATCACCGCTGTGTTTTCCCAGGGAGCAAAGGGCAACTTGATGGGTGTTTGAGGTGGGGAAGCACGTATGTGTTTCTCATTCATCTGTCTGGCTCTGTTTGCCCACACTGAGCCAGTACACTGGCTGACTGACAGCGTGCACCCACACACCGGACTTACACAGAAATGTTGTGTAGGCCTGTATATGATGTGTGCATTGCCCATACACAACCACAGACACATCACACACACTTAACCAAACAGTGAGGCAGAAAAATGGATACACACACATGCACAGACATAGATGGGGACGTAAACACATGGTTTGCATTACGGGGGGGATTGGGGGGTCTGACCGCCCTAATTAAGATTTGGACACCCCACCAAAAGATGTAAAAACAACAGGTTGGGGGGGTCGAAACATTTATATATCCTTCTTACCTGTAATCGTAATATTACAATATATTTCCCATATTCATTCCTGGAAGAATCTTGTAATACAATTTCAGACACCCCTAAAGTGGACCGTACCATTTCTTAACCTTGACATTAGTTGAACGTCTCGTCTGCCTGCGCCACATCATTACAGTGGCTTGCGTCCTCATTAAAGTCTATGCTTGCGTGCATTGCACAAGCTAATGGAGACACTGTAGGATACTTTAAGTAGCTAGCTATATAGCTAGTTTAATACACTTTACTTTGTTACCTTCAGAGTTTCTGAATTATTGTGACAAGTGTCTATGGATGAACACTAACGTTAGCTAGTTTCTGATTTGATCGCATCTTTTGCATTAGGCTACTTTGAAGACTGAAACATTAGCCTAGCTACTACTTAAAGGCATAGACCACCCAAAAATCTGACTTTGTCAGCTGTTATCTCTGCCCCACATTTGCCAGTGCAGGTACAGGAAGTATGCCTGCATTTGTAGTGTTTTGTGCTAACAGTGTGGTTTTGTATGTGGTGTGATATCAGCACAATCTCAGCTCACATGGGCCCACATGTGCTCACTCTGTTCTTTTCTACATCTCCTGTCAAGAGAACAGTACGTGTGCAACGGGCTATACTGCAGCAGCGTGTTTGTGAATGCTCTGTGAAGAACGTGTGCCCTCTGCTCCACCACATCACTGAGACACTGGCGTTTGTGTGTGTGTGTGTGCATGTGTGTGTGATGTGGTTTCATCCGTGCAGCATCACAGAGGTTTCCAGTCATTCTGCTAAGCAACCAGACTTACCAATAGATAAAGGAACTGTGTTCTGATGTTATCGTAACTATCTTCATCTCTTTCTGTTTCCCTTTCTTGCTTTCTCTCTTTCCTCTTGAAAAAAAAATCACTACAATATTTGTTTCCTATTAAACAAACAGACTTAGAGGAACATGAGATTATAGTGACCTTATGTGTTATGGAATCATTATGATATTCCTATGTGGGTAGTTTCCACTCAATAATAAATTAATAACAGCATCATATGTGACGTTCTTATTGATATGATATTTCTCATTTTAATTTTAGTTTAGTTTCTTTTTCCGTAATCCTGGTCTCTTTCTCTCAGAGCAGCAGACACAGCAGAGCATGCTGCAGAGAAACCAACCCAGAGATCTTTGAGGTTTCCTCCAGTAATGCAAAGACAAACACCACAGGTGATTTGCACGAGTTGTGGGGTTTCAGTGACTGGAGAGCACATGATTTACAGGATTGTCTTTTTTTTTTAAAGACAAAGTTTATGGTTCTTACCCATATTTCACATAAACGCCCTGTGTTGTAGTTCATGGGGGTGCTACAAGACTAGAAAACCACTATTTTGAATATCTCCTACACGCTGCAAACATCCTGAACAGACTCCCTCACTTACAGTAATTCAGTATTTGGAACAGCCGGTTTGACTCAGTCATTAATGGGAAATCATCAGTTTTTTATCTCAAAAGATCAAAAATGGGTACTGTCTACTAACACATGTTCTATGAGCTCAACTAATTGTTTCCAGAGGAGCGCAGTTTAGCTCTTTTACAGTAAACACACTTTAGGTCTAGTCACTGCTGGCAAAACTCTTCAAACAACTTAGGACCAAGTTAAGTTGTTGTTCTGCACCACTGCCATACAGACTTCCTTTTTCCAAAATCTGACATGGTTTATTGTGAGGAATGTCTCTGTACTACGTATTATTTTATTTCATGCAGCTTTGGGTATCTATCATAAATAAAACAACGGTCTAACTTGTCTGACGCTTGTTTGACTGAGTCAGAATCCAGTGAAATCAGAGGGATGACATCCGTTTGATCTTGTGCGTCCCATAGGCCTTTTCCAGAGTAAGCATTTTAACATGTCACAGCAGGAAAAGTGCAATCAATAACATTAACGATGGCTGAATTCCATTTAGGTGTTGCAGTTCCAGGGCTTTGGTATTGAGCACGCTGGCCCATTAGCATTGTTTACTGAGACACTTGAATGGAACAAGGTTAATAGTTCCACCTGTGGTTTCCCTGCTATGACATGTTAAAGGCTGTGAAATCACTCCCCCATTTACTATTCCCTATGACAGACACTCAGCAGTTTACTCTAGAGAGAGCAGTAAATTGAGATTTCGGACACTTATGAATCGTCGTCATTTTACTTCATCACTGACGGGTGTAGCGTCACACAATTTCAATTTTTGCATCAAATTGGACACATTGCATTTTGGAATTGCCAGCAAAAGGTGGAGTACATGCTATGGCCACTACTACAAACAACTGCTGTGTCTATATTCAGATACTTCCTTTAGTACACTTCCATGCAGCACACTGTACACTATGTACTTACCTGCGTAGTGCGCAATTTTTGACAGGGTAGTGTTGTCTCAAGTCGAACACGGCAGTTGTGCACTTACCAGAAATGATGGCGAATTGCAACCGGGTGGAGCATAATCACCAACATTTATCCACGATTGTCACACGCCAAAATGTCTGCCGGCTTGTTTGCTCACTTGACTTCAATTCAGTTTTGTTAAAAATTAATAAAAATGAGCTTTTACTTTTAGTGCGGCGTTCACCGTAACAATTGTAAACCGAGGCCGCCATTTTCATAGGCTGGTGGTCCTCCCCTTCCACTACGTAGCCAAGATGGTGACCGCCGGGTGAGAAGTGTGCAGCGTTCCACACTCAACTTTTTGACCCCTGATCTCGCCCAGTGCTCCCACAAATAGTCTGATCTGTACAAAAAATTAGGGAACAGGAAAAAAAGCAATCTTCCAATATAGCAGCAATTCAAGCTAGCATTAGCAGAAGTAACTTTATTCACACTGTTTGGTTTACTAGTTGCACAGAAAGCGCAGGTGATTATTTATTGTTAAACTCTAGTACTTTTTCTTACTTTGAGAAGCACCCTGACGAAGATATCCGATAAACGTTTGGTGAATAAATCATGGTGTACTGGAGAAGAGCTGTGCGGCGTGTTTTCATTCAAGATTCTGACAAACTCTGGCCACACACTTCAAGGACAAGCTAGCTTTAGCTTAAAAGTAACCTTTCACCTCGTTTCCGTCCTCATTCCTTCATAGAGCTATCATTCCCTCACACTATCCCTTCCTTTTCTCCCTTATTCCCCTACAACTAGAAAGAAAGACCCAGCATTGCACCCAGTGTGCAATGCACCACCACCACCTTCGCAGTCCCACAATGGACCCCTGAGCAGAGCGGGGGCCCTTTATGAACTTGGCAATCTTTTTTTTTTACAGTCTCCTAAATGAATAGGATAGGTAGGGGAAAAGAGGAGGAGGGGGTCCTCCTCTCCTTCCCTCCTTCAACAAGGTTGTTTCTCCTCACTCCGCCTTTGATGTGCAGCGGTAGACCAAGATTCTGTCAAGTGCACTGGTGGGGAAGGGTGTGTGTGTGTGTGTGTGTGTGTGTGTGTGTGTGTGTGTGTGTGTGTGGGTGTGTGTGTGGATAGGGTTGGAGGGGGGGCGTGAAAAAGCCATCTTGATGGGCTTCGGAAGTGTGGATAAAAAGAGGCACAGCTGGACTGATGGGAATATGGGAATGATGAAAGCCTCCTCCTCACCCCCACAACATACACACACACCATGAATACACACACACATGCAGGTGCGCACAGATAGTGAAACTTTCCTTTTTTTCTGTCTCACCCACACACACACTGCAGAAATGCACACATACTTGCACACAAACACACTCCTCCAGATTCCCCCTCTGTCTCTTTCTCTGCACCACACACACACACACACACACACACTGGTGTTGTTGTCAGTCACCCTGGACTTGTAAAAAGCCCCTCTGTTCGGGCTCCACCCCTCATTCTCTGCTAATGGTCAGGTGCTTCTGTTCTTACCCACAGAAATCAATCAGCAGTCTGCTAGTTGTCTAGCTTCCTGAATGGTGTGTGTGTGTGTGTGTGTGTGTGTCTTTTTCTACTTTTGACTATATAACTGTAGGTGAGTTATTGCAAAGCTGCTAACTCTTAGAAAAGAAAGTGCTGTCTGCAGAAATGACTCAGTGTAGTTTAAACAGTTTCTCACTCTGCTCATTGTTCTGTCCCGCACTATCTCACAGATTCAAAACATTAGTCTCAGACAGGCTTGTGAGTCATTACCTTCAACCCACAGATTGATTTGCTTTCAGCCAAATCTTTAATTTGTTGGTTTCTTCTTGGTAGGGCTGCAGGCTAACCAGTGAAAAGCAAACCAAAAGGTGTTCATCTCTGCTGTGTTCAAAGAAAGTGCTATATCTTTTTTAAAGACACTGAGATGAGCAGATTACTGAGAAACACCTTTACTAACATGCAGGTGCTGTTTCCACAAATATTGTTTTATCCCGTTCAAAAAATGGACAAACAAGCACAATAATTCATCATTCAATAATTCATCATGAAAGCTTATTTTATCTGTGAAGATAATTTACAGTTTCACTTTAAATGTATGTACAGTGTGTGAGCAGATAACTTTAAACTCTTGCTTGAGGACATTTTAGCTGTTGTTTGACATGAGAATCAAACCTGTGAGGTTATGACTACTTAAATTAAAAACAAATGGCATAATTGTTCCCCCCGACAGATTATTTTGGCTTGTCTGAAGAAAAATAAGATTTTGGGACTTTAGCTGTAGACTAAATTACTTGGTCAGATGGATGATTTTGGCTTGGTGTCCAGGCTGGCACATGGACACTGCCAGGTGCCCACTGCTCAAGGCCAGAAAGCACTCTTAAGCCCTGCCACCTTTCACTCACTTTAATAGGTGGCGGTGTGAATGCCCGATGGCACTAACACCAGCCTTTGGTGGGCAGCAGGCCTGGACGAACAGAACCTCTTATAAAACCGAGAGAAAAGATGGAGAGAGAGTTATAAACTGAAAGGCTGACACCATAAAGCACCGCTCCAACACAGAGGGAAGGCAAGGAATCACCAAGTTACCCACCCTCACAAACACACATGCACGCACACACACTCATCAGCCAGCCAGCCCCCGACATTTACATTAGAAGAGGAAGGACACAGTGGGCCTGTGGAGGAATAGAGGGATGGGGAGGAGAGGTCGGACACGCTATTGGGAGGTTGTAAACACTGTAAGACAGTATCTCCATGGAAGCCCGCACACTGCTCTGAGGCATCTCGCCCCCCTCCATCGAGCCGCCAGCCCCCCCAGCTTTTCCAAAGCCAAGTACCCTGACCACCGGGCCCCAAATCGGCCCCTCGCCTCGCCTGCCAGCCTGGCTGTCCAGCACAGCAGATGTGCACAGAGGAGTGGCCTTGGATGACTGGATCCCCTGGGCTTTACAGACAGCGAGGGAGGAGGAAAGACGATGAGAGTGGCCTTGACAGAGGCCTTGTGTGACCAAGGCCCTGTGTTTGTGGAGAGCTTACATTTACTGTAGGTGTCTGTTTGGGTTCATGCATGTGCAAGTGTGTTTGTGAATGTGTTTCCATGTCATTGCCTAATATTAGTCCAATGTAATTAACAGTAAATACCACATGCCACCTGTTTTCCACCAGTTATATTATGGTGTATCAAAAATTGGAATGGTTGTTTAATTTAGGTGTCTTTAAAGCTGCTATAATTATTATTTTTATATTAACAATAGATGACTCCGAGTAATGTTACAGGGATCTCTCCTGTCACCCAACTCTGCAGTTCCCCTCTACGCTACAGAGCGTTTTAGCATCTTTTTACTGATTGTTTGGGTTCACCTTCACTACTCTCATCAGCCTCATTTTCCATCAGGCAGCTGTTTTCAACAAAAAAGCTTTGATAAACCCACTGTTCGCTGTATTAGAAATGTATGAATTTTGCTATAGAAGTAATGTTACTTTTAAATTATTTATACTGTCATTCTAACCAACAAGTCTTCCAACCTAATGACAGAATAGGTCGTTTGTCAGTGGCTCCCAAAACGACATATGTAGGTGCACTGGACCTTCATCATCATGGTAACAACAACAACACGTGGTTAACTTTGTGAAGTGGTCACAGTTTGGTTAGGTTTAGGCACCAAAACTACTTGGTTAGATTTTGGAAAAGATCGTGGTTTGGGTGAAAATAACTTGTTAGTTACGTAACTTAACTTACGTACAAAGTTAAAATAAGTCAGCATTGACTTTTGGTTTCACACGGGACATGAACAGTGGTCTCCTGGATGAAAGTCCTGTGTTCATCCATCCACCCCGTCCTCCTCCCTACGTGTACTAAAGGCGCTCTTTATAGGTTGCCGCCTAATAATAAACGCACAGATGACCTATACTGTCGTATTTTTGGGGAGAACAGTCTCATTCTAACATGTATGTGCTGCATTGTGGATCTGGTATATTAATGTGTGGGGTCTTGTTAGCCCTTCTTCAAATCTTCATCATCATGATCATCAGTATCTTGAAAATCAACTTTGGACCAGTCGCACCATACAAGCTGCCTGACACCTGTTGTATTTGAATGTAAATTTGAATTTCCATCTGTTGTGCTGGACAGCTAGGCTGGCAAAACTTCACATAGTTGCTACATGCATGTCAGCTTTGATGTTAAACAGCCAGTTTCTGTGTGTGGTGTGTGTGTGTGTGTGTGCGCGTTTCTATGTGTGATCAGAGGCCATACAGCAAGCTATACAGCCCTTGAACTGCACGCTGCTCCTCTGTAAAGGAAGGATGTGAGGATAGAGAGGAGGAGGAGGAGGTTCTGCCTTGAATGAGCCTCCTTTGAGCCTGTGGTCCCATTATAGAGCAGCTATTATGTGACCCACAGCAGCCAAGCCACTACATTGAAGTTCCTTTACAGACAGACAGGAAGACAGACATACTGATAGACACTTATTGACAGCATGGCAGACAGGCAGACGTGTTCTTGTACAACTACATTTTACCGCCTACATTTTCAACTGACACATTCACACAAAAGAATTCTGAAAGTGAAATCAAAGTTTGAGTTTTAGTTTGAGTTTTTCCACATTATGGGCTCGTAAGGGTTTGGTACAATTGTAGTGCGCTGTCAGTGTCGTCACCCAACTATAACACACCTTGAGTTCAGGATAGTTCCCCCTCTCTTGTCTCTTATCTGTATTTATCTCACAGGGGGGAAAGGGACATGGGATGGAGTTGCTAGTAGATGGGTGGATGCCCTGTAAAACAGATTCCCATTCATCAGCTCTGTATAAAGGCCTTTTATTGGGAACTCTGTTCGTTAGCCCTCTCACCTCCTGTATTCACCACTTCACTCCCGGAGAGAGAGTGGGAAGCAGTTGAAAGATACACATGAGGATGGAGCAGGAGAGAAGTAAAAGGGTAGTTTAGGAAAAAACAGGCCTTCAGGGCTTCTTTTTTTTTTTACACAAAAGAGTAAGACAGAGTTAGAGGGCGAGGGAGGGAGATTGAATGCTCAGAGAGAGGGGAGAGTACAAGAGAAAAGGAGAGAGGGTTTACAGAGCTGGAGCGGGCAGCGCCTGCCAGGCGCTGAGGAATTCATGGTCGATTTGTCCTTGTTCGCAGCCGGTTTGCAATAAAAAGGAGCTGAAGGGGAGAAGGGGCTGGACCGGGCTGGGGGCAAGCAACAGATTGCAGATGCCTCTATTGGTGAGGGCTCCTTGTGAAAAAGTAGGTCCACCTCTCTGAGTCCCGAGCCACCCTTTAGAGAAAAGAGCCCTTCTCTACTGTAAAGGAGCGCTCGGGACATTGTGGGGCTTGTCAATGGCTCTCGGCTGGGGCACCGGGAGAATACAAGGAGGCCCAGTGTTCAGCGTCGCAGCTCCTTCTATAGAGGCCAGAACCGTAATGGGGGCCCTGGGGGCTCTACAGGGAGTTTAGAGGGCCCAGTTTCAATGGAGACCAAGTCTTTTTAACTGGTACATTGTGCAACTCTCTCTCCCTCTGTCCTAGAGATGGGAGAAAGGGAAATTCCTATGCAGATCAAACAGAATGTCTTCATTTCCAAATGAACGTGGGATGGCCGAAATTTGGAGGGACACAGTTTGAGACATTGAGGGGGTATTGTTAGTGTAGAGAGGCAGGGGGTTAGGTAGGTGTGTGTGTGTATTCGTGTGTGTGTGTGTGTGTGTGTGTGTGTGTCAAGTGTTGTTACCACAGACGGTGGTCAGCGTGGTCCATCTCAGGTGAGATTAGAGCCAATCACGGCCTGTTAAAGCAGCTGTCAGTCAACACAGTGGACCACTGGACCCAGAGCAACCTCCAGCTGTTTTCCAGTGTGTGTGTGTATACTCTGTGTGCTGATTCTGTGTGACTGTGTTAGGTAAGGTCAGTCATGAGTTGTTACGATTCTGTTTTCCCATTAAATCATTATTTAAAAGCATACTTAACTTTTTAAAACAAAGTATAATCACTTATGGTATTGAGACAGACACACAAACACAGAAAGCTGGCATTTCAGTCATTCAGGACTTGGTTACCCGCAACTTAGAAAAGACAAACTTTACACAGTCACCATGACCGCTGCAGATGGCTGTAGAAAATGTAGCTGATAAACAAAGTGCCGTCCAATGGAGTGACTGTAGGATTTTCCCTAACCTCAAGTCTGAATACACAGTGAGAGCTCAGGCCTTTTTATACCTCTGTTCGTCTCTCTTCTATCTGTCTGTATATATGCCACGCTCTTCAGAAAGTCACATGTGAAATGCTAAAAGATAATTGCAGTTTATTCCAACTTTGGTCTTATCTTCCCAGTTTTGGCCATTGGTTATGATAACATTGTAGTGACCAAGTGAATTGCTGAGATTTAGGAACATAACATCACTAAAACACTGACTACGTTTACATGCATAAAATATTCAGTTTTTTGCCCTTACTCTGAAAAGACAATATTCCACTAATATTCTCATTTACATGCAGCCGTGCATATTCCGGCTGTGTTTGACAAGGGTCAATGTCCTAACATGTTGTTTATCATTATTTGCATCAAAATAGGATTTTTTCAAAGTTTTCCACTGGTGGTGGACCTGTTCGACCGTGCGAACTCAGCCTCCCTCTTTCATTCATTCAACCACCTTCTTGAAAAGGTCAGCGTTGTGATATTTGAGCATATCCAAAAACCTGTTGATATCCAAGTCTTTCATAATGTTTAAAGGTAGGTGTGTTCCTCCTTCTTTCTTTTGTGCATGCATCTCTACCCCAGCCTTGCAAAGAGTTGTCTAGTTGGTTTGTTTACAACACACAGAGCTGACCGTAAACAGGCAAGAGGCCATGTGTCGTAAACTGCACTAAAAACCCCACTGAGACGCATATTCTGAATGCACATGTCCAAAGAATGCTTAATATTAATATTAATATGATTAATATTGGAATATCCCACATGTCATAATCGGGAAATGCTAAATTTGGAATAAGGCCTAATTCGGAATATCCAAACAGAATATGCTGTTTACATGATTCGTATCAAATTCAGAATACTGTCATATTCGGAATAATGGAAAATGAGTGTGCATGTAAATGTAGGGCATTCATGGTGTTGCACTGGTTTGTACACATGAAAAGTGACAAAGCAGTTGTGTGAAAAATAAGAGTTTGAGAAAGAAGTGGGTGTGATTGTCAGATTGGCGGTTTCGGAAAGTTACAAAACTTGTCGGATGCATCCCCCCTAAATTCCAAAAGGTGTGTGGTAAAGAGGTTTCAAACGCTGTGGTGGTCTCACTTATTTCAAATGTGTTTATATTTTAAATGGTCTGGTTGTGATTTGTTATAAAGTTATTGACCAAACAGCAGTTTTGCTGTGATAACAAACTCTTTGCACTGAAATCATGTGATACACTGTACTGTACTTTTAAAGCTACAGTAAATTGTTGAAGCTATTCTAAATTGAACACTAAGACGCACACACACTAACTCCCTAGTTGAAACGGTCATCATCCATGAACTCCTGAACAGGAACAGCGCTTCCTGCAGAATTCCCTCATCTCGCCAGCTGTCTGTAATATGTGTATGTGTGAGTGTGTGTGCTTTATCTATGCATGCAACAGAGAAACAGGGAGATGAGAGAGCGTGACACCTCTGACTGCCGGGTTCCTCCAATTGTTAGACAGGAAGCCCGCTCCAACTCCAGATAAAAGAAAACGAAAAGGAAAATACGGAAGAGAGACGGACAGAGAGGGAGGCCAGGGAGAACACAGAAATGCTCGCTCACTCCGGAGAGACAGTAGTGCAAAGGTGAGGGTTGTGGAAGAATAGAGAGCCCGTGAACAACAACAAGAATAACAACAGCACGGTGAGTCAGGCCTGTGGTTTAGCGACTGCCCTCAGCTGGTTCAGTGAGTGTGTGTACTGAGGAGAGAGACCACGTTCTGACGCACAATCTTGTGACACCTGTTCACTATCTGTAGGGTTCACACACACACGTATACCACATAACATAAGTTTTTACCTTGACTGTGTTTGAGATATCGGAATCCTTTGTTCTTTTCTGTTTCCGTGTGTATGTATGTGTGCACTTGAGTACCTATACAACAGGGGACATTTTGGAGGCCTGTTGGCCTTAAATCATGTTAAAATCATGTCTAAAACCATCTGGTTAAATTTCATGCCCTTACTTTTTTTTTTTTAAGTAAAGTGGATGGATAATTTTCTGAATATTTGTGTCACAGGGATATGTTGAAAACATTAAAGTTAAATTATCAATTTTTAAAAGACATAAAGAATGGCTTTGTACCTATTCAGTTTGTGTTCACCACAGTCAGTTTCAAGCCAGGCTGTGGTAGACTTTTTGCTTCTTTGATAGGTAGACATCAGTCAGGGTTGCAAGCCATCTTGCAATTTTCTAGGAAAAAAAGAAAAAAAAAAGTATATAAGTGTATAAGAAACAGTTGTCCAAACTTGGTCATTGTAGAACAATAGTCCACTGTTGGTAATATAGGAAAGTGTGTGTGTGTGTGTGCGTGTGTGACACCTAATGGTCCCAAGATATGGTATAGCTCTTGTTTTGAAATTAATCTTAGTGGGTTTTTTTTTAAACCATTACGTCACGTCTTCTGCCTTATACCACACCAGAAACATGAGTATCGAAACTGAGAACAATTACGCACATTTACCTCCTGTCCCTAAAAGGTATTGTTAATGTGTAGAAGTATTGAT
Organism: Macquaria australasica; assembly: GCA_005408345.1. Classification (NCBI taxonomy): domain Eukaryota; kingdom Metazoa; phylum Chordata; class Actinopteri; order Centrarchiformes; family Percichthyidae; genus Macquaria; species Macquaria australasica. Next base: position 469,435 of record SEMN01000257.1, read on the forward strand.
TCTGCATGTACGATACATTTGTTGTATTAGTAAGTGCCCTCAAACAGTGGAATCTCCTGTGTAATCTTTGTGATGTTTTGATTAACAAAAGGTTTTCTCACAAACCCTGTGTGGGTACTTGACTCAAATTTTACCTTTGTCTAAGTATCTAGTATCTGAATTTTAGTGATAAACAATGATTTCACACTGATAATACTGAAATTCAAGTCAAATTTGAAACAAAGTTCGACATTTTGGAAATGACAGCTGTTTGCTCTCATATCTGAGAGTGGTATAGATCTTCTCACCTAACTCTTGGCAAGAAAACCAACAAGTGTAATTTCCCAAAAGTATGCCAGTGATGAGTTTTAACATTTTTAGTAATGACATGCAAAAAGTTGCTAGTTGTGGTGGAAGGGTGTTAAACAGGAGGCTGGTTTAGCTTTAGTGGTGTTTACAGTTGATCCATTGTTCCTTGAGTTGCTTCCTCTTATTGTCTGCTTCACATCGATAAACAGGCAACAGACACACACATGCACATACAAGGGAAAACACACATAAAAGTATGATCACATGCTTCAGAATGGTACACTCACACAGTCCTTGCTGCTGTCCATCTGTTCAACAGGTCATGTAGACGTGATCGATGTCACACCGGCCATGCTAAGTGCTTGTGCACTACTCTTCCGTCGTCGTGGTTACCCACTGATGAGCGCACATTGTCACGGTGACAGTTTAAGGGGATGAACCAGGACATGCGTTTCATCAGGTCTGAGATTCCATGTTGTTCCAGCGTGCTTGAAGCACCAGCTGGGTGGAGTCAGCGGCAGCAGGATAATGAAGCTACTGTCAACCTGTGGTTATCTAAACTCTGGGGCACGGTGCACTAAAGCCCCACTCATCTGGCAGCCTGGGCAGGGTTACACAGAGAGCACAAATTAATACTGTATGACTCATGCTTTGTTTATATGTCTGTTTGTTACGTTGTTAGGGTTGGACCATTGTAATTTCAATTGCTGATATTTTGAGATGATACCAATCTTCAATGAAAACACTGTAAGTCATTGTCATCCACTTCAGAGGGGTGTTATTCTTTTTAATGCATGTAATTATGTTTTATGTATGTAATTTTATGTAATTAAATGTGACAGTTTCATTGAGCTTCAAACAATTATGCATGAATATTGATTTTTATTAATTACTATAATTTCTAGCTTGGGTTCTGGTGGAATGATATAGTGGCCCATGATGGTATATATGTGCAGACATGTCTGCCCTCACAAGCAGAATATGGTGGGTTACATGTTTAATATTGCAATTTTTGGTATAAAGAGGTCAAATGTAGAGTTATGAAATGTTGGTACAAAACCACTTTTATCAGTACTAGCATCTGCCTTCAAAAACACCTGTTCATACCATTATAACTTAAGGATAAGGTTGGTGATATTCCATGTTTTTCTATGTTTTGCACTGGGTGACATGTTCCTTCATTACCATGAACACCACTCAACCCCACATACACCATCCTGCTGCTGGAAATACTCACTAGAGCACTTAATGTGTATTTATCCACCAATAAAAATAGTCCCCAAAATTGCACTATTTACTCCTGTTTGAGTAACATTTGCTAAAATCTACAGCCAGCAGTTTCAGGAAATTACTGAGCCTTTTTAAAAACGGGACAATATTTTCGTGACCTGTGTTGCGGAGAAGTAACACTACCACTACGAATTTGTTGACAGTAGGAGAAATATAGAATATCGCCGTCCATATCCTTTAACTGATTCTTTGTGAGTGACTAACAATTTCTAGGAGCAGCATCATTCTCTAGATAACAAATAAAGTCAACAAAATCCTTAGTCACAAGGCACATCTGCACAAACTGAATTAGCCACATGTCTGAAATGAGTCATGGCTCAAACAAAACATGAGGCAGAACAATGGAAAGTCTATTCATGGCCTTGAGACAGGTTTCACGGTAAGACATGCTGCACAGCAGTCACCTGTTTCACCTCTGGCAAATATTTATTAAGTTTATTGAACGCCGTAGGGAAATTCACTCTCTGCATTTAACCCATAAGTGTTAGGCCTTAGACTGGTCAAAGACACTGACAGGAGAATTTACCTAACAGACATGTTTTGATGGCGATGGAAAGCCACACAAACAAAGGGAGAACATGTAAACTCCAGGACTTTCTTGCTGTGAGGCGACAGTGCTAACCACTGAGCCACCAGGCTGACAGCTACCTGCAGAAAAGTGTCTCAGTATGTGGGTCATGTCCGTCAGCCTCTAATCCTCTGTGATGCCGACCTGTTTGAACAGCCAGCAGGTTCTCACCAACACAGTTATGTAAGAGCTGAATGGAGGCCCAGCAAAGACACACACAGAGAGACAGACGGGTGGAGAGACAGAGAGAAAGAGAGAGAGAGAGATTGGTTTGCACTTGTCATAGTTAATTTACCTGAGCTCTACAATTAGACAGGAATTTCTTGGCACCTCAGAGTTTTTGTTGTGTGAGTGCATGTATGTGGAAAAGAAAAGTGGAGCGTGCATGAGTGTGTGTTTGTGTGCAGTAATGAGCAGGTGTTTGGCTAAACAAAGTTGGGCAGCTGGAGATTCCCCCATGTTGCGCCAAGACTAACATTAGACATGTACCGCAGGTTAATCGGATGCTACATCTCAGCAACTGAATGGAAAATAACTAGTGCAACACCTATTGACTGTGCTTAACTCTTTCTGTGCCAGCTCAAGAACTGATTATAGCTCAGGTTTCACTGCTACCTCTATAATTGAAATCTTCTATTCAGCATTAAAACTAATCTGCCTGTTTGATCATCATTCATGTGCATGTATTGAATGTGATCAAAATGTTGCCTTTACACATTTGGACGATTCTGCAGCACACAATTTACAGCCAATGCCAGTGCTGAAAGTACTCTGCCCTCTATATGGCAAGGCAGAAAGAAAGGGTGTGGAGGATGGGATGCCAAAAGTCATCCCTAATCTTACAGGCTGTTCACGCTGTGTATTCTTAGTCCCGTTTCACACTGGCACCTTTTAGCCCCGTGTTTAGTCGATTTTCAGGGGATAACCCCGCAAACTCAGGGCTAACCTTGCTCCGGAGCAGGGCTAGGCTAGTTGGGGTTAGCCCACTTGAAATGTGCCATGATTGTGTCAGTGTTAAAGCTTTCTTAGCCTAAGGCTAACAGCTCGCTTAGCCTGGGGGTAAGTGCAGTGTGAAAAGCCTATTAATCTTTTATTTGTTGCCTAACCTTTAACCTTAACCATACTGTAGTTGTTATTTGTGGATATCCTAGAAAGTAATAATTTAAACAAGACTAAGAGTCTACAGCCTTGCTAACGGCTCTGTGAGGCTGTACTGTAGCACTGTGCTTTAAGCTAAATGCTAACATCAGCATGCTAACAAGCTCAGAAGGACAATGCTAACATGCTAATGTTTGGTAGGTATACTGTTTACTATGTTCATTATCTCAGTTTAGAATATTAGTAGGCTAACATTTCTAATTAGCACTAAACACAAGAGATTGCCATTAGTTTTGCAGGTATGTGGTTATAAACCAAAGTACTGGACAAGATGAAATCCTAAGGGATCACCAAAGCTATTGCAATTCATCCTAAATTTCACTCAAAATGTTGTACCAATCCATCTAGTGGATGTCGAGATATTTCACTTGATAAGTGAAAACTTTGACCTGCTGGAGGCCCCAGAAGAAAAGAAAGGTGATCACCAAAGTCCCTAACTGTGTCTCAAATCACATACTTCTGTTAGTACACTTACATGCAGTACACTGTGTACACTATGTACTGACTGGTGTAGTGCGTTACTTTTGACAGGGCAGCGTCGTCCCAAATCGAATACTGCTGTTGTGCGCTTATCGGAAATGACGATCGCAACCTTTGACCACATCTTCTTCTTCTTTTTAACGACGGATTGCAACCAGGCGGAGCATTATCGCCAACTTTTTACTGAGATTGTCGCACTCCAAAATATCTGCCAGCTTGTCTGCTCACTTGACTTCAATTCAATTATATTAAAAATGAATGAAAAATGAACATGCTTTTACTCTTAGCCGTAACAATCGCAACCGCGGCCGCCATTTTCATACGTTGGTGGTCCTCCCCTTCCACTACGTAGCCAAGATGGCGACCGTTGAGGGTGAGAAGTGTGCAGCGTTCCACACTCAACTGAAACTCAAATCTAACCGTTTTGTGTACATCATCCAGATACTCATAGTACACTGCATTTTGCCATACTTGTCAGTGTGAACGCACTCATGCACTCAAAATATTAAGTGTAAGTACAGAAGTATGTGATTTGAGACACAGCACCTATGATTCATCCATTCATACAAAATCCCATGGCAATTAATCCAGTAGTTGTCAAGAAGATTTAAAAGTTTATCACTGAATGCCATAGATATGATGGATAATATGGACTGGTCTTGGTTTTTCAAAAAAGGCATTAAACATCAGCCCACCCTTAGAACACTATGTAAGCCCGATAGTCACTAGTTATTATAGCTTTAGTCTGTCGCACCGTGGACACCTCAGAAGGCCATTGGCTGCTGCAGGGTTCAAACATGTGACCTAGAATTCTTTGATTATCACAAATTTCATCTTCTTCAGGCTATCAGTCACTTTCTGTGAGGATTAAGGCAATGTCAGATTTCAGCAATGTTTTCACAAGGGTTAAAACAACATTCCTGGTCTTCACATTTTTCTAGGTTGGGTGATAAGAGTGTTGATACAGTGAACTTGCCAAGCTATGTTCTCCTAGAAAGTGATTCATCTTTTTAGGGAGAGGTAAGATGGATATGAATGTGATTTACTACTAAGATTTACAATGTGATTACATTCATTTTACACACAGCTCTTGGAGCCTTTGTTTGGCTTCTACAGTGGCCTGCGTGCAGTTACATGTTTCGAGTGCATAACTATGAATGACCTCTCCGTCCCTCTGACCCAAAGCGACTACACACCACATACACTGACAAATAACTAAATATTAAGGAATACGATTTTCTGTGTGCAGTAAAGTACTGTTTTTATTAATATCCACCCCAATCTAAAGTAAATCAGACATCCACAACTTGTAGACTCAGACACACACACACGCACACACACACACACACACCTGGGAATGACATCATGGTGTACAGAGGCCTGATAAGGTCATTAGTCAACAAAAGCAATGACCTGTAGCATAAGAAAGTGGCACTGAGTGATTGACTGAGACAACCATGCATGCACCCACACATGAACACACACAGACACACACAAAGTGGGCTACAAGTAGTTAATGATTACAGGAGTAATGTGATAGGCTTTGCTATTGCACCTGTCATATCAAGGATAGGTTGGCTCCCGCCTGTTTCTCACAAACCGTCATTGTTTTCACTGGCATGCAACACTAGCCACAAACAAAGCCAGTGTGTGTGTGTGTGTGTGTGTGTGCGTGCGTGCGTGCGTGTGTGCGTGTTCATGCCAATTTGTGAGTGTGATTATGTGTAGAGTTCAGTGCCAGTTTGTGTGTATAAGGTGTGGGTTTCAAAGTAGCTGTGCGTTTGAAAGGTGGCAGTGTGTTTGTGTGAGTGGCAGAGAGACAGACAGACAGATAGACAGACAACATTGTACCCACCAAAGTAATTGCAGAGATCTCAGAAGACAGGGTCATCACTAAAAACAGGTCCAAGAAACACGAGTAGTAAGACAATCATATATGTTGTAAACAAGCCGAAAGTTTAGTCAGATTAGCTATGAATGTATTTGGGGGAAAACCAAAAGTTAGCACGCCTGTAAAGTTGATAATAATGGTTAACAAATATAGTGGCTAATAAATCAGTTTAGGGGTTTGTGTACAACCTGTCTGATCATCTAACTGCTCATGTTTTTGCACTGACTGACCTGTTTTTAGTGAGACTGTCGTGTTCCGAAGTCCCAGCAATAACTTTGGTGAGTTCGGTGTTGTCAAAACCAATAGGACCAACGGCCAGTGGTGGAAGAAGTATTCAGATGTTTTACTTAAGTAGCAATACCACAGTTCAGAAATACTCTGTTACAAATAAGAGTCCTGTATTCCTGCATAATAAAGTACTCATTATGCAGAATGGCCCATTTCAGAATCATATATATTATATTATTGGATTATAATTATTAATGCATTAATATGTCAGCATCGCTAATGTTGCAGCTGGTAAAGGTGGGGCCAATTTTAATTTGCCTACTTTGTATACTGCTGGGCAGCTTAACTTATAATAACATATCATAATTTATAAGTTGATTTATATTTTATATTAATAATCTAAATCTGCAAAGTAACTAGTTACTGCAGCTGCCAAATGAATGAAGTGAAAAGTACAATGTTTCTCTCTGAAACGTAGGGGAATAGAAGTAGAAAGTGTCATTATATGGAGGTACAATTACTTCAAAAGTGAATTCAAGTACAGTACTTGAGTAAATATACTTAGTTACATTCCCCCACTGTCAATGGCCAGAGCTACAAAAACAACTTTTAATAACTCCCTTTGGTTAAGGTATGATTTGTTCCACCTCACCATACCCAGCTGAGCCCATGACCCGACATCTTTGACTACATGTGGACAACGCCCAAAACACCACTTTGAAAGCCAAGTGCGGGAAAATAAGATGACTGACAGTATCAAGATAACAGGGTTTCCTTTTCATTCCTGTTATCAGGCCGACTTAATAACCACAGTGTTCTCTCACACTGCTGAACCTTAATAGGAACATACCTGTAGATGCTTATATTTCATCCCGGTGACAATATCCAAGGTCTCTACTTAGCCGAGACCTGGAATCTACAAGACTCAACACGGAGCAGACAGCAGTATTTTAAGAGCAACTACTGAAATGCACAGAATGGGTGTGTATCGCAAGGCACATGTATCAACCTGCGGTTGGCTGTGTTTGATTTGTATTATTCAGTTTAATCACATACAATGCTTGTATCTGTCACGGGGTAGGTGTCACACAACCATAAATCAGTAAGAACATGTGATCTGTATCCACATGTCAAGACTGTCTTTTTTTTCTAAAAAAACAAACAAAAAACAGCCGTTGAAACTGTTCCTATGAACCTGACAGGGCATTCAAGAAGGACTCAAAGACAACAACAAAAAATTGTCTGCGATTCCTTAAAACAACACACTAAAGAAAAACAACCTGAGTTGAAGCTTTAATGTTAGTTTTGACCTCACAGCCTGGGCCAAAAGGGTTAATTAAAGAGGCGGAGCTTCAGTTTGTTTAATGCCCAGGGGTGCAGTGACTCAGTTGATTGACAAGTGGCCATTTCTGTCATTCCAGGCATAGCAGAAGCAGCAGAAACCCCTCAACCTGTGGTGTTTTTCCAAGCTGAATGTTGTGTCTCGCCGGATTTGCTAAATGTATTTCATGTCATGCCTTAGTTTTAGTTTTGTTAAGTTAAAGTCACTCACGTCTAGTCTCGTCCTGCACTTCCTGTTTTATTTTGTACTCACCTTTCCCTCTCGTTTCAGACCCTGACTTCCTCCCTTTGTGTGATTTTCCCGCCGTTGTGATTGTCTACCCCGCCCCTGATTGGTCTCACCTGTTTTCCCCTACCTCATGTATAAATAGTCCTCGTCTCCCTTTGTCCTGTGCCAGTTCGTCTTGTTCTGTCTGTGAAAAGAATTGAGTCAAGTGTACCAGCAAGTTTCCATGTCCCAGGTTTTGTTCCAGTCCATGTTATTGTCTGATCCTCCTCGTGAGCGTTTTCTGTTTGTATTTGATCCTCCTTGTGAGCGTTTTTGTTTGTACTTTGGTATATCCTCCTCGTGAGCGTTTTTTGTGTCTACTTCAGTAAAAGATTTTTGATACACATTACATGGTCTGAGGAGTCGTGCACTTGAGTCCACCAGTTTTGTGTCGGAGTTCGTGACACTGAAGAGGTGTAACAGTGGGGAATGGGGGGAGAACAAGTGTAGCTTGTCATGTGTGTGTGTGTATATATATATATATATATATATATATATATATATATATATATATATATATAGAAATTACATATTATAAGTCTTTAAACAGTACCAGCGCAATTATAACCTAAGTTATCATCAAACAGAAGATCAAGTTGCCGAGGCTACATTTGCTGCAGCTAATGATAATTTATTTTACTAGATCGGCAAACACAATGATACAGACCTATCTTATTTCTTAACATGAGGTTTACAAACACCAGTACTGCAGAAAATTATGCAAAAAATACAATAATACAGTATACAGTAGTCCACTTTCTCAGCAGACATTTTGGCATGTCATAACAGAGAAACACAGGTGTAATTAATAACATTAGCGATGGCTGCATTCCACTCTCTTATCGGGATTCTAATTGTTATTAATTGCACCCGTGTCATGACAAGTCAAAATGTCTGCTGTGAAAAGGTCTTAAGCAAAACCAGAAGCACAAGCGTCTCAATAGCTTGAGAAGAATCTGCCGAGTTAGTCTTGAAAAGTGGTGTTTAGCGCGGGTAGCACGCTAACTGGCCAGCTAGATAGTTCAGCAAGTCAACAAATAAATGTCAGCATGCTAATCACTACTAGCTAGGCTACGACTAGCCACATAATATTAGCTATTGTGCTAGTCGAGATATATTTGGATACGTAGTAAAACACTATGTTCTGAGAAATAACTGTGCTTTGCATTAACATTTACTCCTTAAATCAGTCTTACATACAATATCTGAAATGCATTTACAGCTGCTACAGAGTGACCAAGTATACAGAGTGCGTGCCAGTTACCTGTTTGCTAACCTAGCTTAGACTGTGGAGGCTACGGTCTGCTACACTTCTTGTCTGATACAACAGAAAATGTTTTTATTTTAAATAATTTCCTGTCTGCCTCAGACAATTTTTATGCTAATCGTTATCCAAAGGGTTCTACTAGCATTTTGCTAACAAGTGGAACTGCACCCCCAGGTGTCTGACCCAAGGTTTTGTGGAATCTGGCCCGGCATATTAGCATATTAGTTGGAATATAAAAACTAAGTATTTAGATGCAACGGAACACAATTAGCTTAGAATACCCACCTTCAACACCTGACAGGCCCTCCATAGCATCTACAGTATATCCTTAGAGTAGACATATGTGTTGAAAATAACAGTGATATGTTTGTTTCCCAGGCAAGTGCAATGAGTGTGTGAAATGCAGGTCAGGTGAGTCATCTTCTTCTCTGACAGTGCTGTCTGTTTTTTCACACTCGAATGGAAAACTCCACTTGTGTGTGTGTGTGTGTGTGTGTGTACGGGCAAAGACACACACGGGCTGATTCATACACTTTTATGACTGCCCTGACAGCGGGGCACAAAGCTGTGCTGAAAGGCCCCAAGGACATGCAGGAGTGTGCATGCTTACACACAAACACGTACTCACACACACACGCAAAACAACTACTTTTTCCCTCCCAATTTTCTCACTATCACAGAACTGATGGTATCACAAGTATCTTTCTACACACAAACTCACAAAAACACAATTTCTTTCTCTCATTCACTAAGTTCCTCACTATCACACATACACACACACACACACACACACACACACTAGCTGAATTGCTGATGCTATAAAAAGACAGCAGTGTTTAACCTGTCCTTGAAACTGAACAGACAGCCAAAGACACACACACACACACACACACACACATACTGTCACAACTCCAGTCTATATTACATACTGCGCTGTTTATGTTTAGAAATGACAGCTCTGTCTGGCTCAGCGTCCTATATGCATACAGTGGGGATGTAAAGTGCCAGCATGACTACTAAAATGACCACTCAGGCATAAACCACGCACACAAACACACACTCAAGGTTTCCCTCGGTTCCCAAAATCCTCCTCTTTTCGGTGCAGCTTCCGTGCGCTTACCTGCATTATGTTCCACATGTAAAGTTGAGCATTTTCACACACACTCATGAACACACAGTAAAGCAGAAGTGCTGCTCAGCTGTGTTACTGAAGTGTGTCATCCTCCCCTTGTGTGCCACACTCCTCTGTTTCTCTCGTTGACCTTCTCAGTCCTCCCTCTATCTGTCCATTTTGTCCTTCTTATCTTCCTCCCTCTTCCCTCCTCCCCCTCTCACCCTCCCAGTGATGTTGTGACCCTTGACCTGCCGTTGACCCTCGCTGGTTTCACTGGTGGCATTCCAGCCATGGCTGCTGTCTGATGTCTGGATGCAAACACAGGTCACTAGGCAGTTTTTATTATTAAGAATTTTATCTAAGGTATTTATTTATTTGTTTGTTTATTACTTACTAGTTAGTGGGGTGTTACACAACTCCTTCAAGACTCACAGCTCAAGTTAAATTGACCTAACCTCACACTGGAAGCAGGGGGAAACAGCTAGCCTGGCTCTGTCCAAAGGTAAAACAAATAGCCTATCAGCACCTCTAAAGATCAGCATTTATCATATTATCTTTTGTGGCAAGAAAATGACAAGTTGTGGTTTTATGGGGGGTTCTGTGCAGGACTGTTTCTTAACTTACTTAAACTTCCTAATGTTAAAGTCACTGTGAGGTTGCCAGGCAACCAGGAGATTTACCGTTGGACAGAGCCAGGCTAGTTGTTTCCCCCTGTTTCCAGGCTTTATGCTAAGCTAAGCTTTTACTGGTGATCTTCGCATCTAACTCTCGGCAAGAAAGTGAATATGCCTATTTCCCAAAATGTCGAACAATTTCTCTAATTATTCCTGCAGGTAAACTGATTGATCAGTCGCTTCATTGTTAACCTCACTGTCTTCACTTCCTTCCAGGCCGCCCCTAACTAGGTTTGGGTTAAAGTTTTGTTGTTGTTGACATACATTACACTCCTCCTTACACTGCAGTCACTGATCAACATAATCTTTATTTACATCATAGTAAACTTCACTTTGAACCTGTATTTGTGTGTGACTTCTTTTTAGTCACTTGCTCTGGACCTGTATTTCTTTCTTTTTTTCCTTTTCTTTTTTTTTACATCCTTTAAAAGTAACTAGTTTTATGGTGTTATTAAACTCAACTAAGCAATTACAAAGACGTGGCTCCTTGACATTATTGGCAATGTCCAAAGCCCTTCACTTCCCACTGTTAGTGTTAGCAGCCTCACCTCCTTCACTTTAAACACACAATCTGGCCTTCAAATCCATCTAAAAACCTTATTATGCCACACTTTCACAATGCCTCAGGTTTTACATCTTTGGATCATAATGCACCACCTCTCATCACCACCACTGTAACAGAATGGTCATATCTGATAGCTATGATCTGCTATGACACAATGTGTCCATACAGCACATTCTGTGCCTATAAATGACGTAATCAATCAGACTTTAAAAAGTCAACATTTGCACTTGTGCTATTAGTGCTATTATTGCCTTACATCCCTATGTGGAACTGTATTGTGCTGCTGTATGTTCTCTTTCCTCCTGCTCTCTCTCTCCCGCTCGAAAAAGTGCCCTGAGATAACTTTGTTATGATATGGCGCTATATAAATAAAACTGAATTGAATTGAATTGAATTAGTGGTCTCCTGAGCTGTGTATACCTGGATATAATGCAGTATTCCTTTGTGTGTAAATGTACCTGTAAGTGTGTTTAAGTCAACGTGTGTGTCTGCATGTGCATGTCTGCCGCCATTGTAAAGGTCACAGAGATTATCAGCAGGGTTGTGTGTGGGAGTGTTAGTTGAAGCATGTGTGTGTGCATGTGCATGCATGTGATTGTTTGTGCATGCAAAAGGTTTGTGCATAATACTTAAAGTCTGATTTGTGGTCCTCTGTGGAAGCCTTTATGGACGGCAACTGCTGCGTGTGTGTGCTTGTGTGTGTGTGTGCTTGTGTGCGTGTGCTTGTGTGTGTGTGTGTGTGTGTGCGTGTGTTAGATTCCAGCAGGCTGTAGATCATTCGCAGGTATGACAGGTCAATCTTCAATCCAGATGGCCTCACAGACTCCTGGGCTGCATTCCAAACAGAAACACACTTTGCTACAATGTGACCTCACTCACAATATACTGTGTATATATATATATATATATATATATACACCAAGCAGGTATGCCTAACAGTCAATCCTGATTTAAACCCAAACTTAATAATTGACACTTCTAGATGAATCCCAACTGTGTCGTGAACAAGGACACATTGTTAGGTTCCATGATTTTGAAATGGAATGGTGCCTGTTACTCACTGACACACTTCACAACCAACAGCTATCACACTGGGATCCATAAAGAAATAAACACACACACACACATGACAGTTTGAGTTTAGCTTTTCTAGGAGCCACTATCTCCTCTTTCAGACAACAGCACCGAGTATCTCTGCTGTGATAGCCTCAACAGGGCAGCACAATATGTGTATATGAGTGTGTGTCGGTGTCTGTGTCTGCTGTTAAGTGTTTATTATAGTAGACATCCATAATTAGCATATTTCTTATCATACAGTGTGCTCTCCGAGGGTAAAAGGAAGGAAGTGAGAGATAAAAATGTGAAGAAAAAAAAAATTAGAAAAGAGGCAAAGATAGTCTGAAAGAGATGAAAGAGTGAACTTCAGTAAAGCAATGGTCTTGCTCTCTCTCACCAAAAACCGCTGGAGTATGATGAACGAAAATGAAATGAATGGAAAGAGTGGAGCAGCAGAAAAAGATTTAAACCGGACCTCAGATCTAAATCAGAGACAAATGTCAGCGTTGGCTCGCCCATCTCACCTCATGAGTCAGGGGTGATGTCCTCAACATCTGTCATCGGCTTCATTTCTCTTTCCTCTCTTTTCTTTTTCCATCCTTCCGCTTCCATTGCTGACTCCAGGACAGTTGTGGATGACAGCATGCGATGACAGCTCGCTTAAAAGGAGTACTTATAAGTCATATTGACTTATGACAAGAAATCCACATGCAGATATACCTCTCTGTATGCAGTATTGGTTTACTTTGCTGATGTGCAAACTACTGCGGTAAGTTGAAAGAACTGCAGAAGCTTTATTTCATCTAAGTATGCAAACAAGCACCAAAAAATACACAAAATACCGGACAGATTTGTGACCATAAATACTGAAAAATGAAATAGAAATGTTGCCTTAAAGTGCGGCTAAACACAGATTAAAAACTTTGCACGGTCAACATTCTATGCTAAGAGTATCATGAATGTGTATAGTGCATTTCTGTTTGTGGGTGTGTGTGTTCCTTTTCACTGTTCTTCCTCATAACAGGATATGACAGATATGGAAAGACTGTTGGCCGTCTCACTGGACGGGCTGCCCCTACACACACGCGCACACGCACACCTACACACACACACCTACACACACACACACACACACACACACACACAGGTCAGTCAGGCTACCACTGTGATCAGATGTCCACCTTTTCCGTGTAAATGTCGCTTCACATCTGGGGGGTTTTTCCATGACATAAATCCTCATCTCCTCACAGAACACGTCTGTGCATCCATTAATAAGGTCTGAGTTCCCTGTTATCGCCACACAGCCTTCACAGTAAAGGTGGAAATGACTTTGACGTTTACAACGTCCTACAACCGTCAGTGAAACATAAACATGACAGGCAGGACAAAGGGTAACATACATTCAGGTTCACAGAGCAGGATACCTTGGATAACAATAGCACATGTGGGGTACAAGTACGACTAATTTATAGGTTTGCAGATTTCGACATTTTTAATAAAGATAGGATCAGCCATCATTCTTCTGATAAGATGGAGGTTCCCCCATCTTGCTGCTGCATGTTGATTAGATATCACACAAGAATGCAGTTATATTTCTGGTGTCTGTCAAGAAAACTCATTTCAGGTCAGTGTGAAAACCTGCCTAATAAATTGCTCCCAGCTGTGAACATGCCACTGGATTGGAGAGCGTTCATGCAAAGGGAATCTTATCTGGAATTGTTACAAAATCTGACAAGAAGGAGCAGCCACCCCACCTAAAAGCCTCCAAATGAAGTGGTAGCAAATCTGGCAAAACTGTTGGCTTGTTTACAACCTGGATGATTCTCTGAAAGCTTAAAAAGCTTAAAAGATTAAAAAAAGATTGCCATCATGGTTTAAAGAAGCCAATACTGAACGCTGGTGGGAGACGGAAATGTCCAGTGACAAAGTCACATACTTTGTACACTCAACCAACCATCCAAGACTTTTTGTATAGCAGTATACCAACTTAAAATTCCTTCTGCCTTTGCTACTGAAAGAGGACAGACATTATTCACACAACTGCAGGAGGTAACCATTGTGGAAAACATAAACAAAGGTCATTTAGGACTTTAAACAAGGACCAATGTGTGAATATAACGTTTACTCTCCTTTTAGCTCTGTTTTGGTCTCCACCAACTACTGAGGGATCTTTAGCTGCCAAATGCTACACTGTGATCACCAGCTAGTAGCTAACTTTGTCTTTCAGCTGTGTGGTTCTGACAGGTAGCTTGCGGAGGGTTCATCAGAGCTGTTTTTGCTGAAAACAGTTGCCTATCCTGAAAACGGCATTGACGCAGAAGGTGAGACCAAAACAACACGGTAAAGTTGTGGGCCTTAAAACCAAAACAACGAGCTGACAGATGTCACTACTTTGTCACTATGAGCAGTGGCATAAGGAGGCAGCGCCAGACCCAAATGCAAGATGGTCTGCCCATCACAATCGCACCTAACAGCAAAATGCACTGCACAGATGACGCCTAAATTAAATTATTACTAGGAAAACAGACTGCAAGGCCGAGATAATAGACTAGGCTACCTGACAAAATCTGGTGGGAGAACCGTAACAGAAGAAAACATTAGTGACAGCGCACCTTGACAAATATCAAAACATTGGTGACGGTGCACACATTGCATGTCTGTGCATAGGCCTTATAAACACAAAGCACACGTGCGTAGGTTGATTATTAGTCAATAAATAATAAATACGTTCTACTTACATCAGTTAGCCTATATCCAGTGGTGCTGGGTGGCGCGCTGGTACTAGCATTAACAGGTGTCTAATCGGCTCTTGCTCAGTGGAACTTCTAGTGCTTGCTATCTCGCCTTTCTTTTTAAAGAAACGGCCTATTTTTGGAAGCTTTGCTTTTCTTTCCCAGCTGCTTCTTTTAGTTTTTGCTTCTGAAACCCGCGTTTGTGTTTGTAGTCCATTGTTCGACTCTCACTTGCGTGCTATCTTGAAACTTCGCTAGCTAGCTAACTCTTCTGTGTGGATTTTGCTACGCATTAGTACGCATGTCCAATTATCATAACCCAGAATTGCGCAGTCGCACTTTGCACACTTTTGAACATGAAATCGCCCATTAATCCTTATTTAAACTTAACTTAGAAATGTAACATACAGGTATTAGTTAATAAACTAGGCTATGTAAAAGTGTTTATGTTATTGTGTTGTTATTGACCTTGCGAATGACATCCAATTATGAGACACCATGGAGCAGATGAGTCGGTGCATTGAGTACTATAAATATTTGCAGCAAAGTAATTTCCTGAAAGTCACTTATTGCAATATTTTGATAATGTGGACACTAAGGTAATTATAGTATCTGCTTATGGAAACATGCAATGTTTCATGCTGACATGCAATGACACTATTCACATTATACAGTCATTTCATCTTTTGCTAATATAAAAATATTGATTAGTGCAGCTATTCAACACCAAAATAAGTTTCAGATTTAATGAAAAAAAAAAGCCAAAACACATACCTACCAAATACCATTAAGGCTTAAGTGTTGAAGAGGTGAAGGGAGAGGAAGGCTGTATATTTAACCGACAGGCCCGGCCACAATGGGGATAGAAGGGGAGCAGGCTGAAGCGTTTGTGCCCCGGCCTGTCCCGACAGCCCCCAGCAGGACCATGAAACAACACAAGCCTGTCAACACCTTCAACCGTCCACATCACAGCCAGGACACTGCTGTCAGCAGGGCGCTACACACACTGACGCACACACACACTCGTTCACATACCACCGCCAAACACACATACTCACATAGAGAGGGGCAGATACCCACCACCTACTCACACACACACACACACAGAGAATCAATTGAATGTTTGGTTAGCCTGTTTGTGCCTGTCACCTTTTCACTCTCCCACACAACATTATCCACATATACATGGTTGGAGTCAGTCAAGTCTGGGTAACAAACAGGTGTCAGTTCATCTTTAGTGATGTCACTTCCTCTCGTTCCCTCTGTCTTTATCTTTTTTTCTTAAGTGAATTCTCTAATTTCATCTTTCTATATGTCCTTTCTGCAACAAAATAATTGCAATGTTGAGCAGTTACATGATCAGGTGCTGCAGAAAGCGTCTAGACCAAGGGCACCTCCAAATCTACAATATGCACCTTTTTTAATAAACACGACTCATTCACTTTTTCCAACCTAATTTATCCCATCAGTGTCTTTCCTGCCCCCACACTCTGTCCTTATCCATTCCTCATACATGCATCACTCCAGCATCTTCAATATTAACTACTGTGTGCTCTGCTTGCAGCCAGCTCCTGCAGTTGCAGCAGACCACAGATGGTGCTGAATACTGGATGGAGCAGCGGTGCTGCGTCATGGAGGCCGGCTGGATGAGGTTAGATCAGGTTTGCTCGCCATGACCCCATTCGGCAGACGTTTCATGTTTCTGACTGCTGATACTGTAGGTTTTAAAGGTTCATTCTGGTTTATTACTGGTCTTATTTTTGTAGTTTTGGCCTTCAGTTCTGATGACATTATACTTTACAAAAGCATGCACATCTACACACAATTAATACAATTACATTATACATTATACTTGCCATAGTAATTACTGAAATCGGTGAACACAGTGACATTGCTACAGCTAAGCCAGACAGGGTAAGAGACGGTTTAGGCAACACATGGTTTAACACTCATGGTTAACCTCCACGTAAAGTGGTGTGAGTGAGCACATCCAAAGTGTCCACACAGTAGGTCAAAGTTGAATCAGGAAGGCAGTCGGCTGTGAAGGATGTTTACAACGAACGGTTTGGGTAATCATTTTAACATTCACCTTTGTACTTTCTTCCGATTGAGTTTGACTACACTGAGGGTTTCTTTTTAGCGATGTCATATTATTACCCCTAGCCCCGTTTTATCCTAGATGTTAACTGGAATGTGAAAGCCATGTGTAGTTTCTTAACAACAACTGGATTTCTAAATGATTGCACCAGGACATTGTTCTCTAGGCCTGTTTTGTGTCACTGTAGAGGTCATCTAGCGCTATAAGGAGGCATTTTCTATCACAAGACTCTATCACACCATCCAGACATACTTACAACATGATCCTGTAAAAATGTATGAAATGCGGCAAACCAGCAGGAGTTTTTAGAAGCCTGACTGGTTTTCAAATTCATTTTTTACTTTTTGTTTTGTTATATAAGGTACGTTTTGTGTTGCCACTAGCCAATGCAAAAAAACTAATGGAAGAACATTTAAAGCATCTTCCTTGTTTGCATGGTTAAACTATAAAATCTATAAAAAATAAAATCCAAGGTGTGGCAGAGACTTTTAATTTCAAGGGTGCAGCTTAAAACGTCTGGTGTCATAGTTCCCATTTTTCTTATGCTTCTTAAAGTGTGCTTCTTAATCCTGATTTATGGGAGTTCATATGGTTTGAGTTTGAATATGTATATTTTCCTATTAAAGGACATATTCTGTGTTTTAGCAAGAATATAGTCACTGTTTTAGTTTATCAGGCGTATGTGTTGCACTTCCAGGAGTTTTACTTTATCTTTTCTTTTGTGGACATATCGCTGTGAAGTTGGAGATGTTGCGTAAACACAGTCCCGGGAAGTGTAGTCCTTGTCTACAACACAACGCAGCCTAAAGTTAGACCCATTACAGCTGGACTTTAATGTATTTTTAAATTACATGAATTTTCATTCTTACAGAAGCACTGACCTTGATGATCTTGTCTCCTAAGTTTCTCTTCATTAGGCCCTAAGCTGTTTGTGACTGTGTGTTTCTGTAGAGTTTACGGGACAGATGGAAGCTGACATTGCAAAGGTTGTCGGTTAGATTTTAACCAAAACTGCTTCATGCACTTGTGCGTACCCAAGCCTACTAAACTGCAGACACCACAATAGCAGGTGACTTTTATGTGCATATGACTTCATGTTGAAGTGCTGAGCTAGGACTTATATTGCTGTATAAACAAACTTTTTTCTTTGTAGGTCAAAAAGCTAAACTAGGCCCTCATTTCCTCTCATATCAGCCCTGGACTCTGGACTGTAATTGACCCGCCTTTCACAACTAACGTCAGCTCTACTGTACTGGCTTGGGTCACCTCTAATCACATTGTAAAGGCTCAGAAACAAGCTGCCAGCTCATAATAGCTCAGCTCACTTGCTGGGAGTTTAACAGGGTAGATAACTCTTATATAACTCAGAGTGTGTGTCAGTCATTATTAAGCAGGACTACGATGACTGATGGTTAGAAATTAGTCTCCTCGACACCACCATATATTTGTCTGATAACTCCTTATCTACTGCCATGCTCTTATCAGCTGGCCTACATACTGGACTGAACGTCAGAAGACTAGTGCGAAGTGTGTGTGAGTGTGTGTATGTGTGTGTCATGCCATACTGACACAAATGCAGCTACTGTACAAGATGTGTTTTACTTCATAATGTCAGTCAGCGTTGTCTGAACTGTACTTTTTTGACTATTTCTGTGTTTTGAATCATGCAATGCAGTTATGTAATCATGATAAATGTGTACAAAGCACTGTCTGAGAGTGTGCAACCTGCAACGGCACCAAAAGCTGAGGCAATATCGTACACTGATGAATCTCAAGTGTCCTGCAACAACACAAAAACACTCTTCCAAACCTTTTTTTGCAAAACCGCAAGACGTGCCTGGGTGCACATTCACAAGCGATTAAGAATGAGTAAAACTTTCCCAATACACACACACACACACACACACACACACACACACACACACACACACACACACACACACTCAAAGCATTACGTGAAGCATGAAGGCCTGTTTGTCCAGGGGGACAGCTCATAAAGTGAGTCAGGCATGACTGGGAGGCCTGAGAGGAGGAGGCAGTCACATCAGGGAGGATAGAGTTTCCATAAAAAGCCAGAAGATCAGGTATGCAGCACCAGATTTAAAAACATGTAATATTAGATGCAGGCAGACAGACAGACAGACAGGTAGACGCCCAGATAGACAGCTACCCGCCATATTAAATAGCATTAGCCAGAGTATTGTCTCATAACCTTTTGCCCCCCAGGCCAGAGATGTTCCTCATGCTGCATTATGGGTTATGACTGGTCTGACCACAACCAGATACGGTTATCCAGTTTTCATTCCACTCCCCCAGGGCTTTCTGTCCCAAATGGGCCTCTGTAGCCACAGACAAGGGGACCAGACGAGGACATACAGGAAATATGGATCAAGAATTGTATCAAATCTGCCTCACACACTCACACACACACACGTACAAAAACTGCAAGGTGACAGCCAACAACATCTGCACATATTCCTGTTCATTGTCACATACAAATATTTGTAATGTGTTGCCATGTTTTTTTTTTTTTTGAGTAGAGCAGTTGCTGGTTGAAAAAAACACAGTCAGCTCAAAGTGTATTACTCTGTCACCAACCTTTGTGAAGAGCTGCTGACACCACATGCACTCATCTTGTAAATGTGTCGTCTCATCTTCACCGTATGAGTGTTGTAATGAAGAGTTTCATCATCTTCAGTCCTATTTACCTGTTATCTTATCTTTCTGTTAGGAAGACACAGTTTCTCCATGTGAATCAGTATTCTTCACTCAGGTTTAGTGAACTTTCATCCAATCCTGATAGAACTTTAAAACGACCTGCATTTTACTGTTAGATGTATAGAACAATTAGCGACAAAAAGTACCAAATGTAAAACTACAAATTTTGTAGAAATACCTCTTTCAGAATGTGTATTTTTATTCAATATATGTGTAATATTATTGGATGAGCTTTATTACTGACTTACGTGTAGCAGCATTTTAATGTCAGATGATCGAGGTGGAGCTCGTTTTAAGTTTCTACACTGTTAAACATTATGTTTCAACTTAAACAATTGTGCTTATCCTGAGCCTGTACGAATCCACTCCTTAGACATACAGAGACCAAAGAAAAAAGGAAAGAAACTGAAGAAAAATAACAGAAACACCAGGAGTTCCTAGTAATCTGAGCTTAGATTGCTAGCTAGCTAAAGCTAACGTCGGTACAGCTGGTACATTGGCTGTCTGGGGCAAAAATACTCCATTGGGCAAACTGACTAATCACGCCGGGTGAAAATGTGCTTTGCGGTCAGCCTGAGCACACCTTAACGTGAGACAATGAAAGTTTTAAAAGAACAAATAACACATCTTGTCTTGCAAAGGAAAAACGGATTTCGTCAGCAACAAAACACACTCTTGCTAATTCAATATACTCAGAGGAGTTGATGCTACAGGCCTACTTATTCTGGTAAGACCAGCAGCTTAGGCTAATGTTAGCATATAGTTAGCAAACCCTTAAGTAGACATTGCATGGATGTATAAAGAGAACTGGATACAGCGTCGGAGGCGGGGCCCCGTTCATTCCTATGAAAGCTGCTCAGTGGCGCATGAAGCCAAAAAAGTTGGACTTCCCGAATTTAAAATGACCCGGATCTTCCACATAGCGTCCACATTGTGTGGCCCATAGAGCAAGCGCACTAGCGCCTCCTTTAGCCCCGCCTCCCATCCGCTCCGTCTCAGGCTCACTCACATGAATGGCAGTGACTCTATAACTCTGGATTCGGCTATTTATGCATTTTACAACTTTTAGGACATAATGATTTAAATAAGAGCTGTTTAGGTGTTCGTACTGCCTCAAAAAAATGATCTGCTGATTTACAGACGTCTCTTTCACAATGTAAGTCTATGGGAAAAAGTCTCTTGGGGCCAGTGTGCATCACGTGACGGACCCGGTTTGGCCACTATGTCAAATTGGCTTCAAAGCCTGGTGCTCTTCCTGGGGGCTGGAGATATTGCTGCGTAACTGACATTACTGAGTCAGTTCACTGACTACATTAAAGAATATTCTGTAATTGGCCGCTATTCAGCCAGCGTTACATAGGCTCACTTTCATCATAATGCATATGCTAATCATATGTTTTGTATGTAAAATCTTAGCCTTCAAAGTAACTAGAAGCTAGCTGTGATATAAATGTAGTAGAGTAAAAAGTACATTTTCTACTAAAATATATTGGTATATAAAGTAATATAAAATGGAAATAGTCAAGTAAACTACAAGTACCTCAAAATTGTAAATCCAGTACTTTTCACCACTAGTGAATATTTGCATACATACTGGCTCCAGGCGTATTTTTAATATCCTGTGTTATTATAAACTATCAATATTCTAACAAATCCCATTCAAGAAATAACCAAGAAAGCTCTGGTTTTATCTTCCTAGTTTTGTCTCTGCAGTCTACGCAGGGATAACAGAGGATGTTTTCAATTACTCAAAAAACATAGACAGGCCATCTGCTGGGACAAGGATAATCACTATGCATAGTTGCGTGCAGGCATGAATGAGTGAGAAACCAGACTCTGAGTCAGAGAGCTGGTCCAGCAGGGGAACAGATAAGACACAACGGACTTATATCACAAGAGCTCTTTTCAGTTTCACTCTAATCTGAATACTGTTTCAAATAAATCCAGGATCTTCTGAGAAGAGAGATAAAAGGGTGTTTCTCTGCAGAGCTGCAAAAGCATGACAAAGCTAGTTCCCTAATGGGCTAATATGAGTCAGTGCTTTGAGGGTTAAACCATACTTTCAGTCCCTACATGGTTTCACATGCAAATTTCCAGTATGCAAACGTAACATAGATGCATGTATTAGGCCGCATGTATGAAAATGCAGGTCAACAGGTCAATTTAGAAATAGGTCAGCTTAAAAACAGACATAGAGGCCTGGATAAGCAAAGCATTAAGGGTCAGGGAACACATAAAGACAAGCATTTAGTTACGCACTCATAGATTCACATGATGCTAAGATGCCTCAAACCATGGCTGTAAGAAGCTGAGCTATAATTGTGTCATTTTTATATTTTTAAAAACATTTGTAGAAACACTGAAATGTACTCAGTGTGTGACTAATGTAATCAAATGACACTACTACCACACACACGCACATACACACACACACACACACAAACACACAGCTCCTTTTCTTTCATTTCCTGCAGTGTTTCCAGGAGTCACCTGGGGTCAAGCTGAACGTCACAGTGCATGACAGAGTGGTCTATGTTGGCTGGGCAACAGTCAGGATTGACATTCACACACACACATCAGATGAGCAGCACAGCAGTATGTGATTCCATTAGACATCTATCAGACACGTCATGTTTGCTAAGTTTATAGGTCAAAAAGGGCAAAGGTGAGCATGCTGACCTGAGGGTGACACATGCTGTAATGAGTGTAATGTGAATGTCCTGACTGCTAGATGCTGTAATGAGCTTAATGTCCGTTTGTGTGTGTCTGTGCAGGGTTGGGTGTGTTTGTGTGCTGGTGGAATTACAAAGACGGTATTGTTAACAACAGACTTTGTTTATCAAGTATAATAAGGATCAGTTTGCGGCTTTTCGTCACTCACAGGGAAAACAGAGGAGGGAGTTAGGTTTGAGACCAGTTCAATAGTATGTTGTTAGCATTAAAACTTGTAAAAACTTGGTGATCTCAAACACCTGATTGTTGGTGGTTAGATCTTTCTTTTAACCTACACTGGAAATCAAAACTTTTTCCTTGCCGGTGTTGGGTACATTTACATTTAAAGGGTCAGTCCAAACAAATTACAGAATAACAAAGAAAAAATAAACATATTCTTTCACATATGCCTCCACCCCAATAGAAAGCTGAAGGGAAACGGGAACTTCCGCATTGTGTTTCAGAAATAAAAACACTTCATTAAAAATTTACATTGACATTTATAATAATGCAAAATATTTCGCATTATTATAAATATATAAATATAAAAGGGAAAAAACAATCTAATAGAGTTGTTTATTTAATATTTCTCTTTTTAGAAAACTTTACCTAGATCATTTTCCATAAGCCCTTGACCATCACCAGTTCCACAGAATGAAATTCAAACTACTTTCCAAATATATAGTCCCTTATGAAAACCGTGACAGTGTGTTTTGTGGATGATCCAGAATAAAAGGGACATTGTTTTTTAAACGTGATCTTTTAATGCTATGAGCACCGCAAACGAAATTCCGTTCACCTTCATTGTATTGTGGCATAAATCTCAAAGACAAATATCTCAAAACCTGAATGGGCAAAACCAAACCAAATGTATCTGTGTGGCTGGACACCACAAAAAAACAAATCTTTCTTTTATGTATTTTTTGTGTTTTCGGTGAACCCTTTATGACCTTTAGCAATCGCTCTTATTTAGAACAACTTACAATACAACAACACTGTGTCATGTGTTTCCCATTTAGCTAGACAAGACCACTTGGACCAGGCAGTGTGTTATGTAAAGTGAGATGCATCATACAGTGGTTTATCACAAGATACTGCAGCCACAGGCTCCAGCTCTAGCCTGTGTAGTAACTTAGACTGTAGGCAGACTGTAGGCAACGTATTGAACACAGCAGGAAGATGGATCATATACTCTGGGTCACAAGGAAATCCAGACAAGGACCTGATTACCTTGTTTTTCTGGTCCTCCCTTGGTTTGGAGCAGTGAACACATCTTGTGTTATATATAAGTCACAGGTATAACATTATTTTCTATTACATTTCATCAAAAAAAAAAATCTGATTTAAATTCATAAACTTTCCATTGAAATCTTCATTCATGCACACACCAAATACACATGCTCACACAATTAAGCATCATTTCCCAAAAGTCTTGGACCCTAGTTTCCTGGAGTTTGTAAACTGTATTACAAACACACGTTATAATTGAAACATTGAGTTAAAAAAGAATTATTCAATAAATCTAAATTAACTCAATCCCTCAATGGTGGACTTTCCCTTCTCTCCCCATCTTTTTTTTTCAAGCTTGTTTCCCTCTGTTTCTTTCATGTCTTACTCCCTCTCTCCTTCTCTTACCCTCTCTCTCTAGCGCTCTCGCCCTCCCTCTCATGATCAATTAGCACACACCAAGAGGAGAGGAGGGTGGCGGCAAGGTGGCCATTGCCGTTTTGACAGCGGGTGCAGCCTGAAAAGTCAAGAGAGGAAGAGTTTTTTTTTGTTTATTTATTTAATAATGTGTGCTTGCATGTGTGTGTGCACATAGATCATGTGGCTGTGTTTTTTTAGTGCAGTGATCCGGTCATATGATGGTCGACACCTTATCACACATTACCTGGGACACAGAGAGGTACATATGAACTAGTTTCAGCACATACAGTACATTTACATGGCAAACCATATGTACAGTAGACGTATTCAGAGCGAAACCAAACATATGAAACAAGCAGACATTTTGCATAAAATAAAGTAAGTAAAGTAAAACTTTATTTATACAGCACCTTTTTTAACGCAGGTTACAAAGTGCTTTACGTCAACATCAGTACACATAATAATCATAATCAAACACAAACATAAAATGTGTATAAAAATGCGGAAAAAATAAATAATTGAACACACCCTGAAGAATTATAGAAATGCCAATCTAAAGAAGTGTGTTTTTAATTGTTGTTTGAAAGAGTCAACAGACTCAGCCGATCTATTGTGAGGGGGGAGACTGTTCCAAAGTCTGGGTGCTAGGGCGGCAAAAGAACAGTCGGTTTTGAGTTTTACACGTGGTACAGTCAATAGGTTTTGGTTGGATGACCTAAGTGGCCGCACAGTGGTATAAGGGTTTAGTAGCTCAAAAATGTAAGCAGGAGCAAAGCCACGTAGTGCCTTAAAAGCAATTAAAAGAATCTTAAAATCAATCCTGAACTTCAATGGAAGCCAGTGCAGTGCGGCTAAAATGGGAGTGATGTGGGATCTTCAGGCGGTCCTAGTCAGAAGCCTAGCTGCTGCATTTTGAACAAGCTGAAGCCGAGACAAAATGAATGCGTGAATTATTCGTTCTAAATCAAAAGCTGATCATAGTGATTTTTGCAATGTTTCTGAGTTGAAAAAAACAGGATTGGACCAATTTTTTGACATGGTGTTCAAATTTCAATTGCGGGTCAAATATTATGCCAAGATTCCTGGAATGTGGTTTGACATAAGGGGGCAAGTGGACCAATACACTGGAAAATGCCATTTGTTGCTTTTTCAGGGCCAATGATGAGAAGCTCAGTTTTGTCAGAATATAGTTGAAGAAAATTGAGTGACATCCAGTCTTTTATGGCAGCTAAACAGTTGTGGAGAGTGTCTAGATTGCTGAGATCATCTGGTTTTACTGACACATATAACTGAGTGTCATCCGCATAATAATGGTATGATATACAACCAAAGCGGGTGATTATCTGGCCCAAGGGAAGCATATACAAGGAGAAAAGAATAGGACCAAGAATTGACCCCTGAGGCACCCCATAAGACAGTGGAGCAGATGAGGACACAAAGTTGCCCATAGAGACAAAAAAACGTCTGTTTGACAAATATGACACAAACCATTCCAGGGCTTTCCCTGAGATACCAACACAGCTGTTTAGGCGATTAATGAGAATGGTATGATCAATGGTGTCAAAGGCAGCACTTACATCGAGTAAAACCAAGATGGACTATCAGCCTGCACAAGGATGTCATTCGTGACTCTTAACAGAGTAGTTTCAGTACTGTGTTTTTGGCGGAAGCCAGATTGAAATTTATCAAAAATATTATTCCCTTCAACAACTTGAAGGAACTGCTCAGCGACAAGTTTTTCCAGTACTGGGTCTGAAATTGTTGAGAACAGATGGATCGAGGCCGGGTTTTTTTAAAAGCGGCTGGACACAAGCAATTTTAAATTGATTGGGGACACAACCAGAGGTGAGGGACAGGTTTATAATGTTCAGTACAGCAGGCCCTATGACAGGTAGGACCTCTTTAAAGAATTTGGAGGGTAAAATATCAAGACGGCAGGAGGACAGGTACAGATGCGAAATGGTCTCTATGAGGTTGTGCATGGTAATGGTGGAAAATTGGGTTAGTAAATTTGGAGCACTACTAGATAGATCAACAGAGGAGAATGGAGACACAATGTTGGATCTGATACTGCGTTTTTGTATCAGATCCAACATAGTCCCAGTTGCAGAGGTAGTAGTGGAATCTAATATTTGCTGTTTGCTGTTTTCCCTGCTTTATAGCATCTTAAATGTAATATCTTTTGCGTTTTCTACTGTTGGAAAAAAGAAGACATTTGAAGACTCACTTTGGACTACATTAAACAATTAATCGATTTATCATAAAGATAATTGACAGATTAATCAATAATGAAAATAATCATCTAACTATTGATCTTGTACTAATGAGTCGATGCACTCTTATCTTTCTCTGCTGTATGAAAATGTAACTGAAACTACATTAAAAAATGCATTTAAATACTTAAATACAAAAATGGAATTATTATTATTATATTAGATGGCAGTGCTTGACATACTGTAGAACAGATGTGCTTTGTAGAAAACCACGTTTTTTTCCCCACCAGATACAGTTGATGCATTTGTTGATGAGCAGAGCATCATATCCAACCTCTTTATTTTGAAAACTGCTGATATGGGTATAAGGCACTGTGACTGATTACTTATGTATTGTCTTTGGCAAGCGGTTAACCTCAGGTCATTCTAACGTGATAAAAGCAATAAGTAGTAAAGTTATGATTTACTGTTACTGCTGCAGGTTTCAGTGGAAAAATGTCAGTCTCCCATTCCTGTAGTCAAAATGTAGTTTGAGATACTTTTTTACCCTGACAAGAATAAAACTGCTTAGATGCTCTTCAGGACGATATGTCCTCGACTTTGTATACTTTACTAAATTTGACACAGTTTGACACCAACTGTCCTAGACTTTCCTGGTTTGGGTGACTCCACCCATCTGGTGTCCACACATGTTAAAACAAACACTGTGTTCTTTGCAAATCCTGCCTGACCCACATCCACACCGCAATGTCATGCGTGTGACAAAGTCCGATGTCATTTTACTGCACCGCCATGTTCCCCAAGGATATGGACTGACGGTGTGTGTATGTGTGCAGCTCAATAAGATGCGTGTGTGTAAGACAGACCAGTCATGTTCAGCTTCTGACGGGTTTCAGGAAAGTCTATAAATGTTATGCGTGTAAAAGATGTGTTTTTGCTATGTAAGAGTGTGGTAGTGTTCTTGTGCGTGTGTGTGTATACACTGAGGTAAACTAATTACCATGTGCTGCAATCAGCTGCGGGCCCTGAAGCCTGCAGGGAGAATTCCTCTGTGGTCAGCTGACCCCGGTTGTCCTGTCTATCTCGACTTCTCTCCCTCTCTCTCTCTCACACACACTCACACACACACATACACTGTGAACTCAGTCACCCCACTCATGCCACTGACTCAGGCACGTCACGTCGAGGCCCAGAGAGACTGCAGGAGAGGAACATACATATATACTTAGGCTGTCATAGAAAGACATCAAATACAGTATTGTGGGCAAAGAGCTGGAATAACACTCCTGCCTGTGACTGTGTAGTGGTGACCCACATAGTGGCAGAGCAAAGGAACTATCAGTGAGATTTAATTTGGATGCTCGCCAGGGAATTCAGATGGTACCTAAGACATGAATGATGTATTAAAGTCCTGCTCACACCAGCATTTACAATGGCTTAATTTCACAGCAATATCAATTCATTCAAATGGAATATTTGAAATGGAATTTAAGGATAAATAAATCTGGAAGATAACATAGCTTATTAACATAGCTGTGTTGCACCATCCACTTTTACTTAACCTTCCACTGTCAGGGGAATACATTGCTCCACAAAAGAGGACTGTGTGATGATGTACAGTCCTAAGAACAAAATGCTAGAGGGAGTAATCACAACAGTGCAGAGGAAATAGAGAGAAGCTCAGAAGCTATTGTGACTGGTAGGCTAGCATGTTAGCAGTTAGCTCGCCAGCTACCGTAGTTCACCAACTAGCCCTGCAAGTACTCACAGATTCATGTCTCTGTTCCACTCTCTGGTGTGACCAGGCTTTAACTGTGTAAATGTCTGCTAGCTCATTTATCTCCTTACTGCAGTCATTCACGTGGGTGTGGTTTTTTCAAAGTTTTGATCACCAGATTCTGAATGACTGAATGGCAGAATTTACATCCACCTAAAAAAAAAAAAAAAGCTCTTTATTACATGTAAGCTAGCATGATGCGTTGTAGAAGTTCAATGTTATTTATTCTGTGTAGTTATGTGTTGACATTCTTTAAAACTCTTAGTGAACTGCCTATTTTTTGTATTATCTGCATCCATGTGTTACTGTTAAGCTTAGAGAAAGAAGCATGTCTGTCAAGCTAACAGTGCCGAAAGCCACCAAATCTGTATGTCTTCCTCAAATATTGCACCATTGGTAAGAAGAGCAACATGTGTGATATTTGGTTAGATGTACAAGCAGGAAAGAAACAGAAAGACTGTAATTTATGTTTACTTGACAGTGCTATTGAAAGTCATACTGTTATATGCAGCATATGCTAATTGAGCTCGATTATATTATATTTTGGTGCCTGTAAACATGAGTTTTTATTATTTGAGTAGTCTAATTTCATGTGCGATGAATCAGCGTGTAAATACAATTTACATAGTTAAATAAATAGATTTGAGAAATAGGTTGAGAAAAGAGAAAGACTTGACTTTTTGAAATACTTCTCCTTGCGAATGTAACTGCAGCTACTGTAGAGCAAGCATGATGCAAGATGTCTGCATCTGTTCTGTGTATATATCCTGTTGTTGACAAAAGCTCACATAGATCATGTGTCTTATCCTTAGCTATCCTAAGGGAAAAGCAAAAATATCCCCACACTAATTAGCAGGACTTTGCTGTGTCAGCTTACATTTAGTTCAAGTTCAAGCATGTACATATGAAGGACAAAGTTTCACATGCACACACAAGCATACAAACAACACCTCTATTTCCAGTCAGTCAGGCTGTCAGAGGGCCGTCGGGACAAGAGATTAACAGCTGTCATGGTTAAAAACACAGGGTCTGCAGCAGCGTAGCTAAATACTAGCATGAAGGAATCCAGGCAACAGCCCACTGACCTCCCCGACCCCTAACACACACACACACACACGCACAAACACACCAGGCCTCTTTCCCACCTGCTGGGAGTGACTGTGTCACCTCAGTAACCCCAAACCTCCCCCTCTCTCTCATATCTTAGGTCTTTTACCTTATTATTGTCACCCTACACACATCAGTCACTAAATTTCACTTGAATTTCAAAAACAACTTCAAATGGAAAGGGTCAAACTCTACATGTTCATGTGCTTTATTGTAAGATATTAAACGTGTTGCCAAAGTAATATAGTGGCAACTAATATAATATCACACATCAGATTATCGGTAATACAGAGGCTTGAAGTTGCATCACAAATCTAGAAACCGCATCTCGTGCTAACACTGAGGTTCAGAATTGGCTATGCATAAATTAGAGATACAAAAAAACAAACTAGAAAAACAAACTGAGAAACGATTGTAGCGTGTGTGTGTGTGTGTGTGTGTGTGTGTGTGTCTTTTTTCAGATGTTAGTTGCTGTGACACTTGTTTGTAGTCTAATCTGTGCTCTCGAAATTAGTTGTAGCAACTAGTTAGTTAGCTCAGACAACAACTGACTTGTTGCTTTGTTGGCTAACTAGCTGGTAGGCTAAAATCTTATACCAACTGACAATGTTAGCATTTCATGTGACAGTTAGCTTAGCACGGCTAGGAGTAAAATGAAGTGCTAGCAATGCGTACAGCTAGCATCTACGAGATATGTTAGCTTTTGTGTAAATGAAATGTGCTAACACTGAAGTAGCAACGATTAGCAAAACCATACTACCATACCATATTTAGCAAACAACTTGACATTGTCTTATAATGTTCAGATGTATCAGTGAGAAAATAATTAGGCCTTAGTCACAAACACTTAAATCAGCATGCCTGTTCGTGTTGAGAGAAATTGGTTAGCTAATATGGCTCCTGAAGTGCCATGTCATTAAATTGATTTCTCCATACATTAAATATAAATTGCTCTTTCTCTCTGTCTCCCGTTCTGCTGGCTGTGATGATGGTGAAGGAGGCTGAGGCAAGCCCTCCACAGCCAGAGGAAAACCACACAAGGCAAACACACATTCTCTCCCTCTCAACCAAAACCAACAAAAATACTCGTTCGAAAATCATGCGCCCTGAAAAGCACACACACACACACACACACACACACTGGTCAAAAATAATAGGTAGTAGGGTGGGAAATAGCAAGATAGCCACCCTCAACCCATATAGCTCCTGAACTGTATGAAAGTCAGGCTTTTTAGGACCTATGCTACTGAAAACAAGTCAAACCAGAGGTAAAAACAGTTTTCCTGATGTCTGAAAGGTCTCTCCAGGAAGAGAAGAGCTCTTTAGTGGTTCTTTTTTGTGAGTGCTTTTATATGGAGCTATAGTAATCCTTAATCTTTAATTTAAAAAGGCAATTCAAATAAACAACTTGTGTAACCTGTTGCCCTTTCTAAAAAGGTTCTTTGTGATACCAAAGGCTGTTCTGCTTGAGACCTGAAGAATTATTTTCTAGTACTACATAGAACCTTTCTTGTTCCTGGTATAGTGACAGAATAGTAAAAAGAGATACAGAGAGGGAAATATGATAGAGAGTTAACACAGCACTGTGGGGAAAGCCATGTGTTCCCCTGACTGTTGATGTACTGATAACGAGAGAATGGATGCGGTGTTGTTTTCACAGAGCATAGAATACACGGTGACGTGATTGAGCTGTAAGAGAGCTCAACTGTGTGAACCAGCATGTGATACATGGACAGACTTATTTCCCATGATACCTCTGCAAAAGCAGCAGCCTGGTTGGATAACCAACTGACTCAGAAGTGAGACTTTTTACAATGGCTCAGTGGACTTGGACGCAAGTGTGACGTCTGGAGTCAAGTCAGGGTTGGAACCCGTTGCATGTCATCCACATTACCTGGAATTGTCATCAATATCTGCGTGTCCACCTACTACCAGTGAGAAAATATATGCTTTTGTGGTTTGTGTGAACTGACAATTAAAGGTCATGGTGTGGAAAAGAACATTTAGTTGACCTGCATTCTACGGAGATCATTTCTGAATCATGTGAGGCAGTTTATCAGATTTCTCTAGAGCCACACAAGGTTTTTTCTCCACATATGCAGTAGCACTCCCCAAGAGCTGTAGACAGACTTTGTAAAAAGTCTCAAGTCATTTAAAGGTGCATTTCCTTACTTTTGTGAGGTGCTGTTAACTGATACTGTAAATATCTAGCAATTGAACTAACAGGGTTTGAGCTGCATAAGAAAACACAGAAGATACTGTATTTTTAAAAGGGCAACTATAATTGTCTTTGAGTGAGTAGAAAAAGAAAAAAACAATATCTCTGAAGTATCTCTTTGGGTCAAAAATAATAAGAATTTGATTTGGAAACAATTGGACTATAAGATTTATCTGAGGGAATGACTGTTGCTTTTGTCTGCCTGATGCAGTGGTGTTATACGACATGTTAAAATGTAGATGCAAACTGCTATGCAGAGTATTTTGATCAGACCTTATTAGAGAGAGAGGATTATTTGATGTCCCAGGCTGCTGTAACAGATCATCTTATCAGAATCGTCTTGGTATTAATTCACAACTATTTCCTTCTGAGCTGAACCTACAGCTGCCAGGAGCATGCGCTCATTCCCACCAGAAACCAAACACACTCCAGCTGATAACAGTATTGTTGGCTGAGACCCCTGAGACCTCTGGAGGTCTGGTACTTGTGAGGCTCGGGTGGGGTGAGGGGGCTGGAGGGGTGTCAGAGGTTTAAACTCGGATAATACCAATAGGTGTACAAACAGTCATACAACCCCTCTACACACACAGACACTCAGAAGCACACACACACACAGATGGGACAGAGACAGTAGGTGTGTGTTTGACGCGACTGACAGATGTTGCTGCCCGGTTCCAGCTGTTCCCTACCTGGCTCCTCAGGTGAGTTGGGCGGTGTTTGGCGCTAATGACACACACACACACACGCTCATTTGCACACTCACTACTACAGTTATCGCATCAACTATCACCAGATTTATGTGTTGTGTGCCAACACACACACAAACACAGCAGTATTTCAGCTTGTGTATGTGTTTGTGTGTGCGGGGCGGGGATGTGTTTACCATTTGGAGGAATGTACAGTATTTGGTAATGTGAAAAGCAGCCCTCAGTGGTCAGGAGTCGTACAAACACACTCTGTTTTATTGGATGGGCCTGAGATTCCTCTGTGTACACCCAGGGGCAAGAGCGAGGAATTTAAACGCTTTAACATGCTGTCTCACTGTTGGGGAGCTAATACTACTGTGTGTGTGTGTGTGTGTGTGTGTGTGTGTGTGTGTGTGTGTTTGGAAAGTGAATGCCAACATGTATTTGTGTTTGTCTGTTAGTCCTTTTTGTCTCACTGAGTCTATTCATAAGCCATAACCTATTTAAAATATTGCCAAGATTGTGAGTAAAATATAATACATTTGATTTCAGGTACAGTCACTATAACAAAGGACTGCTCTATCTATGAACTGTAATTTGATTACTAACATCTCCTTTCATTTCTTACATCAGTTTCTACTGTTTCCAGGTCACATGAGTACTCTGTGTACATTTGATCATGTGTTCAGTTTCTGTTTGCAGAGTAAAGGCTTATGGTATTATTGAGTCAATAACTACAGTACATCGTGTGTGTGTGTGTATGTGTGTGTTTAAGTGTGTGAGGCCCTATTGTATAGCACTGTGCTTGGACAAAGTCAGCCCATGGTCTTATTGAACCTGGTGCAGAGCATCAATGTGACCACCTGTGTCTCTTATCATGTTACGTACGTGCATGTGAACACACGCACACAGAGTAATCTTTATGTAAGAATCTAGGTCAGTGTCGTAACCAGGCGTACAGCAGGGCAGGAGTGAAATCCTGGCATGAATGGGAGCGAAACTTACCCGACTGATAACTGGATTACATTCGCCCGTGTTTAAAACTTTTTGTTACATTTTTCTAATTGCCATTTTCCCACCAACAGCTCCTGTTGCACCTCCAGCTGTCCAATCTGTCTTTGAATTTATGTTTTTTTCCTTTCTCCTCATGTACTAAGGTTTTGTCTGAGAGTTCCCTTGTTTTCCTAGAAAGCCTGGGCCGGATCAGGAACCACAGCTCTTAAGTAAGCAAGCCCTGTAAAGCCCATTGAGAAATGTTGATGTGATATCGGGCTTTACAAATAAACTTGACTTGACTTGTCATCGTCAGAACAGTTAAGATGAGAAGAGGGACTCCATTTTATTGTGTTTTCCCTCCAGACCTGTTTGAATGATATATGCCTTTTTTAAGCAGTAGTAGTAGCAGAAAACTCCACGAAAAAGTAAATGTTCAACAACATTTTACAAGGTTGGGGCACTAAAACTCTTCATAGATACAAACGACATGATTTGTTATGTTAGCCATTCTTATAAAGGCTACTCAAGAGGAAATATCCTATACAGCAATAAATATTATTATGATATAAATAGTTGCTTATAACCCTTTTTGTGATTGTATGATCACTAGTATAATCTGTTAGCTCTGTTTTGGTCTCCACCAACTCCCGGGGGAAATGTCTGGCTCTTCAGCTGCTAAATGCTCCACTGTGTTCACCAGCTACTCGTTAACTTTGCCTGTCTGTTGTTTGGTGTTGGGGATTTAGCATACAATAGTTTTTTCACTGAAAACAGCTGCCTGCTGCGACAAGGTCCATGAGAGCATTGAGACTGAACCAAAACAGTTAAGTTGCAGGACATAAAAACCAAAACGATGAGCTGAAAGATGCTAAAAAGGACAACTGCAGTGTGGGTAATAATTCTCTGTGGGTTTATCACTACAAGTAACCATTCCTTTCATGTTACACATAGTCATTTGATCCATTGGAAATATAAAATACTGGTTAGTGCAGCTTTAAGATAAAGGATAAGATCAATTTTGGGAAAATATCCACATGTATATTTGTTAAATTAGATAGATAGAGCTCAGAAAACGCACTCAGAAGATGTTAATCTTCTTTGGTATGGCCCTTCCCAACGCCATCATGATAATTATCTGAAACTCTGGAAACAATGACAACATTTTCATACTAATAATTGTTTAATGTTACGTCAAATTAGTAAATCAAATTGTATCAAATCCATCATATCTGCAGAGAATAACTTTCTTAAAAAGTTGGATAGGATTAAGGATGATTTAAGGATGGTTTAAGAAACTTTAAGAAAGTTCTGGAAACAGAAAAGTAACAAAAAGTATTAACATAGCTGTGTCATGGAATGAAAACCTGACATGAAACTCAAAATGGTGAGAATTACTTTATTAATAACTATTAATGCTGGAGAGGTTGTCTCCTCTTCAGCTCTACCTTAATTCTCTCACACAAAGTCTTCACACAGTTGCTCAGGTAAACCTCACCTCTTCTGGAAAGACTTTTACAAGAGAGTAAAATAACCCATCAGTAAATTTCAACCTCGGTGTTGGAAACTACCTCTATGAATATGAATTCACATGCCAAGATGTTTGACAAGGAATTAATGCAGAGCCCAAAGAGTGGCTAAAACACTCAGTAATGAATGACTTCATACAGGTCTCCGGGAATGAAAAAAAAGAAAACAACTTTTTTTCATACACAGTTTATCTAATGCTCCTCTAATAAACAGCAGCAGAGGAAAAGGACTTAAATTGGAAGTTCTGGCCCGGTCGACGGCGCTGGGAAGCAGCAAAAACGTGCTGCTGTGTAAACACACAGTGACAGGTCTGGCACTTTATCAGCAGAGAGATCTCAAACCTCTCATTTCCTCTGGAGAGCAAGAGTCCTTGGGGATTACTGTGTGGATATGAGGCGAGGAGGGTATGATGTGCTCTCCCATCAATATTATTTCAGTGATATATGGTTGTGAAGGCCTCCAGCTGGAATTGACCGTTCGCTAAACTCCCCTGAACAGTGATTGTCCAATCATAGCTTAGCAACCGCAGCTAGGCATGGCAGGCCTGTCAAGCTTTGGATTTCTCCACGTTGATGCGGTGTGCATGGGGCTGTACTTTTAAGACTTTTAAGACTTTTAATCTTTCCTAACTCTAAAAACACAAGAGTCAAGCATAGATTAAACTGTGTTTATCTGCTCGAACGAAAGATGCAATCGTTAGCATGTCCGGCTAACTAGTACAAAAGTTGCTCAGTCCTGCTCTTTTTTGAATTTAGGGAAATTTTAACTTCAGCAACGCAAGCAATGTTACCCAAGATAGCATTACATTTCCCATACACATCAGTTAGTTCTCATCCTAAATGCTTTTTTCTCTTGTAACGTGAAAAATTTCACATACTGTTTGAAAATGCAAACAAGTATGTAAGCAGTCAAACAGTGATATGTTAGAACGAAATAACAGTCTTATCTTACATGTTTCCTTATCATACAATTCTAAGACTGCAACATAAGAACAATGCTTCTACATGGATCATCAACTACTCATGACTGTGGCTTTAGCCTTTCATCATGGTATCATGTACTGTATGTAGCCATCAAGATTCAACCACCAGTTTCAACCCATGAAATGCAGATTTTTATAAATTTGGTAAGAAATGTTAATATTAACACCAGCATTGATGTGTTTCATCACAGTACAGTCATTTCATTTAGTTTACAGCTCAAAAACCACGTTTAAGTGTGCACTGCCTCTTTAAACAGTCACCCAGAGACGGTGTTTTCAACTCAGGCCGCTAACATTAGCTAGCTAGCTACAGCTAATAAGGTCTGCTAGCAACAGCTGTCAATTCAGCAGCCGAATAAATTACAAGTGGTTCAAGTGGTAAATCTGCCATTGTTATCATTTTAAACTGCATAGCGTAGCCTACTCTGCGAGAATGGAAAGTGTGACAGGCGTAGCAGCAGTAACTAAAGAGGGCTTAGCAATTAGAGCAGTAAGTGTGATTGGAGGGTTGGTGGTACTGTGAAGGAAGAGGAAATGCCCTCTTTGACTGAAAATACACAGCTTAAATTGTAATTCATGATCACATAACTGTGAGAGGAAAACAGTTATCATTGTTCCTCTTTCGTTGAGCTTCTCTGATGAGACGCTTGTGACTTTGTGCAGGCCTCACTTTCAGTAAATGGGATTAAGGAGTTTCCAAAACAGTCTCTCTTGGAAATGAATGTTGCATAAGGTCTGGCCCTGAGTAAATAACTGATGTATTGTACTATAGTGACACACACACACACAGAGGGGCAGATTGTGATTTAGGTCACAAATCACAAACACTTCAGGCCTAATGACTCACCATCTGTGATTATGTTCATTATTGCCATCAGTTAGTGTTACGACATGCAAAATTTGTCGCTGTCACGCCGTGCTGGACCTCGCTGATCAGGTGGCGCTGGTTTCTGGTTTAAGTTAAAGTTTTTAAGTTTAATTTTCAGAGCTTGTTTTTTTAGGTTAAGTGAACAGTACTGCCAGTGGGAGTGAATGAAACTAGTCTTGTTTTTGTTACAGTTTTAGCATCGTAAATCAAGGTAGAATAAGGCACATTTCTATCTCATGTGACTCAAGAAGCACGGTTTATGAATGAGTGAATATGGTTACAAAAAAGAAAGAAACAAAATCCACTTTCCTTTGTTTTAGGACACATTTTTTCCTTATTAGTAACATCCACTTTCCTGTTTTGATTGGACTCGGGGTGATTTGAGGCCATTCTGACCGTGTGTTTATGACATTTTAAATAAGAGATTATTCAGGGTAGTTCCACTACAGTAACAACAGAGGTGTGTGTGTGTGTGTGTGTGTGTGTGTGTGTGTGTGTGTGTGTGTGTGTGTGTGTGTGTGTGAGAGTGGGTCACTGTGTGTGGGTCCAACCCAAATAAACTTAACAATGAATATGTGCATGGGTGGTTATGACTCATCTTTTAAATAATATAATAAAAATTATTAGAGTGAAATGCACCATTGAGAAATCTGACTGTTGCCGGGTAAACTTCATGGGAAGCAGCCAACGGCGTCTGCTGTTCATCTTGGAGAAGCTGCCACATGGCGTTCACTAAAAAAAACAAACCTCCTGAATGGCTGCACACAAGCACAAGTTTGAGATTGATCATTCAAATAAACATGAGTTTGTTTATAAAATGAAATCTATCTTTATTTACAGTAAACAGAGGTGTGTGTATGCATAGTCCCAGATGCAAAACACACACAGACACAGATGCACATACGGAGTCTGCAAATGAGCACAGGAGGTGTGTTTTCTCGCTCCCCGATGGTGTTTGAGTAAGCAAGTACACACATACACAGGCTTTGCTCAGTGTGTGTGTGCTGCTGCAGATAGCTCCCCCTCTCTGGTGTATGAATGAGTGTCCTGAGAGTGCTAGATAAAGGTCGTCTGTGCTGCAGCTCTGCTCCACTGACCCTTAAAGGGGGCATTGATGGGAGGACTGGCCGGCTGCTGCAGCTCCAGGACCTGCATCCGCCTCCAGCACACCGGCAGAGGATGGATGGAGAGGGTGGAGGTTGGTGGGTACAGGAGGGTAGAAGCAGGTCTGAGATCTGTACAGTAAATCTCCTACCAGTGAGTTTGGGAACATGGCTGAGGCTGCCAAATATCAGTTCCGTCAGCGTACAAACAGCCGAGACCTCCGGTATGTGAGGCCACCACGAGTTTGCTTGTCCTGCACATGGACACACACGCAAACAGCTGCTGTAAAGGCTGAATGGGTTTTTAATGGCCAATACAGATACAAGTATTTTTGTAATGATATTCAACTGCCATAGCTGGATTAGTCTGACTCACAGGAAGTAGGCTGCGGGTTCGTAGCAGGTTTAATGCACTTATGTATTGGTGGTCATCAATTATTATGACCTGAATGTACCTGAACCAAATATGGGCAAATTAAAGGAATAGTTTGACATTTTGGGAAATACGATGAGGAATATGATTATGTGCTTTCTTGCCGAGAGTTAGATGAGAAGATTAAGACCACCAGTAAATATGAAGCTATAGCCAGCAGCTTGTTAGCTTAGTTTAGCAAAAAGACTGAAAACAGGGGGAAACAGCTAGCTTGGCTTTATCCAAAGGTAACTAAATCTGCCTACCAGCACTTCTAAAGCTCACCAATTAACACTTTGTTTCTTGTTTGTTTAATCTGTACAAAAAAACGAAGGGGCTTATGTCCCTGGCACAGTGACTTCCTGGAGTCTCTGCTGGTTGCCTGGCAACCTCATAGTGGCAACAAGACTCCAGGAGTGGTATCAATTTTCTCATCTCACTCTTAGCAGTGAATAAGTGTATTTCCAAAAATGTCGAACTAGCAAACGGGACACTACCCAACGCGATTAAACTGAATAATGTGTGATGTGGACATGGCCCAACTTGCATCCTCAGGACATGATTTGACTTCACCCAGAGTGTGTCTTTCATCATCACGCCAGTATGATGAAGCTCCCTCTCCAAAGAAGAATATATGTGTGGTTATGTTGAGAAATGAAGCAGGGCAATCTAATGAGCTCAGTGGAAAAAAAACTGGATCACATTAGAAAGAGAAATAAAAACATCATTAGTGAGCACACAAACACTCATTTCCTCTGGCTGGCCAGCAGATTGTATCAACATACGGCTTTTGTTTGAAAGCCGCAGATATGAAATATGGACGTGAGTAAGAGCACTGCAACTAGACCGAGAAGTACCAACCAACATCCCCCTCCTCTGTTAGCACACGCAAACACACATACAGAGATACACATGGCCTTACCGCCACCACATCCGGGACTATGTGACCCTTAGCCCCCTTTAACTTTCTGCCAGATGCAGGTCAAACCTCAAAGGCGCTCTGAACTCTCTACCTCTGAGAGCCAGAGGCTCCTCCATACCTCATTTTTTATTATTTCAGTTGTACTAATGAACATTTATAATGTCTCCATACTGCCTTATGTATACCATGTGATGCATAACATCAACATGCAAAAAGATTATAGATACAAATAATAATCATTAAAGGTTCAGAGTGCCTTGACTTTGTATGAATGGTTGACAATTAACACTAAAAGCTTGTTGTAAGGGAAATGAGTCTACAACCATGGTAGCATCTCTGTGAGGCTGTGCTAAGGTACAGCAATGCTTTTAACTAAATGCTAACATCTGCATGCTAACATGCTCACAATGACAATGTTGATGTTTAGGTATAATGTCTACCATGTTCACCATCTTGGTTTTATATGTTAGCATGCTGGCACAAAATACAGCAGAGGCTGATGGGAATGTCTTTAGTTTGGTCATCAACCAAAGTACTGGACAAATTAAAATGTTGACCTGATGGGGGCTTTATATGAAAAGTTAAGGGATCGCCAAAGGTATTCCAGTTTATACTGAGGGCACCATCAGTCATATGTCTGTACCAAATTCCATCTAATAGTAGTTACTAAATACCAGAAATGTCAACCTCATGGTGGTGCTAGAGGAAAAGTCAGGGATCATCAAAGCCAGTAGGCTTCATCCTCTGGGTACCATGAACATCTCTGCAAAATGTTGTTTCAGTCCATCGAGTAGATGATGAGATATTTCACTCAGTTGAAAACTTTGACCTGCCAGTAGCATTAGATGAAAAGTCAGGCAATCACCGCAGTCATTAGGATCCATCGTGTGGGAACCATTGATATCTGTACCAAATTTCATTGTAATCCATCCAAGAGTTGCTGAGATATTTCAGTCTGGACCACAGAGGTGAACTGATATCCCAACATTGCCCTTCATAGAACCATGCTGCTTACGTAGCTAGAACACCATCCAAAACCTTTCCAAGTACCATTAATTTAATCCAAGAACAACATAATGTTCTTTGCTTGAATAGAAATAATACAAAACATAATGATTCAGCCAGGAAATGATACATCAGGCACTAATTAGCAAGGAAATGCAAAATGAGGGTCAAACAATGACACAGACATACTGTATGTACAACATGATTATTATTTGGCATGTGTGTCTCAAAGCACAGTTTAATAAGAAGCATGAGTTAAACAACTGAATTACTTTAAGAAATGTGACTGGACTAATTGGAAAAACAGTTTTGTGGTTGAAGCTTGTCAGGGCAAAGGCATTCGTGTAGTTTGAACAAAGAACACTTCCTTCCCGTGGCCTCTAATATAAGCATGGCCACAAGGCATGATGACTACATTATACAGTATGTCTTTATGATGTGTTGTATAGTGCGGTATGGATATGGTGGTCATAAAGAGTGTTAGCAGGCCCTCTGTCTAGCTGCATGACAATCTGAGCCTGGCCTTGAGCCTGGGTAATCACGGAGCGGCCGGGCCCATTCACAACGCCAGCTATACCAGTCCCACACAGCCACTCACTAAGCATAGTTATGCTATTTGTACAGTATAAACATTTTGGATGATTATATGTTATTACCCGGTGCAGCACGGGTGCATGGACATCCACATAGACTCACAAACACACACTCGTGGACGGGCGGATGGACTCGCACAAACCTGCACACTGACCTCAGGGATTCTCTTCCATGCTGAAAAGTGTTTACTGAGTAATAAGGCAAATGAAAGAAGTCAGGGACATGCTCACTGCCAAAATCCTTTCCAAATAAACACCCCCTTTAATATTTTCATGTCAATCTCCCCACTTATTGCCATACTCCATAATTTTACTCCCTTCTCTCTCACTCTCTGCCGTGAAGCTTCATTCATCACAGCCGAGATCTCATGTGTGGCTCACTGTCTTTAACGCCATTGGTCAGAAAGTGTATGTAGGCCAAACGCACGCTATGTCAACACACACTCCCTGCATTCACTTCTTCAGCGCTCCCACCCTCTCGCCTCACAGATATTTTCTTATCGCCCTCCGAGCTCGGGTGCCAGTCACGTGTTTTGAGAGCGCGCCTGGTCTAAGTAAAGCCCCTTACTGAACTAGATAGGACATGTAAAATTTTACAGCTGCGTCTCTCAAATACCCAGGCCTGAGACTTCACGCCTGCCCGCCATCTCTTCCTTTTCACCATGTGCAGGTTTCAGACCGTTGTCATGTTGGGCTGCAAAAGCTGAGCAGTCAGAGTGAGTGACACACATAACACACAGATAGTGATTGTTATTGTCAGGCTCCTCTCTTACATGGGTACTTGAACTGTTTGCTAATCAGATCTATTTTCAAAGCTGCTAGCTGACACAACAGTTTTATAGAGAGACGTTTACTGTTGGAGCTACTGGCCCACATTTCACTTTTTATAAAGGTGTCATCTCTCCAGCTTAATGTAAGACTATGTCAGTTTTAAGAGAGGAAACAACATGTTGTTTCTCTTACAAATGAAAACTTCAATTCATTAGCAACAAAACACGCCCTTGCTCAAATCAGTAGGCTCTGTGGTTTAGCTGCTACAGCCTTAGCTGGCCTGGTATGGCCACTAGCTTATGGTGGCTAATGTTAGCTAGTAGTGCTGAATTTAGGACTCTTGTGCTGCCGACACACTATGTGTTAGCATTTAAAATGAGGATATGTGACTAACACATTCCTCCTCTTACACATGAAAAGTTGAATTCGTAAGCAATAAAACACACTGTTGCAGTGCACTTGCATTCTTACTTGGTCTGGTATGAGCAGTAGCTAATGGTTGCTAATTGCTAATGTTAGCTAATGTTAGCAAACTTTAGATATATTACTGTGTAATTGACATTACTGAGTCAGTTTGAAGACTTTGTGACTCTACTTGTGCCACTGGAACAGTATGTTTTAGCATTAGCATTATTATTACCATGTAACTGTCACTTGTGGCCACAGTTGCCACTATTCAAAGTTAGAGAGCTCGTGAAAGCTTGCTTTTTACTACAGCTAAATCTAGTTTTAGATGATGAAGGCAGTCCACGCACAGTGTATGTTATGTTACTTTTATAGCCGTCATTTGTCAAGGGATAATTAGCTTTTTCATGCGTGGATTTGGGAGGTTTTGTGCTCAATGGGCAGTGTAACAGTGTCTTATCTTGAATTGTACACTTATCGTGGTGTCTGTAGCAGATTAAAGGGCAGCCAAGAATATTCTGACATCTAAAATAAAGCAGCCAGAGACAGAATTAGACCCAGGCCAGGTTAGCATGTGTGTGTACCTCATTAACCATACCACAGTGAAACTTCCGCCCAAGCGCTCAGCCTGGGCTGAATGAATCTGGAAACATCCTTATACAGCGCTGATTGCCTAAAACTGGGGCCCTTAATGGTATTTACACCCTCTGTATTATTTACATTGGGAAAGGAGTAAAGAAAACATGTTTTATGAGAATGTTCCACCCGCAAAGACGTGATGTCAGCGCCGCAGCCTCGTTTACAGGGTGGGGCGAGGTAAACAAACACTTCTCCCATCTCTCCCTCTCTGTCATTTGAAGGGGTCGGAGAAGGTAGAGCGAGGTGCGACCGCCTCTCTGCTCACTGGCTCCCACTGTTGATTCATAGATGGAGCCGGAGCCTGAACAAGAGCCAGGGGCCAGTGTTAGTAAACTGTGGAGAGACCAAGGGAAGTACCTCATCCGACACACACACACACAGCTGAGGGTTTACACTGCGCGAGGACCAAGAGAAGCATCTCATCAGCATTGCTCACACACACACATGCGCTGATGAGCCACAAGCATCCGTGGTAAACACTCAGGCCTCTTACAAGATGCTCTGTAAATATTTACAGCTCGGCAGGCATTGAGGGGAGAGGAACATGGCGGACCAAGCAGTGGCCGAACGTGACCGGCCTCAGCCAACTCCCTCCACCTCGCACATCTCCACTCTCTCCACCCCCCATCGCCTCTGACCATCACCAGACTTCAAATCCACTGGGCAAACAACATTACCTTATTCAGCATCTGTGCACTGTGGCTTACCTTGGATTAGCTTGCGGCAGCTGGGGAGGTCACCTCAGCAGAGCGTGCTTCCTGAAAATAAAGTGAAGATTATGTTTTTAGCTCCTCACAATAAAAGAGGCAGTGGTAAACTGAGAGCTAATGTAAACTGTGACCTCCTGTCAGTGGTCGTTCTGAGGTGAATGGTTAGGAAAAAACAAAAAATGGTTATATATTCAGACTTTCTTCAGAGTTTCATACTTCTGATATGAGATTAAGTTACATCAGAAATATTTGCATAGGGCTAAAAAAGGTGGGTAACTTGAGTTTTCACTGTATCACTGTCCCTAACTCTATAAAACTGTTCCAAACGCTCCAATGGTATTTTTCACTCATAAAAAATACCAAATGTAGTGCAGCAGTTTGCAAATAACTTAATTTTACATTAACACTTACTGTGTTATGCCATCGACCAGTTTGATTAGATTTCCTACCAAGAACCCAAATATGGTATGTATGTGGAGAGATAACAGCAGCAATACTAAAACCAGATATCATTCTTATACATTCTCTAACTGGAATGTCTTCTTGTGAATTAAACTTAAACCAAGACTTGTAAATATTGCCAAACAGCAGCCACTGTGGCCATAAGTGGGAATTACAGGATGATAGCACGTTGGATTTCCCTTTATTTCCCAAGATTTCTTCGATTCAGTTGTTTAAAACATGCATTAATAGATTTTTCGTCCACTAGGAGGCAGCGCAACAAGTTATTAACACAACATCGACATGTTATCACCTAGCAATTGTTATGGTTATGGTGATCTTGTTAGCAGTTACCTGTTTACACATTTAGCAGAAACAGAGCGACATTAGCATTCATTTGGAATCGTGTTTCTGGCCACCTGACGAATGTAAGTCTCTCTGTTTTAGCTCTGTTTTTGGTCTCCACCAACTCCTGAGGGGAATATCTGGCTCTTTAGCTGCTTAATGCTCCACTATGTTCACAAGCTAGTTGCTAACTTTGTCTCTCTGCCATTTGGTGCTGGATAGGTAGCATGCAGTGAGTCTTTCAGAGTTTCTTTTCATTGAAAACAGCTGCCTGCTGCTGCTGAAAACAACATTAATGACATTGGTGAGACAGAAACAAAACAGTAAAGCTGCGGGCCATGAAGCAAAAACAGCGAGCTAAAAGACGCTAAAGGGGCTGTAGAGCCGAGGAGAACTGCAGAGTCAGGTGATA
Organism: Macquaria australasica; assembly: GCA_005408345.1. Classification (NCBI taxonomy): domain Eukaryota; kingdom Metazoa; phylum Chordata; class Actinopteri; order Centrarchiformes; family Percichthyidae; genus Macquaria; species Macquaria australasica. The sequence continues at coordinate 513,662 of SEMN01000257.1, forward strand.
ATTCTGTTTCCTGGTAATGTGTGTGTCTTTTAACTTGTGATAACATGATTCAAATGTTTATATGTTGCATGCTAAATGAAGTGTAGCACAAGTAGAGAGGAGTCAATAAGTCAGTGAACTGAATCAGCAATGTATGCAATGTCTATCTAAAGTTTGCTAACTTTAGCAAACATTAGCCACCATTAGCTATTGGTCATAGAAGACCAAGTGATACTATAACAGCAAAACAGGACTCCTGCCCCTGGAACCAGATTGCCTAAGGAATTAATTCCATTATACTATGACCTTCTATCTTGTCTTTTTTTGTAAGCTTTCGTATTGGCTCAAGAAGGACTCAGATGTCACCTGCCTTTTTAATCATGTAAAGTCACAGCAGTAATCAAATAAGCAACTTCTTCTTAGCTTCTAAGTGAACGTTAGATTCTTTTTCATAGAAACTCTGACGGCTCTACATTTTTGTTTGAACAAGTTTCACACCCACACACACACACACACACACACACACACACACACACACATTACACATTGTTTCATTGTGAATCCAGAATAGTGTCACATAGCTGCCAATCACAGATGAGCACGCAGAAGGGACTTTTAAGGGTTCTTCACTGATTTATGACACCAGTGACTCAGGGGGTGGGGGGTCTTTAGGGGCTGTCCCTGCTAAAATTAGAACTTGTTTACTTTCACTTTAATTATAAGTAGCAATTATACCTCATTAAAGATAGGAAGAGTTCACTTAAATCTCTGTAATCTTCTACATCATTACTAAATCAACGAAAACAAAACCTGGGGGAAAATTGGAACAAGTGGAAGGTTGAGACCTAATCTGAGTCTAATTAGGGGGTTTGTGGCACAAACATGATTAACAACCTCTGCCCTCCACTTTCTATCTGGCAAACCGCCACTCATCTGGCACCCATGTAGGCCAAAACAAAGTCTAAAAAGTATGCGCTATTACTACTTGACCCCCAGGTCTGGGCTTAGCATGCCAAAACAATACCAGGACGAGCCGAGCCTCCCAGTGCAGCAGTGGAACACAAATAGTAACTTCTAGAAGCCGCCACTACAGAGGAGAAGGGAAACTGAAGTAGGAGGAAAAACAGCAGGACGAAGAAGAGGTGGAAATGGGTGGTGGCCAGGAAGTTGGACTCTTCCTGTCCTAATCACAAGTCAGAGAGCGTTTCCTTTCATTGTAGGAGCTCCAGATCCATTAACCAGTGAGACCCCTGCGTGCATACACACACACGAACACCACCACATACACATCCTTATATAGAAAAAGTTAATCTTTTATAGACATAACATATATGAACGTTATACACTAAATCAAACATTATATGTGCGGTTGTCGATTGACATACTGAGCCACACACACACTCATACTCCTACATACACTGAGTCACAGGTACGTGGATCCTTCTTGGCAGGGCCCGGCACATTGTGCAGCCCTTTGGCTCTGCTCTGATAAACACTTCATTATGAAACCCTGAGGACACAGTAAATATTTGCCGGGGCCCTTATCAGCCTGCCTTATCTTGGCGTGAACTCCAGGCACCACATGACTCCTGGGCCCTTTATTTTCTTAATGCCTTTGCTACCACTGATAACTTCACTGAATAGCCCTGCAGAAAACAGGACTTCTTTGAAAGGCTCCTGGAAATCGAGGCACCACAACAACAGCAGCTTCACACTAAAATGTAGGCCAGGGCTTTCTTTTATTTGGTCTAGACATGACCGAATATGACACGCCAATCAGGGCAGCGGGTGACTGTGTGTCGCCCTGCTACAGGCTGGTTAGTTCACCACTGTCCCTGTTTTACCTGCTCAAAGTGACTGATAGCAGAAACACATTTACAGCTGCAGAGTTAATCAGTTATGGGTTAATGGCTGGTGTTCAGTTCCCAGACGGATCCATCCATCTCAGCCCATCTGACCTCGGTGCACAGTGGTATCACTCACAACAATAGGTTTCTGATGGCTTACTTTGAAAGATTCATCAGTGAAGCAACAAGTAGGATCATTCAGCTCGGATTGAAGCACATTGATTTGTCACGCCGGTGAGCAATCACAGCTGTAAACCTATAGAACACACGGCTTAGTGTTCGCCATTCACTCCTTCATCTCAGCAGTGGAAAGTACATTTACTCAAGTACTGCACTTAAGTAGAATTTTGAGGTACTTGTACTTTACTTGAATATTTTCATATTTCAGAGGGTAATATTGTACTTTTTTACTCCACTAGATGTATTTGACAGCTACAGTTACTTTTCAGATTAAGATTTTACATAAAAACTGCTATGATAAGCTTATAAAATACGTTCTTCAAAATGTGACCAGAGAATTCCAAACTTTTTGGCTTGCCCTTCACACAAAAAACAGTTGGAGCCCTTTGTCATGAGTTGTTAGCAGTTCCACCAACAAGACGTTTCCCTTCCTCAGATGGTCTCTCAAATGATCCAGTATTTCACACAGAAGCAAAAATATGAGAAAAGTCCAGAAAATACAATACAGATGAGTATGTATGTACAGAAACTGTTCTTTTTTTCCTCTCCCATTAACCATCTCACAACCCCTCACATTTCTCTCTTCCCTCTGGAGGGGCCCGACTCCTAGATTGGGAACCACTGGACTAAACTACCAAACTGTATATAAAGTAGTTAAAACCACCTTCACCTTGACAAGCTACAACACTAAAATACTACTGTCTTAATAATCTATTTATATATAATATATATAGTGTATCAGTCAAGGCCCTTTTTTCTGCAGAACAGGTACTTTTACTTTTGATACTTGTGCTCTTGTACTTTTACTTAAGTAGGATTTTGAACACAGGACTTTTACTTGCAATAGAGTCTATTTACATTGTAGGAAAGGTACTTTTACTTCTCCCACCACTGGTTAATCTCCACATGTACTTAAAGTGGCTGCTCTCTGAGGATGGGGGTGTTTTGTGAGTGCCAGTATACATTATGGCAGACTAAAGGATCGTAATGCACGACGTATTAAAAGATCACAATCTTATGGCAAGGATCCAGACCGACTTACAGCCGAGAGCCACCGATACATTCAACTGTCCTGTGGCTCTGGGCGCCTACACATTTTCCATTTTAAAATTCCAGACCTCATTGCTCAGACCGTGCACACATATCTCTCATTGCACTGTTTATAGCAGAACATTACAGATTATGCAATATTACATAGTTTATTCGGGACTAATCCTTTCAGCGGTGGTGTGGCTTTTTCATGTTCATAATGATCTTTCAGAATGAGATTTTTCCTGAACCAGAGCCCACCTACAGTTCAGTTGTTCTACAGGAGACAGGAATTCAGTCAAAACTAACTGGTCAGTGCTTTTACTGTATACTGAGGACAATACTTGGTGCACAAGGCCCCTCTGAGGGCCCCAACCCAAGTAGGTTCACAAGGCAAACCAGGACACACTCCGTCCCTCCTGCCTTCAGAGGTTCCCCACTGGAGGAGGAAGACAGCAGCTGAGCTGTAACATCTGATGTGTTTATATGAGCAACGTGACAAGCAGAGCTGTCACTGTCTGCAGCTCTGCTCCTGTTTATGATGGGATGTCTAGATGCCACACCTGCTGCATCTTCATACTCAAAATGTAGAAGAAATCACAGCCTTGACAGTCTGAAGCTTTTTCAAAATGATTTTTATTGGGAGAACTACAAAAAATGTACAGTACAAAGTTAACAGTTTCACACTCAATTTGTAGTGAACTGATTCCCCCAAAAAATATTACAACTCTCGTTGTCTTTTTGTCCGTTTTGTTACATTCAAAAAGCTTTACTTCTGATAAAGTAGTCAAAAGTACATAGTGCGCATCCCCCTGTACCTACTATGTACAAACCAAACGTGTTCATCCACTTCCCTCTCCAGCAAACTCTCAAGACTCAGACTAGATTTCAATATCAAAAAAGAAAAACAGAGCAAAAGGAAATCAAAATGATAAGAGGAATGGGGATTTAGAAAGGTTACGGTTGTTTTTGTCAGAGTGTCTGAGTGGTAACAACCTTTAACAAAAAAAATTTTTTTTAAAAAGGTTTCAGAATCCAATACTACATTCAGTTCAACCTGTGTATAAAAGATGCCTGTGTAGGAAAAATACTTTATTTGGTTAATTTTAAGGCATGTCAAGATGGTGAACCCCGTAGGCACTACACAATAATACTGGGGCACAAGGGATTGCTACATTCTTTAGCACGTGGCTGGAATCACAGTGTGACCTCGTGCAAACAGAGAGAAAACAAAAATACTTTTTGGTTAATTTATTGACTTGGAGTTCTTTGTCACTGAAATCTGATCTAGATCAACAAAAGAAGTAAGGTTTGGACGGTCTGTACAACCACATTGTTTATACATTCTACAGAAACATCTAAGTAGGGATCCTCCAAAAAAAAAACCCCAAAAAAAAGCCTTCTACAGCACTGACACAACCTCAGGAGCAAACAGCAATCACGCAAACTTTTTTTTTAATAAACGTAAACAAGGAAACAAAATTAATGAAATAAATATCACATACGTTCTCTTAAATTAAGATTTTTTTTTTTTTTACTCATTTACAATAAAAATAACCAAGTGAAGTTACAAAAAAAAAAGGAGAAAAACAACAATATATATATATTACTGTGAAAAGAACATACACTCCACTTTATGCAGATTAATAATGGCGATCATAATTTAAACATAAAAGAATATAGATCTATTGCTTCATCATACTTGATAAATACAGTATGGACACAAATTACCAATGTAGCCTATACTTTTTTCACAAGATAATAAATAAGTTAAATAGTCCATAGCCAGTTATGCACAGCTATGTAAATCACTCAAAAAACAGCTAAAAAAATATATACTCAACCATCAGCAGTGATTTCCCCAAACAAACCCAACTCAAGAGTGCTTTTTAACCAAGCAACAAACTAGACTAACCAAACGAACCACTGGGTGGCGCTGGGAGAAGACAGATCTGGAATGGAAGTTGAAGCTTTCAGAGAGGAAAGAAGAAAAAAAAAACGTTACTTTGAGTCAAGGCATATTCTTGGCAGGATGGGAGGAAATCTGAAAACCGCTTACAGTCTCTTCTTCTTGTCAAGTCATGTTACCCACACATCTAATCCCAGGAAAAGTGTGGCTTGCCTGATAGAGCAAAAGGGAGAGGGGGCTGCCATGAGCCCTTGGGCAAGGCACTATTGGAATGCCTTCTGTTTGCTATCTAAGTTTTAATACAACTATATTACATACAAGGAAGAAAAAAAACTAAACTAATGCCAGGTCAAGGACACTTTAAACTGTAAGAAGCTTTATTGATCCCTGTGGGTGAAATTCTCTTCTCTTGCCCCCCTCCAGGGAGGTCAGAGCACCCCTGGAGCTGCTAGGGATTCAATGTCTTGCTCAAAGGCACTTCAGCAGGGTGGTTGCTGCTGAAATGGGGTAGAGGGCCTGGAGGTGAGGGGGCTAACCCGAGATCCTCTGCTTGAAGGACAGTCTACCTCACTCACTGACACGCCCCTGGCTCCTCAACCACCCTGCCTGACCCGTCCATAAATCCATGTGAAAACAAAATATTATTAGTCATCAGAAATCGACAGCCTGCTGAAGATTGGCAAACGTCTTCCAGCGTCCAGAGTTGGGGACTCGGAGCCGCTAAGGCTCCCGGAAGAGCTGAGGGACCCGCTCGCATAGCTCTCCCGGTCAGAGAGCGAGTCTGGTGGGCTTGGAGGAGGCTCGAACACCGGCGACTCGCTAAGGCGGCGCAGCGCCTGCAAGTGGCTCATGTTGTAGGTCGGGGGGGAGGGCGGGCACACGCTGCTCTGCATGTTCCCGTAGTAGGCACCGGTGGAGTGGTTGTTGGCGTAGCCGCTGGGGGTGTGCACAGCCAGGGGGGCCAGTAAGGCCTTTAAGTCCTGTCCGGGGAAAGAGAAGGCACTGTTGATGCAGGACATGGAGTTGGGAGAAAGCACATCCTCGTAGAAGCTGGAGACGGAGGTGCAGGAGGAGGCGGTGGTGGGTGGCGGCGGGGTCCTGGACGTGGGGCTGTCGAGCAGGGGAGACTCAAGTCCGTGGTGGGTGGAGAAGCCGGAGAAGCTGAGACTGTGGTGAAGCTTTGGTCTGTCCCTCTGGGTGTAGCCGAGCTGCTGCGGCGGCAGGACCTCCCTATGGCTGTAACCGCACAGCTCGCGAGCCGACCTGGGCTCCCCCGCCTGCACGTTAGCGTTGGCGGCCGGAGCGGGCCGGCGCTCGTCGGCGTTGTGGATAAAGTGACACCGGGGACCGTACGGGCAGAACCCGATGGTGTGGAAGGTGCGGCACGGCTCCGTCTTGTACTTAGGGTGGCGGGACAAGCTCCTCAACTCGTGGTAGCCGTGAGCGAACTGACACTTCTCCCCGTACTTGCACGACCCGTTCTCCTCAAAGGGCCGGCACAGCTCGGTCTTGTAGCGGGTGGAGTTGATCTGAGAGCCGGGCTTCTGCTGCAGCACGCCCCGGTCTCCGTTCTCGCTGTAAGCGCGGTCGCGGAACTTGTTCTCCTTGTTCATGAGGGCCGTGGCGCTGCTGTTGCTGCTCGGCGTGTTCTCCTTCAGGCTGCTGTAGGAGCCCATCGAGTACTTGTTGCCGTTGTTCATGGCCTCCACGTTGCTGGTTGAGTTTCTGCGGAAAAAGCCCGGCGCGAAGGAACCACCGGAGCCCGGAGTCGTGACCGGAGCCCCCACCGCTTTCTTGTCCAGCATGCTGTTGATGTGGAGGGCGTTCATGTTCATGCTTTTATCCTGCTGTAGGGAAGAAAAGACACAAATTAGCAATGTACTTCAGGCACCAATTCTGGGACTATTTTGACCACATGGCGTGGTTAATACAACTTTGTTTGCCTGCAACTCTACAACTTGTTGCAGCTGAACACATGCTAACTCCACTCAAGCTGAAGCACGCCGACTCAGCTACGTTGAAGAGTTTCACCCTGAATGCACAACAAAAAACGCCCAATATCTTGTCAAACTTTTACCTTGTAAAGCATGTCCATGTCGTAGAAAGCAGACAAGACGGTCGCAGACATGTCTTTTCCCCAAGTTTGCTGCCGCACTACCTCTTTCATGGAGGACCGACCAGGATCCTTGAATGCGACGGGCGGTAACGTTAGTTTGTGCCACGACTGGTTTTGGTTGTGGAAAAGTTGCTTTAAAAGTTTATGTGCAGTTTAAGTCCGTCGAAGGAGAAAAAAAAGAGGGGATAGGTTTGTATTGTTGAGTTGTAGATAGCTTTAGTTCCTCCCCTCGAGAAGCGCTGAACCAGAGTGCTTCACTGTGCGCTCGAGCCTTTTTGCATGGGTATAAATGCCTGGCGGTGGCCAGGGAGGGGCGAAGTGAAGTCGGTGCAAACTTTTGCGAGGAGCCGCCTCCTCCCCTCCTCTTCGAAAAAACTTCCATTCACCGGTTGGCCGCCTATTCTTTAACACCACGCCTTGAAATCCAACCCCAGCAACCCCCCCACTCCCACCCCCCATCCTCCTCACACCCCTCCAACCTTTTTTCTCTCTCTCCTTCTAATCACACAACCAATTTTGTGGAAGTTGGTTTTGCTTTTTGGGTTGACTCTCGCTGAGAAAGAATGTCGAAGCATCAAGTGTCTATGCATGCAAGCTGTTCTCCATCTAATGAAGCAGTGATCTGGGGGCTGAGTGCCTTGCTCAAAATCTACACGACTAAATTTAAATGAAAGGGAAATGGTTCTTCAGACAACCCCAGCCTCACAGCAAAGTCCTGGGGTTTTGAGCCCCAGCGACCTGCCAGTGACGAGGCCACCCCCCTAGCCTCTGGACCAGCACGCTTGGAAGCTGACACATGTATTTGTAATGGAAGGAAACTCTGCCTGTCCCTCTCTCTCCCTGTGGATGGGGTGAGACCACAAGTATGAGCGGAGAGGAGTCCAGGCAGAGTGCAGTACAATTTTTAGAATCCGCTGGTTGCATAATCAACATCCACAGTGCAACAGCGGCCTATTCCAGTCTACTACACATGGAAAAATAGTCAGTTAATGCCCACTGTGCTCACATGACCTACTTTTGTATTGTTTCAAAACTAAACTTCTAAATGTCAAACTTCTAAATGTCCACCTTCAGATTAGAAACCCGTCACTGCTAAAGCACAACATGCTGAGTCATTATTAGCACTAAATGGATTTACTTTGGTGAAATCTTTTTTTAAACCACTCCTCTAAGTTCCTCACTGGCTTGTTTTCCCCAATCTCAGAGCCCAGACTGCAGGAATGTGGTTTTCATGTGGTACAGCAGAGCAACACTGCCCCCGTGAGAGCACAATGGGAATAGGCTGGGAAAGACTGGGGCGCCACCTGCTGAGCAGAGCTGGAGAAAGACTTCAAGGTACACTCAGGCCCATTTGGCTGTAATAATGTCATACTTTTTATTTATTGTAGAGAAATGGCTCCTCTTTTCACAGAGAGGATAACAGAGAGTTCCAGACACAGAGAAGCCTCCATGTTTAGGGGTGTTTTGGTCATTTCAACAAAGTTGCCACAGTCCCTTCCTTTGTAAAGTCAAAGAGTGCAGTGCGGTCGCAATAATCTGCCCCTGTCTCAGCATGATGTAACCTTCCCTGGATGGCAGAGTGTTCACATGAAAATGTCAAACTACTCCACTCTGCTCTTGGAGTTATGTCAAGTTTTAAAAAACCCCACAGTGGAAAGATTGCAGAGTTGGCAGCAGAGGACGGGGCTCTGTATGAGGGCTCCAACAAGGCAAGAGATTTTGGTCAGGAGGGTGTAAAAACTTTGTGCGACACATATCAACAGAAATTGCCGGTTTCTGCGACGCTGGTAACCATGAACTCTTTTCCATATAGGATCATAATTGGAAGAGTGGTTATAAAAATAATTTTCCTTTCTGTGACATGATTCAATATTCTCTTTAAGTGCTGAATGGTTTGGTTGGAGAAGCAGGGAGGGAGGTAAAAAAAAAGAAAGAAGGGAAAATAGCAATAGGCGAAAAACAAGTGACATAAGAGCTTGGAATCTACTACTACCAACCCTAAAATTAGGCTGAGGGCTGCCCCAGGACTATTTGCGCTCTGCAAGTTGTGATAAATAGTTTAATGTGAAGGACAGACACGGCGAGGCTCCTGAGAAATCCCTTGAACATGTCCTCGTCCGCAGAAACCGCTCTCCCATCACATGGCTCTGTTTTTATTGGGGGATGTTGAGCGGTTCCAAAACATTACATCAGCTTTACTGTAACAGGGAACATGGCTACCAGGGAGAGAGAAGGGTCCAGCTGTAAGAGAGGGCAGCATGAATACACACACACACACACACACACACACACACACACACACACACACACACACACACACACACAGAGGACAGTAGTCCATTGTGCCGTCCTCTTAATTACATAACCAGGAAAAGTAGAGGGAAGCATAAAAACACAGTCCAATGGGAAGAATCCTGCAGTAAATTAAATATCACAGGAAAATAACACCTCGTATAAACATATAGTAGAAGTCAAAGCATATACTGAAATACAACTTTGGTGATGTGTCAGAGAAAACACTTGCTTTCACAATCCCATGCCTCGGCCATAAAGCCTGGTTGCTGCACAATCGCACCATTGAAGTTGGAGCTTGAAGCTTTAGGCGCTGAGTTGTTTTGTTCCGTCCTTAACTCCCTGGTAGACGTGGAGAAAGCAGAATGGCCTGGGTACTCAATACTGACACTGTTGAAGTTTGTCGTGTGACACATTGCCACTGATAAGAGAACAGTGCATCAAGTGTTGTAGTGTACAAGCTCGGGTTGAATTATTGTTATGGCTTCACAACTGCCAGACTTCTCCACACATGTTCACACCGTGTTAATATAATTATTGGCTATTTTTTCCCTCTCTCCTGCCTCTTCACGAAATGATTAACATTAAAGAAGTGAGACATTTCCTCTTAGGGAAAACAGAACATTGGAATCAAAATTGCAGTAATTTCTGACATATTTAATTAAAAAGACATCAAGGAACAGTAATGGTAAAAATTATGACAAAAACAAAACACATCTGGTAATCAGTGAGGGTAACATTCGTACGACAAAGTAAGAGACACGGTCAGAGTAAAAAACATCCTATTGTTTCCTTCATTCCCTTGATATGATTATAAAAAGACTTGACCACAAGGCCAGTCTGTGCTCTCATGTGTTGGTTCATGAAGTTGTTTATTTATCTGATAACTTTTCCTTTAGTTTAATATTAGGAAACCTGACTTTAAGACATTTTCATTCAAATAAAAAATGTGGTGCTATTAGAGCCAAACACCGCTGACTCCTCTACCTCAGCCTCTGCAGCACATCTAGAGCCAGAGTGGCCCTCTGGTGCTGCAGCACCAGCCGGGCGTGCTCCATGGTGCAGGAGAACTGGGGCAGGGCAGGGAGGGAGTCCAGGGCCTGCTGGGAGCTGAGTGCCTTGCTCTGGGCCCGAATTGACAGTGTGTGGATTTGGTGGACCTGGTCCGGCCCTGCGATTCCTGGGGCCTGGGTCTGCTTGAAGGTCAGGATGAGGCAGCCAAGATGTCTGTGGAGCAGCTTCACCCACTGGACCGGCTCGGCCCACAGGTTCAGATCCCCCCTCTCGAACAGGAAGTCCTCTTCATCCTGGTCACAAGCAAAATGGGAGTCAACTTACTGGATGCTGATTTGAATCAGTATTATTTTGGCCACTTGTGGGCAGAAGGACAAACTGTAAACACAACACAGGTAAATAAAAAGTTGATATGATGAACTTGTTAGCAAACTGGTGCCTCTTTACACATCTAACAGACACGGAGCAACATTAGCGTTCATTTGGAGTTGTGTTTCTGACCACCTGACAAATGCGAGTTCAATATTCACTTTCATTTTAGCTCTGTCTCCACACAATTCTGATGGAAATATCTGGCTCTTTAGCTGCTAAATGCTCCACAATGTTCACCAGCTAGTCATTAACTGTGTCTGTCTGTTGTTTGGTTCTGGGCAGGTAGTGTTCAGTGAGTTTATATCACAACTTTTTTTGTTTCTGAAAACAGCTGCCTGCTGCAGCAGGAACTTGGGTTGATGAGAACTGTGAGAGGGATCCAAAACAGAAAGCTGCGGGCCAGAAAACCAAAACAATGAGCTCAAAGATGCTAAAATGCTTCGTAGAACTAAAGCGACCTGCAAAAAAAAATTATCTGTGGTTTGTCACCATTAGCAACACAGTGCATATTACACATATCATTTGACCCATAGTTAGTATAAAAATACTGACTAGTGCAGCTTTAAGAATACAGAACCTTGCTTGCTGTTACTTTGCTATTTATGTTAAGTAACTTATGTCTTACAAACGCCTCTCAGCTGTTGAACAGGGTGTCTTCTAAAGTCTTGCGTAGAAAGAAACAACCAACCAAGAGCAGAAACCTTGGTGGCTTAAAGCACTTAGTTATTTGGACTACTACTGTGAGCAGAACAAAACAAGAGCAACCAGAAAATAAAATAAAGTGCTATCCGCACTTTACAGACACCGTGTTAAACCAGCTTGAATTACAGACTTAATATCAACCAATGTTTTATTCTAAAACGTGATGATAATAAAATGTTTTGAAACATGTTGTCCCTTTAACACTAGCTCAACTGTTGCTATGTGCTGTAAGAAGCAGCGTTAGTGGTGATTTTAAAGTTCATGTATTAATATTTAAATCTAGTAAGTGTAGTTATTACAAAATGAGTTGATAATCAAATTCACTGATCATTGAGGGCCAGTGTCCTGTTAGTTCCACCCTGGCAGTTAATGAACAATCCCTGTTGTAGTCATAATAAAAAATGAAACCGTAACAGCCACCATGGTTATCTGACTGGAAATCATTGCAAATACATGTCGTCTACTGTCTGGCAAACATCTCACACTGTCTTCTTTGTACTGCTTGTGATGTTCTCGTACCACAGTGTAACAATGCTAGTTGTCAATATGAATCTGCTCCAAGGTCACTAAAACAAATTCCTAGACACTTCAGTCACATGACAGAAACTCACCAGGCTAGAAGCTTCGTCTGCAACTTTCCCATCATTGCCTTCTTCCTCTCCCAGCAGCCACTCCGTCAGAGCGAGGACACCTGCGGGTTTCTGCCCCCACAGCTCAAACAGCTGACACAGGAGCTCCATGCCCGAGTCCAGGGCTACTGGAGGACACACGGGTACACCGGCCACGTCTGAGGACAGAGGAGACCAAATGTTCATACTAAGTCTGTAAACAGTGTTTTACATTGAAGGCAAGCAGTAATGAACACACCCAGAATATGAGTGAACAATAAACAAGCATGTAAGATAAGATAAGTGCTTTATTTATCCTGAGGGAAACTGATGTGCAGCAGTTGCAGTACAAAGTAGGAAAGAGTGCAAATCTAAACAAAATCTAAAAATAAAAGGTTATCAGTAAGATGCAGAAACCCAATGTACACAGTGCCAGATATGTAAACAGGTTAACGGTAAGTATCATAAATATGTATATATACGACGTGGCATGTAGCTATGTATGTACAATATCAAATCTGAGTACAGGTAAGTGTATATGGTTATGTTGAATGAACAGAGCAGAACTGAGATGGAGGCCGGGGCTCCACCTCTGGGCCCCGTGCCTCTGCTGTCCATCTCTCTGCGGGAGGTAGATGAGTTGTAGAGTTTGATTTCAGGAGGGAAGGATCTCCTGATCATTTAGTCTAATGTTGTTGGTGTCATGTTTTGTAATTTGAGGTCTATTGTGTTTTTTTTTCCAAATGTAATCTTCTCAGTATACATCATTATTAAACAGCATATTAATCAAGTGTCGACCATATCCTTTTATCATCTCTTTTCAATCTAAACAGGTCATATATTAGCAAGCTAAAGTTCATTAGCTGACAGTTATACCTGACAGTTACTAAGTGTAAGTACTTCAGCTAAGGCTAAGTTTGAACTTTTTTTTTTCCTTTGGGGAGTATTAGCATTAATCACCTCTAAAATTACTATGATTGTTACTGTTTGAAACCTGCACCCAACCTGTTGGTCTGAGGCTGGATCTGTGAGTGCTTTTACATGCATGTAAGTCACACCGAGTTCTTGAAGGCAGTCTGCAGTAACCTGATGTTTTAAAAAAATCATGTTTAAGAGAGCCCGGTTTCCTCTATCAGGCTAAAAACTAGAGAAACCTGGTTACCACCAGGGCTGGATTGCTGCTGGAGAAACCTGATTTTTCGGCCACGTACAGTATAGAGTGGATGTGCACGACGTAGACCCAGCCTATGGAGTACCGTGAGTTGCGGTGGCATGAAAGGAAAAACCATTACTCGTAGTGGTGTGTCCCTGTATCCAAAATAATTAGATCCAAAGTCTGACTAAAACTCAAACTGAAATAAATGATTCTAAATAAGTCGGTTTCCACAGCTGAACAGTACACGTTTTGTAAAATTCAGATGCATTCTGAGGAAAAAATGTGTGCGTGGCCGTTACTGCACCGCAAGTCCAAAAACAAGGGGAAAAAAACCCCTCTTCAGGCTGCAGGATTATCAAATATGAAATAAATATTCCAGGTTTGGTCAAAAATATGACAGGCGGTATGCAAACAATTCCCTACCATCACCTGATTTCCTCAATAAGCTTGTGTGTTGTGTGTGTGTAACTGCTGGTGCTATTTGAATGATGCAGGGCTGACAGTATGTTCCAAACTTAGTGCGAGTGTGTGCGCATCTGTCTTCTCTGGGCTTGGACGGCCTTCTGGGAAACAAAACTATAACTCATATAACCAACCACGATCAGGGTGTGTGTGTGTGTGTGTGTGTGAGAGAGAGTGAGTGGATTCAAAACTATTGCACACACACTTTGAGTGCAAACGCTGCTCTTAACTTCCTGTTTACGTGTTAATGAATGGATTGCCTACATGTGTGAATACGATGTTCATGTGGGCTTGGATGAAACATAAATTCAGTTTTTTAGTACTCTTGCTCAACTTGCTATTTGTAGCCTTCTACAAATAGCCCTCTGTTGCCATAATGCTTCAGAGGCAGGCCTGTCATGAGCCCGTACTCGCAGTGCAGGAAGTGTGAGTGCAAGCACACACACTTCAAACAGAGGGAAAACATAACGTATGACTTCATTTAACGACTCCAGTTGTCCACGCAGCAACAATCTGACACAGAGGTTGTGTGTGTGAGTGTTGTTCTCCCACCTTGACCATCCTCACCACAGCTCACACCCAGATAACACCACAGACTTCAAAAGGCTTCCAGAGCCACTAGCCAAAACACTACCACCACGGGAAGAGAGGAGGGAGGGAGGGAGGAGGTATATGGACCCCCATCAGCACACATACAGTATAAAACACACACACACACACCCAGATTGTTTTTTCTCTTCAGAGAGGAGGTGTAAAATCGGAGCCGAGCCTGAAGTCTGAGCAGAGAGGGAAACCCGGTGTGTGAACATTAGAGACTGCTGATTGTACCGTATTAGAGGAGATTTAAGAGTTTAGGAGCTTGAGTGACAAATTCCTTTCTTTACCAAGAAGCCGTCTCTCTCTGGGACAGCCCTGCCTTCTGATGTCAAGCCTTTACAGCGCCCCCCACCCCTGAACATTAAGTAACATAATAGGAAATTTTAGCTGCATTCAATTTATCACATTTTTTACGGAGGTTTCACACATCGATTAACGCGATTTCCCTCCTCAAGCTTTTGGTGCAAAATACTCCGTTTCTCAAGGGGATTGTCTTTCACGCTGTTACTGGCCTGTGTGTTGGGGGTGTAGTGTGGGAGTGCGTGTGTGCTGGCATGAGTTTAGTCCTGAGTAGGTATTGTTTGCATTGGAAGACTGTGTGAGTTTATGTAAGACAATCTTGTCTCTGCAAATGACAATATCAGTGCCAGTTGGTGAATGAATGGGTTTGAGTAAGACGGAGTGAGGCTGTGTGTGTGAGTTGTGCAGTTGGCATCCACTGGCACACACTCCATCCACTGGCACTTTTATAGTACATTTGAGCTGGGCAGGGCAGGAGTGTGAGGGAAAAACTTATACTGTTTCCACAAGTGGCACAAGGTTAACAGTTGTACCATTCTGAGCTTCTGAAGAGTTTAAAAGAAAAAAAACTGAACTAAGATCTTTGGTTGCCTTGTTAGAGACTCTGGCAACCACGCTTTTATAAAGTGCTTTATTATATGTAAATCTGTGGGGACCATAATAAGCCTTTCACCATGCACACATTGCCATCTTTGCTGAGGAACACTGCCATCTCTTAAGTGGACACAAAATCCAAAGAGCCGAATCAAAATTCTCAATTTGTGAGGGTGGTGTTGATGTGCAGTTTTGTCTCACAATGCAATACAAAAAGGAAGTGGATGTTCTGCTCACAGGCCACAAAAACAATTTGTGGATCGTGGTGAGATACTGTAGCTCCGGGAAGATCTTACAAAACAAAAAAAAAAAAAAAAAGTAATTGGAAAAACATTTTACTTTCTTTAAAAAGCTCTATTTATGAGTTCCTTCCAGAGCTTTCAAGCTTTTGCTGACATGCAAACTCAGTAGCTGTTATGAATCAGATCCATCTCCATGTCAACTACATAAAGTCCATCTGCTTATTAAGACTGTGATACGGTTAAAAGGTCTGGAAAAAAACTAGTAAGTGGACCTTGAGTTTGGCAAGTTTTGTCAAACCACTATTTCTGAGGTCAAGAATGAACTTTAATGGTTTTGTTTTCTCTTTAAGTTTAAATGACAGTGGCATTCCAAAGTCATAGTTTGGCACAATGCAATACATGCAGTGGTGAACATGAATCAAACAGTGAAGTACACTGATTTACACACTATTACAATAAGTGTATAGCACACACTGTATGCAACTAGTACTGTATGTAGTATGAAACTAGGACACAGAAAGAGATGTTTCTGCCCTGACATGGACTCTAGATTCAGAAGGGAAAAGTTGATGGCTAATTCCTGACAATTTGAAGACTTAGCCTGGAACTAATGCACTGACCATCGCACAACGTTCCTGCAACCCAACATTCACGGTTCAAGACTGGCAGGACCTTTGTTGCATTACCTCTCTGATAAAGGTATAAAATAACCAAACATTCTAAAAAAATAACAAAAAACCCCAACATGCTGTCTCACACAAAACTAAAGTAATCTAATCTTGTATTGTGCCAATTAATTTCCTTCCCTGTTTCAGCTATCTGATCTGAGTATAATATACTGTAGTTTAGTTGTCACATTAGTTTTTACACAGAATGATGGGAAGTATCCATGTTTACTACAATGTAAAACTAATTCTTGGTGTATAATTTTCAGAGGTTTCTTTTGTATGTGCTGGTTTTTGCACACAGCTGCTGCAGCCTCGCTGTGTGTCTTATCAACAGTCGTGTCATTAAAGTCACTGAATGAAATTAAGAGAGTGAAGAGACCTTTGCTGTTCAGTAAATCCTTACTGAGCCTCTGCAGCTGGGGGGTGGGTGGGGGGGATCAGATGTCCCATTGAGCGGAGGAGGTGGGGGAGGATAAGGGGTGGTGGTGATGGTGGTGCTGGGGTTCGGCGGGCTGTCAGGACAGTAAAATGAGACAAAACACTTCCCGCCCCCACACTCTTCCACTCGCTGGTGTCATCACGTTCACTGTATTGGGAGTTCATTCCTATGCTCAGCCACCCACATCTGAGGGATTTGGGTTAGAAGACCCCCCCTCCCTGCTTGCCTTACTACTTCAACTACACCCATCCCACCTGGGGGCTATAACCTGCCGACGGACCACCGTACGGGTCCCTCAGCTACACCTGCTCTGCCTCACAGTCAGGTCTTTATTCCATACAGCCAGGACAAAGAGTGTCTGTCCAACAGGGACTGCAAAGATCTATACGCAGCATTGGGGACATTTTATGAAGTTTAGAAGTGCCTCATGGTAGTGCGAAAACAAGTGTTTCAGTTCCACAAAACTGACAGTTGACAAGGACAAGATTTTCACCCAACAACATTAATCTTCACACAAGCTCAAAGAAACACTCACATGACCCACACAGAGCTGCAGACACTACAGTGGAGCCGAGAGACCAGGAAGCATAGGTGCGAGATGGAAAGGGAGGTGTGAAATAAAAACACACACTTTACAGCCCTGACTTCCTCTGGTGGTTGACGAGAAACGTGGAGCGTGGAGACCAAGAGCAACAGCAACAACAACAGGAAACATTATCATGACAATAATAGTAGTACAAAATGTAGTGAATGGTGAGCATTACCATAGAAATAATGCTCTGAGAATATGTCAGTAGTCTGAGCCCACTGCAGAAGCATTTGCCATGAAGCCCAGTCAGTGGTTAGTTCAGTCAAGGGATCACATACAAGTCAATGGCTGCCTCAACTATCTGTCTCTATCATGACCGTCACCTGCAGTCATTTCATTTCCTATGAGTCACAGTGGGTGGAGAGCCCTAACCCTAATGCTTCACATACAGCGTCACCTCACTCTAAACCTAACCCCTTAACCCCAACCCTAATCCACCAATAAATAAATAATAATAAAAACAAAATTTAAAGACTGATCTGACATGACAATCTCCTCAAAAATGTCAAATTGGCTCACTCATGCCGTTTTGTGGTTTACTCAACTGATCTTAATCTCTTTGCACAATTGAGTGATACATTTAGGAAGTGGTCTTAAAAAGACAAACAAGACGTGTTTAATTTCTGTGCATATTTAATCTTGCGCTGCTCTAGCTCTTCATTCAATTCAGACTTGTACCATGTTCAAAGTGATAGAGAAATGTTACTGGGTCTCGTCCAGGTTAGACTGCCATCATGGCTTTTACATTGAGTTGTGACGGGGGGGCTTATTCAGACATGAGAGCATGCATGTCTGGATGTCTGGGCTTATGACTGCAATCAAAAATAACAAATCAAATGCAATGAATTTGTTTCACTTCCCTGACATTTCTACATTTCCTGGCTCTATGTAAACTATCCTGATGAAGTCAACTCCACTGGTACTCCACGAGGGTTAAAGTGAACACTCAAACAACCTACAACTACTCTCAGATCTAGGCCTGATTATAACTGTTCCACAATAACATAGGATGCATGATGAGGCTGACTCAGTTTCACACTGTTAGATTGCGAAATAGCCACACCAAGATACTCTGTACTCCTATTTTATCTTCAAAACACATCACAATCGAGAGTCACAACCCACTGCTGCAGACTGCAATGAACACACTGTACACATACTTCAACACAGCCTGCAGACACCAGTCATTACTGCAGACATGTGACTTTATTTCACACCACCCACCAAATCATTAAAATCTCATTCCCCACGCTGCCTTTTCAGCAAAGACGGTGAAAGCAGCAGAAACACTATTTCTGTTTGTGTGTTTTCACTGGAGGGTGACATAACTGCTTATTTATTCCAAAAGCAAAGGTTAAAGCTGCAGACCAAAAGTTGAGTAATTCTCTAGTAGCAACAAGTGCCTACAGTTTCAAAGTATTTCATAGTTTATTCTCAAATGAGTGACATGTGACTTTTTTTAAAGTCTTGTTCAGCGATGTATCCATCGTAAACTAAAACTGGGTTTAATGGTTGAGTGGCTATTGTGCTAAAATAGGACGAGGTCTGTTTAATGAGTGTCCCTCAGTGCTGTCAGGTCGCTCGCTTCCATTCATCTGCATCATCCACTGTAAATAAATGAACTGGGGGAAAGCACACATGAATGGCATATTCTGCACAGGCATTTGTTGGCTTTACAGTAAGCAAACTTAGCTTACTCCAGGTGAGTTGGTTGATAATGGTTCACTGGAAATGGCCTGGAAAACACGGGCATGTCAGCAGAGTGTGTGAGGACACCACTACATTTTTCAGAGTGGTGGATAAAACAGAAGGAAGGATAGGTGACTTAACACAACTAAGGGTTTATATATCGATGGAAAGTTTGCATCATTTAAAGGAATAGTTTCGAAATTTTGGGAAATATGCTTTTTCACTCTCTGGCGTAGAGTTACATGAGAAGAGTGATAACACTCCCCTACATTAGTACAGTAAACATAAAGTTACCGCTAGCAGCCGGTTACCTTAGCTTAGCACAAAGGTTGGAAAAAGAGGGAAACAGCTAGCCTGGCTCTGTCTGAAGATAGCAAAATCTACCAACAATCATCTCGTAAGTTAATTCACACTTTCTATCTCAACCGTTCAAACAAAGCGTAAAAATGTTTCTGCTGTTTTACAGGACGGTTATGCGGCAGACTATTTCTTGGCTGGGATTTCTGGGCTGCACCAAAAATAGCAGTTTTTTACACTTTTTTTGTACATAGCCAACAAACAAGATATAACATGTATAATTAGTGAGCTTTGGGGGGTGCTGCTAGATGGATTTTGTTGCAGAACCAGGCTAGCTGTTTCCCCCTGTTTCCAGTCTTTATATGCTAAGGTAAGCTAATCGGCTGCTGGCTGTAGTGCCATATTTAGCGTACGTCTTAACTAACTCTCCGGCAGAAAGCAAAAAAGCATATTTCTAAAAATGTCTAAGTGTTACTTTAATCAGGGGACCAATACGACTTGATGTTAGAAGCAATACTCCCAATTTTTTCAACCTTTTCTGTTTAACATCTGTTTTGAAATTTGTTTTAAATTTTTTTTTTTTTTTTATGCATTTAAAAAAGAGCCACCTAATTCCAGACATATGACCTATTGACTGTTAATCGGAAGAAGGCTTGGAGAAAAGAACAGGGCGTTGATGTTTCAGAAGATTACTGGGAGGAGAGACCGATGAGTGTCCTGTGCCATTTATAGTAAATACTAGTTAATACAATTCAAGGTTATACACAGGCCTCATTATTCAAATAGTAAATTAATCTTAAACAAGATTAATGAATAATGTCCAACATACCTGACTTGATTTGTTTAGTATTAATTGTATATATGTTGTTAAATTTTAAGTCTGTACTTAGTTGTCTTTTTATTCTAGCTTTGTTTTGTCATGTCTCGTTGTCACAACTTAATGTTGTATGATAAAACTCTTAAATAGATTATTTGAAAAAAATAAAAGTGGATTACTGTGTAGCTCCATTTTCCTTGCCCTTTTGTCGTCCCAATTCTAATCAATGCCCTCTTACACACTGACGTCCAATCCAAATCCCTCTGTGCTCTATATATAAAGTGATCCCTCTGTTCCTGCCCTGAGTCTATCACAGTGCTGGAGGTCCAGCGAGGGTGAGTGGAGTTTGATTTCAGACCCAATTAGTCTGGGGGTATTTGGGTGGTGGTGGTGGTGGCAGTGGTGCTGGTGGGGGGTGGGGGTGTTGGAGGGTGGGATGGGGTTAAATTAGATTTGCTCTTCCTGTCCAGGACAATGGCTCCACTGTGGTTCACAGCTCTGGAAAGAAGCGCTTCGACTAACCTGATGTGAATCTGCACAAATTTCTCTCCCACACTCAGGTAAAAGAGAAATTAGACTATTTTAAGTGAAACAAAAGTTGCAAAGCTTTCACACACTTTATTAAAGGCAAGGTGAGTCCTAGTCTTAATGATGAAAGATTATCAGTTAATGTTTTTACCAGTGACACAAAATAGTCCCTCTGCTTTAAGAGAAAAGACCCAATAAAACCCCCCAGTATACTGAATGCTCCAAACTAATTTGAGCTTTCGCGCCCATTTTGAAGAAATAGTTCGACACATTGATAAGGACACTTATTTGGTTTCATGCCAAGAGTTCGATGAGAAAACTGATAGTACTGTTTCCAGTCTTTATGCTGAGTTAAGCTCATCGTCTGCTGTCTTTAGATTCAAATTTAGCATGAGAGGTATCGATCTTCTCATCTAAATGTCAAACTATTCTTTTAATGGCTTTAAGCTATACTGTGTATATACACCACACAGTGATCATTTTTAATAAGAAACATCTGGTTTACATGCATTCTCTGCTGTCCAGCAAGAATATTATTAGCAACAAAGCAGAAAGTTTTAACATTTAAATTACATTTAAATTGTTCTAAAGGGGGATCAGTGTTTTGCATTTTGTCCTTTTGTGTGTGTGTTGCAGAACCCTTTTATGTTCCCACATCTCTGCCTGTCCTCCATATCAAAGGGCCAGGAGTCGTCGCCTCCATCTGAAGCAGCTAACACCTCAGATACTTGACTCCGCAACGGCAGGTCATAAAACACACACACTATGGGCAGAGTAGCTGGCTGGGGATGGGAAAGACACACACAGACACACACACACACACACACACACACACACACACACACACACACACACACACACACACACACACACACACACACACACCTATTTCTTTGGCACTCTGACAGCAGAGTTCATCTGCTGACCTGAGATATTATGCAGGTCACCACGCCAAAGGTATCACTACTGGAATCAAACCCTAGGTCTCTGCCATGGTGGACAAGAACTTTACCACGTTAACAGCGTACCACTCGAGCTCTTGAAAACACTTTCTGAAATTTGACATGTACCAGAAATCTGTATTATAGGTTCAGCTATATTGAAAAACAAAACAAGCAACAGCCTGGCTCTCTCCAGAGTTCAAACATAGGCCTAACAAAAACTCTAAAGCTTAGTAATGAACATTTTGGAGACTAGTCATCACTGTGAAGCATCGTAGAGGCTCCAGAAAGTCAATGCAAGAAACAGTTTCTGCATGTAAACTCATCGTAAAACTACAAATCATCTAAAATGTTTCAATTTCTGTTATAAATGTCATTTCATTTATAAAATGAAGCAGCTAACACCTCAGATACTTGACTCTGGTCATATATATATATATATATATATATAAAATACACATACATATACATAAACATACATACACACGTATATACACATATACATATATATAAATATATAAAAGTTTAGACCATTTGTAGTTTTACAACAAGTTTACGTTGCATGTTGCAGCATTAAATGCAAGAAAAAAAGAATCAGAATCTCACTCCAGCTGGCTGTTGAAAGTTGGCAACCCTGCATTAACACACGGACACAGTCATACAATTAGAAATGTTCTCTTTAAGACAGCAGTACGTGCATTCATGCAATCATGATGACTTCATTAAATGCCATAGCTCCCCAAGTACCAAAATGTCCTCCCAGCTCACTGTCGTGTATTTAATTTTAGAAACATCACTTAAGTTTATGCTTTCAAAGTAGAAAGATGACATATTTTTCCAATTGAAGGGTTTTGTTTTTTTTACAGTTGGTGGGATGTGATTTCTTTTGGGTTTTTCTGTTGTTTTTCATTTACATGAGGAATTCAACCCTCCAGGCCAAGTCACTCATTCATCTGAAACAAAATTACCAATTTACCGTCTCATTTGTTCTTTCTGTGTCGTGCTCTGCATTCCTGTTGTGCGTACGACACATGTTAAAATAAAATAGGAATTCAGTGCAATTTTCATGATCATCCTTAGGAGGTTAAAGTAGGTTTTGAGTGGCTTGGCTGGAGAGTGAAGGCACACAAAAAGAATGGCGGAAAACAAATAAGCACTCGTTTGTAGATGTGTGTTCAGGAGGAAATGTATGACACACACACGCACACACACAAACTGTAATCTCCAAATGAGTGGTGGGTATGGATGGACAAAGGAGGATACCCCACTCTCTTTACTCCACAAACACACGTACGGACACCCATTCTGTAATTATGCCTATTGTGTTCTCTTCCTGTTGCAGAGAAACCCTCTCCATCTTAGTCATGTTGTTGAGCTCCTATCTGATTTGTAGCTCACAGCTTATCTGACCCTGTCTGGCCTTATGTACATAAACACATATAGAACACACACACACATTGCTTTTGGGTATCAAAACACTTTCAGGAATTTTAAATACGTTTCCTGGGCCTTCAGATCATGAAGCAAGCTCTGCCTTTAAAGGAAAAGTCTGGATTTTTAGAAAATACAAATGTGGTCGCTAAAAAAAGAAAACATGTCCATTTCAGCCTTTAGCTAAAATAAGCGCTACTGGAGTTGAGTCTTCCCCCATGACTCTGTCCTCCCATCCATAAGAAGAGAGATGTTTTGCTGTCTTGTGTTATGCTGTGAGATACCATCAGTGGCGACAGACACAATAAGGGTGGCTCCTGGAGGAAAGCTGGGAAAATACAGGAAGTGAGTGTTGTGAGGACAGGAAGTCGCACTAACGCTGTTTGTGAGGGGCACTTGAGAGCTGGCAGCTGTCAGTCCTCTGATAGTGTGTGTGTGTGTGTGTGTGTGTGTGAGAGAGAGAGAGAGAGAGAGAATTGGGAGGGTGCTTCCATGGGTATAAGGCTGTCATTACTGTTTGTGTATACTTGAGGTAATTGTGAGCGAATCCATTTGGTAAGGCCTGCTATCATACAATTCTTCAGAAAACAGAAAACATTCCCAGAACAATGACACATAACCCCCCACACACACACACACATACGCTTTTCACTCATGCGTCCCAACTGTAAAACTAGAATTAGCGCCCTTCATTCCAGGAATGCTCCCCAACCCTTAGCACGAAATGATGTCATGGACCCTTTTTATCATCAGCATGTGTTTGTGCCGTTTTTATGTGTGTGCGCGTGTCTGTTTATACATACGAGCGTGTGTGTGTATTTCAGTAGGTATGCATTACCACTGTTGTCTTACACTGCTTTTGGTATGTGTTTGTATCTGACTGAGTGCTCATGTAAATACCAAGTAAGCAAATGTGCACATCATGTGTATAACCATGGGTGTGTACATTTGCTGAGCAGGTATGGTATACTAGTTAGTAAGTAATTGTGAGTGTCTGTGTGTGTGTGTGTGTGTGTGTGTGTGTGTGTGTACCTGTGCTGAGCAGAGGCGCTGGTATATTAGAGATGAAGTCAGATGCTGAATCTCGGACTTCCTGGTCTTCATCCTGCAGCAGCGTAAACAGACTCCTCCACAGAGAAACTGTAGTGGACAGACCTGACACACACACACACACACACACACACACACACACACACACACACACACACACACACACACACACACACACACACACACACACACACACACACACACACACACAAGTAGATTCAAACTTGAGGCCTGCATTTCAGATCCACAAAGATCTTTACTTTATTTTTTGCAACACAAATTTGACACAGTATTTATCTTGACGGCCTGGGAGGTAAACCTTTTGTCAAGTGGCTCCATAGTTGAGACTCACCCAATGGCAGATGAGCACTGGTCAGCACAGTGGCAGTGCAGTTGACCAACACCTTGGCGGCCATCAGCTTCACCTCCTCTGGCTGCTCCTCGCCGCAGCAGGAGCACACCAGCGTCCCCCACTGAGCTAAACGAGCCGCTGCACTCGCACCCTGGATGACAGATCAATCAGACAATGGCTGCTTGGTTTTAATGTTTAATAGCCAATATTTTGAGGGTGATAACAGAACTACACAAGTGAAAAGGTGACAAGTGAGGGCAGTATGCTAAGCTACCAGGCACAGTTAAAACGAAATGGCATTGGACTGATGGGTGGTAGTTACAACCAACATCTTTCCTGTACATTTGTGAACTTTGATTTAAACCAATGGCTGCATACACATTTTGCTCCGCCAGGTTAGAGATTGTTAGTACATGGTCAGTTTTTACCTGAGGGCTAGAGGTCACCAGTTGAACCACCAGTTGAGAGAGCAGGGTCATGGCAGCACAGTGGAGCTCCACACTGAAACACAAAATCAAACACCTGATAGCAACTTCGAAAGGCCTGAAAATAACTTTTTTAACATCTGTCCTGGGAGAGGGATCTCTCCTCTGTTGCCCTTTCTGAGGTTTCTACCTATTTTGTTCCCATTAAAAGGATAGAGGGTGTACTTTGCCCTGATTGTGAAGCCATTTGAGGCAAATTAGTGACTTGTAATTTGGGGCTATATATTGGTTAACAAAACTGACGACTATTTTTATCTTAGTGGATCTTAAAGGGTGTCAATTCACTCTTCATGCATATACAATGGAGAATTTCATTTGGGGTGCTTAGAAGTGCAGTACGTGAGTAAAGTTTTTTTTTTTAGTTGTTTGTTTTAGCAATTTGGGTGAACCAACCCTTTAATTTCACATATTAGTGCAGTGAGAGGTTCTGACAATGATAACGTGCTCCTCAGCAAACCATTACACACAACATAACACCGCACCGTCAACTACACACACATCACTCAACTGTATTGACTTACAGTCACACAAAAGAAGTGTGCTGGTACTCACCACTACATTATGGATCACAATAGCCCGAGTGCCATTCAATCACACGGCAGACAAGGGCAGCCAGCAACCCAATCTCATCCCTCCCTGGCTCTAATCATAACCCTGGGGCCGCTCCAAAGGGAAAGTGGATCCCCGGGTCCAGAGATTGTGGCCAGGAAAAGGCTTTATGGGGCTAAAAGCCTTTGTAATCCAATCCTTATTCAAGCCTGTATTCTCTTGTCGGGGTGAGAAAAGTACAGCAGTGGCTTGTCAAGGAAGGTGTGTGTGTCAGTGCATGTCAAAGGGCTTACAGCACGCGCGCACACACACACACACACACACACACACACACACACACACACACACACACACACACACACACACACACACACACACACACACACACACACACACACACACAAACACAAACACACACACACACACATTATGTGCCAAATCAGTTTGTGGTAAGAGGGGGCCTATGACTCACGAGTCTCCCATAAACTCTCGCAAAAATAATGGTTTGAGCCTGACAGGTGTGAGTAATCTAATGTAGGAATAATGTTCCGATGGCAGCCATTGAGAGCACAAATATCAGCTTTCATCCATGTCATTTCTTTTATGTTTAAAAAGTGCCAGTCTCTGTGGCTGGTGGACAATCCGGTTCCATAAATACTGCACCGATGCATGAGCAACCACACAAACACCCGCGGAGGAAACTCCAGGTGTGCCCAGGTGCAGAGTTAAGTTGCAGTCAGTGAACCTCAGTGTACCTCCTCCATGGACCCTGGCTCTGAATGAAGGCTTGACAGCCAGCCTGCCACAGCAGCGTGAGGGCTCTTTCACAAGTGGAGGGAGCCAGAAAAAACAGGGAAATGGAGGAGGAGGAGGAGGAGGAGGAGGAGGAGGAGTGAGTGGTTGCATCTTGACCTGTAGCACATTCATGTCTCTTCCATTCATCACAGCAAAAAGCTGGTCTGGGATTGCTTAGGGACTGTTTTGACAGCAAGTTTTCAGGAGGGAGGAAGCAATCTGGAGTCACACAGCTGCCTCCCTTTTCCTGCATTTACCTTGTTGAATGCTATGGTGCACAGAGATCAGTGTACAAGATATATAATTTAAGATGGTGTAGAAGGCCAGAAAACACAATCCAAATGTTTGCTGAAGACAAACACATGCATGGACATAATTAAAATGATCTTAAAAAGACTGGAGTTCCAATGCAGTCTTACTTCTTTCAGGAGGTTTTAGCCGTGTTACTGGCGTGGCTCTGGGGATGGCAATGTCGCTCCCTCTGTTGGTCCCCTGACTTTTCCTCTAGCCACCATGAGGTTGACACTTTTGTTTATTAGTGAAATATCTCAACAGTATTTGGATGGATCGTCCCTTAACTTTTCATCTAGGGCCATCATCGGGTCAAATTTGTAATTTGTCAAATACTTTGGTTGATGACCGAATATCTGCAAAACTACTGACATTTCCATCAACCTCAGCTGATAACTGTGAGTGCAACTTCCAGTCCTGCGGGTGGCCATACCTATTGAAGTGTGCTTGAGTAACACACTGTATGGTGTGTAAACTCGACCTGCTGGATTATTACAATAACCACCTAATTCTTTGGCCCAAGCAGAGGAAACGGAGGATGACATTAAGATGGCTTCAGGATGATGTTTAAGATTATTTGTGCATGTACATGTAGAGGTGTCTTCTCTGACCTGTGAGCAGAATTCTGAGCCAGAGCAAGAAGGTGCAGCAGGACCTCCTCCTGGGACAGAATCTTAACACCATCCCTCCACTGGAGCTCACTGCTGGAGCTCAACACACACAACAGGGTGAGGACCTGAGAGGAGGAAGGAGAGGCAGAGACAGAGACAAAGGAGTAAGAAATAAGATATACATGTAGTCACTCATTTTCACCTCCATCTCTCTCTCTCTCTCACACACACACACACACACAGGTTAGGGAAGTTGCTCAGGGCTGTCCATCAACACAGCTTTGGTGTCCTCTCTGCAGTGCGGCTGGCAAGTTGCCCCGAGGGTATTTTTACTACACCGGTCAGATCCTCCCTACGCACACCCTAACCACGGGTACACAGCTGCCTCGCTCTCTCTTTCACACACAAATATATGCATGTAATTGGTTGCGCAAGCACATGCATGCACACAAAGATGTGCATCTGTATCTCTGTCTTTCAGTCAGGCAGTAATATGTTCTTTGTCGTTTGTCTACTCTTAGCATCCATTCAGCTCAACCTCCTCACTTGATTTTCTGCTTCCTTCACCCCTCGCTGCTTCCCCCCTCCTCTCCATCCTCCCCATGCTGTTTTCTTTGCCCGGTCACTCCTCCAGAGAGGGAGGCAGCTGACCAAGTCAGAGGAGGAAAAGACTAGTTTTCCGCCGCTTGAGACCCCCGTTAAAAACACACATCCAACCGAGAACACATGTTGACATTCCTCTGGCATATCTCAATGATTATTATTTCTTTCAAGGACCCAACCTGTTATTAGGGCTTTAAAAGCTTGCTTTATAGGATCTGCGTGGGTGGAGAGCAGGGCGAGCGGGTGCATGCCATCTCTGTGTGTAAACATTTGTGTGTGTGTGTGTGTGTGAGCAGTAAAAAGACCAGGTAGCCAGGTAGACCTCCTAGCTGCTAGTCTGTTGTCCTGACTGACTCTGAATGGTCTGACAGTTCAGTTAATTAAAAATGAATCATTAGGTTTAAGAAACAAGTACCATACAATAGAACATTGGATTTAAAATAACAAGTTTGAAAAAAATCCAACATATATGTAAATACAGTATGTAAATAATTCAAAAGCAAAAGCTAACTGGACAGTATGATGCATGAGTTGTTCTCATTTAACCATTAAATGAATTTTAAAGCTGCACTAATCTTTATTTTTTTTAAATTAAACAATGGGTCATAAGTCCATGTGTAATGTAAAAGGGTCGCTCATAGTGACAAACCCACAGAGAATTACCAAACCATCTCTGCAGTTTCCCTCAGCTCTATGAAGCATCTTACAGCTCTTTGTTTTGCTTTTCGGGCCCCACAAACTCTGCTCTCAACAACCTTATTTCGGCAGCAGGCAGCTGTTTTTAGCAAACAAACCTCTGATAAAGCGACTGCACTCTACCTGTGAAGCACCAAACGAGAGACAGACAAAGCTAGTGCTAGTGACTAACTGGTGAACATATGCAGATACCTAACAAAGCCAAAAGGAGAGTGAATATTGGACTTAGATGTGAGGTGACCAGAAACACAGATGAATGCTAATTTTGTTCTGTGTCTGCTGGATGTATAAGTAGGCAATTGTTTTCTAAAACGTTTGCTGTAACAACTTCATAATGTGAACGTTTCTGGGGACTCCCTGAGAGGAACTGCCCACTTCCCTGAGAACTACATATATTCAAGAGCACTGCCAATAGGAACGCTGAAGTGACGTAAGCCGGCCAGCGGTTAGTATAGCAACGTCACTCACAACGTCACACACAAGATTGTTATATTTTGATTTGACGAGTCAAAATGGCGTATTTCCCCAGTCGCATATATACTCAATAAAACCTGGACTTCACTGTCGGCCCATTTGTCCGTGTCTTGGTCCATTGGCATTGGCTCAAGTGTTCGACCAATCAGCGTACACTTAGGTTACTCAAGGTTCCTCTTGTGCTGGGAGAGTACCTACTCTGAAGTAGGAGCTAAAAAAGTCTCTCAAAACGGCGTTCTAAGAACTACCATCGTTCCCCGTTCTTGCAGTGCAGACACAATAACTGTTCTTAGAACTATGAAAAAGTTCCTCTGGTCCAAAAACCCCTAATGTTGTGCTTTTAGTTTGTTTCGCTGCTCATTAATGCAGCTTTAAGGATACAGCAAATACATTGGCTTCAAATCATTTGGAAATGTTCTAATGCAACAACAAGTAGTGCCACAGCAGCCCATTACACTTCTCAGTGAGGCTGCGGTGGACATAGAGTGTATTTTTTAGACAATATTTCAGAAGTCCATTGGCTCTTCTCAACTCAAATCACAGTGAATCAATCACTGGGCCAGTAATGCCAAGCCAGTGTCGTTATTCATCTGACCACTGCATTTCTCTCTCTTTATTGCACAGTTTCAATCCCAGCTATTGCCTGTGTGTTTTTCACTGTTCGTCCACCCGTCTGTCTGCCAGGTATTCAGCTGCGAGCTCCAACGCAGCTGCTCTGACCAGCTCTACTGCTTCTGACTTTTACAACCTGCTTTAATGAGCTCCCGTCTTGCAACACACTCGACTGCCGACATACTCAAATATACACAGTCACAGGAAAACATGCTGACTCAGGCGCAGACGCATATAGGCTTTCATAGCTGTAACATGCAAATAAACAGTGACACCCACCCTGCATGAACAGACGCACACACAAAAACGTTAATAAACAGAAACGTTACACTCTGCCCCGCTTGCACTGTGGTGCTGTCTAGCTCTTATTCTTTCCGTCTTCTTAGCCTTGACAGCCTCAAGGTGCTGCTGCTTTTCACTGGTATTTACTGGCATCTTGGGCCAAAGCAGATCCCATGCCAAACCATGAAAGAGTTTGACCAAAGAGCAAGCCAGATGAAATTTCACTACATGCCTTTTATTTAAATGTCAAAAAATCATAATGAATCCAAACCCCAATTTGGCTATCGTGTGTAAAGGAAAAAATCTTTTTCACAGCAGAGTGACCTGAAGACATCACCTGCTCATCAAGCCATGGCTCCACAGACTAAGTAACAGTTGATCTCACAATATCATGACGCAATCTTTTCTACTAGCCTCTTACTTTGTCTTTTGGCATACACATTACGCTTATGAATGGAATCAAGGTAGACAACATAAGATCTGACTCACAAAACCAAATGACTATCTGTATTTCTTTCAGTAAAAACAAAGATTCAGCAGAACACAAACTCAAAACTTTCAAGAAACAGAAATAAAATACTTTCCATTTGTTAAGCTTTGATTTCATGGGTCTGCCTCAACACCCACACTTGCTGTCTTGAGCACTAACACACTTATCCTAATACCGCTTTGGATCAGTACCCCCATGATTCATCACAGTCTACTGCGCCACACCAGTCCAGTTGTTGGTGGTAATGTGCCTATAAACTGGTTTTTAGGACCAACAACAATCAATAGACATGAAGAAGTTGAAGACATAATAGATTCAGTGTGAACATTATTATTTATGTCCAAACACAATTTAGTTAACACAACAGTTAGTCCTCATCCTAAAAGACTTTTCTCTGCTTGAAAATGTGAACTAGGAAATAAAACATGGAAGTTAAGCAGCTAAACAGGGTTAAATTAGAACAAAATAACAGTTTGATCTTTCATTTGTCAAGGACTAACTAACTCTACACTGCAATATAAGAACAGTGCTGTTTCTTTATTTCCATGTCTCCTACATGAATCATCAACTGGTGAGGATGATGACCTTTTGCCTGACATGTAGCTTTAGCCTCAGTCTTTTAGCACCATATCATACAGTATGTAGCTATCAAGTGCATATTTAAGACCCTTTTACAGGATTCTCGTTTTAAACAGTCAGATGGAAACATTATAAAGAGAGTTCTCAACCAATTCATGGAGCTAACGTTATGTTAATTAGACAGTTAGCTGCAGCTGATAAAATCTGCCAGCGACATCTGTCATGTCAGCCGGCAAAAATTGACTATCGGCAACTAGAAATGAGAAGCTGCTTTTGTCTACCTCTGTCTGAAATCAAGGACCCATTGTTTCAAAATTTACAAAGAATTTTGAGTGTTAAATCTGCCACTGCCACAGCATCATTGTAAACTGCATATTTGGAAAACTTGACAGGCGTAGCATCAGTAATTAAGTGTGCAGGGCTTCACCAACAGTCAATTATGGTAGAACCCACAAATGGTTATCATTTAATATCAAAAATCTATCTTGATGAAACTGACAAGAAGATTGTATATCTGTCAAAATAAATATATCCTTTTATCAAAATGGTTGAGAAATGCATTCCTTCAATAATATTTTGTTGACAAGAATTCAAGAAATTGCCTCTGTGGAATGTCCAGTAGGTGGAAACAGAAATTTTGCAATGTAGAGTCAAGTACACAAATCCAGGAAACCCTATGAACAGCCTTACATGGTAATGAAGACGAGTTTTTACCTTTGCTTCTTTGATATGTACTAAATATTTCCTGAATTTTGAGAATGTGACAAGTCATACTTTCAGCAGCAGACTATTTAACACATATATCTTGAATGAGGAATAAAGATGACAGGTTCATTTTCTTTGGAAGCATCCTCACTGGGCAGGATAGCAGGCCGACATTATGTCCTTGGCCTACTGCTGCGCCTGCTCCTCTCCCAAAAGGCCTCATTGGAGTCCAGGGCGAGCTATGGAAACTGGCCCGTTGGGTTGGCGTGTCCTTGGCGCAGGGGAGGCTCCACTTAACGGGGCCGACACTTTAAACATTAACGGCTGGCCTGTAAAGCAGCGCCTGGCCAAGAATGCGCAACCAAACACACACACAAAAAAAAAAAAAAATAGACAACACAACACACATAAAACACACACGTCTGCAGCAGCGTGGAGACGCACTTACAGCCAGTCAGTCCCAGCAGTGCTGAGTCATGTCAGCTCTGGAGGAGTGTTAACGACAGGAGTAGCAGAGCAGATCTGCTGGCTTCCCATCCTCGCTTTATGAACACGTTGAAATAAGACCTTCTGTCCCCAAACAGGAAATAGGCTGCATTTTCCCCGCCAAAACTTGTTAGAGTGGGAGTCTACCAAGCCTCTCATGAGTGTGTGTGAGTGAGAGATCGAGCGAGTCAGCTCATTGCCAGTGTGCTTGGCGGGTCCCCCTGCGGCCGATTAGCCTCTCACGCAAGCCTCTGCAAGATGGATTTGGACGTTTAATCAATTTGCAGCAAATGTCCCTGTGGTTCAGTGAATACTGGGATGAATAGGAAAAACATATTTTTTGGAAAGGGTTCCTCATTGTGGGATGACATGACTCTGAGATGATGCTGCTTAGGGACTGTCACAGACTCACACACAGGCATGAACAAGGGATCACACACACACACACACACACACATCCATAAAAAGAGCAGACACAGGCTCTTAAACAAACACACGACAAACAAATGCACCTCCTATAATGTTTCTGTGTGTGTGTGTGGTCTCACCTTGGCCAGACACTGGGGGTGTGTTTCGTGAAGAGCCAGGCTGGTCAGGTTAGACAGGGTGGTCTCGTCCAGCCACTGAGGTCTCCTCTTCTTTTCCTCCTCCTCCTGCAGCCTCTTCAGGACCCCCTCCAGCGCCAGCTCCCTCACCTCATACTGTGGGCACTGCAGCAGACACTGTAGGAGCTGGCTTGTGAGCTGAGGTGCACCCCACAGCTCAGGGATCTCCACGCTGGCGCTGAGGGCCACCCAGGCCAGGCTGAGCAGGTACTGGGTGCTGCCGGGCCCCAGGGTGGTGGAGGAAGTGTCAGAGGCGACGAGGTCTGAGGCCATGAGGACGGAGAGCGTTTCCTGACGGAGATCACTGACCTCGGAATCTGACAAACACAAGAATCTTCACGTTAGCTGACAACATAGGATGAGGGTGGTTAATTATAAGATTTTTTTATTATTATTGAAACTGGGTGGTGCTGGTTTGGGATGGTAGTACAAACACAAACTTGGGCAGTTTTTAAATATTTGAGAATTTAAGCCTTTAATATTTTTAGACACTTTTAGAGGCCTCACTATTGGCCATGTTATCTTAACATTCTGTTGTTGATATCATACTGCATGTCTTTTAAATCTCTGGTTTATGTTGATACCATAACACCTTTATGCAATGACTGAATGCAGTCACATTAATGTTAAGGTTATACAGAGATAACATGCATTTTGGCCTACCTTCTAGGAAAACTAATAATTCTGTCAGTTAATTAGCATACAGGTCTTTTCACAAATCAAGTAAAACCACTGTAATAAATCAAGACATTCTGTGAATGAGTCAAAGAATGAGCATGTTCATTCATTATGTTGTGGAGGATCAGTCAGATCAGATCAGTCTGATCAGCATTTTTTATATAATCATCATTTCTAATTTTTTTTCTTCTCTTTTTAAAAAGGTACATTTTGGGCACAGTATTCCTTTCTTGTATAGGCAACAGTAGAGAGATGACAGGACATGAGGGGAGAGAGAGATGGGGAATGACATAATGACGTAATAAAGGATCCTGGTCGGACACGAACCAGGTCCATGGTGCCATAAACCCCTAGGCCACCCAGTCATTTTATACATTTTCAGCTTTCAATCGTGCCAGCTGGTTACGCAATGACTAACCTGCAAAACGACATATGTGCAACAGGAATGAAATGGGAGTCACACACTAATATCTTGTCATTGTTAACTACTGTATGCCTAAGCACTTTCAGATTGTATATAATTGGCAGCAGAATAAATAATGACATTGAAGAAAAAGTTGATGAGGGATATATAGGGTTTATTACAAGAGTAAGAAGTGGGGGGAGCGTCCCTCGTGCTCACAATGATCATTCATTAAGCCATGGAGATAAACAGATCACTATAGCCAGCTTTTCTACTTTCTTTTGAATCCTACTGAAGCCGAATCACTCCCGTTCCATTGAGGATTAATTAAGTTTTAGCTCATCTCGACTGTTACGCCTTGCCGTGTACATTTAAAATTGTAGCATCTAAGTTTCTTGAAATAATCCCAGTGGCTTAATTTCTTGAAATGTATCCAGTCTAACCTCTGTACCAGCTAAACAAACACACAGTCCTTTGTGAAGCAAACAGATGCAGACAACAGGCCAGACTGAAGAAGCCAGTGTCTATTTTGACTTTTATAGGAAAGGCTGCGTCAGTGTCTGTTTGGAAATGCCCATGGCTGTGCCAACCCAGCCACCTGTGAACATACACCCTTTGGGAGTGATGGACACACAAATAAACACACACTTGTGCATACACACACACACACACACACACCCTCTGAAATATAAGTATAAACCAAAGGCAGGGCAACTATAGAGTAACCCAATGCCATTCTAAAGCTGTGCTCCTCCCTACAGTATTGCTCCAAGACTCCACACAGACCCTGCTTTGACAGCCAACTCAATTAGTTTATTTAACACACACACACACACACACACACACACACACACACACACACACAGAAAGCTTATGAATCCCAGTGCAACGCAATCTGGCCCTGTAGCAGCACTCAAATCGTGGCCTGACAAAAGAGCGGGAAATGCCGCATTCCTCCAGAAATGGGCCGGGTTACCGTGGAGACGGGCCAGGTTACTATGGAACCTGATCCTCAAAGGGGGTCCGGGGCCAAATAAGCATACCCTAATGGTTATAATGGGGGGGGGAGGGGCACAGTAATGACACTAATGATGAAGGGAGGAGAGAGAGGAGGATGACTGAAGGAGAATGTGAGCGTGTCAAAGAGAAAACAGCTGTCTGTCATGGTGAAGTAGAGAGAAACAGGGAGTGTGTGTGTGTCAAAGGGTTGTAGAAACAGCATGCTACCATTAGCTTGTCCCACACTGATACATTCAACAGTAAAGCTGCAGTCCTGATTCATACCTGACTCTTACAAAGATATTCACTAAACTCCAGACAAACACTGAAGGGAAGCAAATCAAGAAGCAAGGAGGCCCAAAAAAGACTTTGTTTCAACTGACTCCAAATGCACTCATTAGAGAGGGAAAGAAAAGAAAGGCAAAATGAGAAAGAGAATGAAAGAAAGAAAAGGCAGTCAAAAACTAGAAACAAAGAGAAGAAAATGAGCAAATGAGGGAGGAAATAAGAGTAAGAAAAAGAAAGAGGAAAAACATCATTAGTCGGATGCAAAGCTGTTTTTTATGATGGCCTTTATTAAAATAGAGTGTGTGGAGAGGGGGGGGGAGTAGTCAGGCATTCCCTCAGCAAATGAAAGGCGTTCCTGTGAGAGCCATTTCAGTGTGATTTTTCATGTCTGATCATAAACAGCCATTGTTCTCCCACACCTGTGTTTATTTAAATCTGTGACACACTTGTATCTCTTTGCCGCTCGTGTGCAAACCTGCACCTGGACTGTATCCAGACTCCATTAAGTTGTAATTACTTTTTGATATTTTGGGATACTCTGGGATGAGGTTGGGCTCAGTGGAATACAATGTGTCGTTCAGACTGGTGTGTTAATAAATGTTGGTGTAGGTGCAGATCTCTGTGGAGAGTTTATGTGTGCTGTTCTAAATGCTGTTTCAGAGATACATAGACCGCTGAACACACAGCCAAGACAACCTGTACACATCTTGCACTGAATTTTAAGCCATGCTAATGTGGCTCTGTGTATGGCAATGTCATTCGGTTGGTTCACCACTTTGATCCAGAGTGAAATATCTCAAATATTGGATAGACTGCCATAAAATTTGGTACAGAAATTCATGGTCCCCAGAGGATGAATTGTAAAGACATAGGTGATCCCAGACCTTTCCTCTAGCGCCATCATCAGCTTTAAATCTTTTGGTTTGATTGCCATTTTATCTAACCCTGTCATTAGGTCACAATTTTACTTTGTCCAATATTTTAGTTTAGGTCTGCAACAAACATTTCTTTTATTTTCTCAATGAATCCACCAATCATCTAATTATGCAATAATGAATAATGCAACTCACATCTCCAAAACCCAGGTGAGATCTTAAAATTGCTTGTTTTGTCTTACCAACCGTCCAGAACCTAAAAATATTCAGTTTACTATCACATCAGACAGAGAAAAACAAACAAGCAAATCTTTAACCAATAATCTAAATAACTGCCAAATGAATTTTCTTTTTATCGACTAATTGATTAATTGACTAATGATTTCAGCTCTGCTTTGGTTTATGACCAAATACCTGACGGACTAATGACATTCGCATCAGCTTTAGCTGTACTTTGTGTTTAGTGCTAATTAGCAAATGTTAGCATGCTAACACGCCGAACTTAGATGGTGTACATGGTAGACATTACACCTTCTTAACTTCAGCATGTTAGCATTTTTATTGTTAGCATGTTGGTGTTAGCATTTAGCTCAAACCACCACTGTGACTCTCAGAGCTGTAGACTCCTAGTCTTGCATTGACATGAAAGTGGATGGAAGTAATTATGAATTATGGCACAAAATCTGCCATGCTGCTCAAAACTCAATAGAAATCATGTTATCTGACTGCTATAACTGAACTGATTTATGATTACACAGCAAATAATTTAATAAAAGATCAAAAATCTAATTATTGATAGTGTTTGTCCAAGTAATCAAAGTTTACCCTTTATGTTTGATAGTCACATTCATGTCTAGAGGGATGTGTGGCAAAATCCAGGAAACATTTTTAGTTCAACAAAGTGAGAAAACAGGGAAACTGATGCATCTAATCCAGGATAATTGCTAGCCATACTGTACCATTGCTCTTGAGTACAAACCCAAACATGCATCAGGTTCACTCTACAACCTTCCTGGAATCACAACATGGAAAGAAGTCCGACTTAGTTACGGTCAGTGGTTATGCTGATTTCAACCATGAAGTTGTCAGTTGTTTTAAGCAAGAAACTTGAGACTTGTAAGAGCCAGCCTTAACCTGGCGTTATTAGCGTGCTTGTGTAGACGCCCAAAATGAAAATACAGTTGTAGAACTGCAGCCTGTACTGATGCAGTCCAAACTTTGGAAGTCTATAAAAACAACCCAACAAACACACAAATGACACATGCTGAAAAATGAAAATATTCCCCATAAAGTAATGCTTTAGAGAACTACATTCATAACATCTGTGGGTCATATGTTTAGGGGACATTTGAGCTAACCTGTGTAAGGGTTTATGTGTGAGCAGGAGAAAGGAACACACGTTTTATATGTGTGATGGTCTGTTTTACAGCATAGGTCAAATATTGACACTAAATGTAACCACGACATCTGGTTTAAATAAACCTGGTCCAGCCTTACAGTTGGTGGTTTAGGGTAAGATGGGTACTGGGCCATGTTTGGACGGAGGACAGAGGGTCAGCACGCTGGTCCAGAGAACACTTTGTAATCCAAACTAAACTGTGACTGAACAGCCAAGTCCACTCCAGTGACACCAACACTTTAACACCACGCTTTTAAAGAAGTGTCACTGGCAAACAGAGAGAAAGACCGTGTGTGATGTTTGAACATGCTATGCAATGCTTGAGCAGATGATGAAGGTATATGTAAGTGTGCTTGTGTGTTGTATTGACTAATTGAAGAGTTTGGTTTGTACTGATGTACCACAGAAACTTAAAGAAAGTAGAAAGTTCCAATAAGTTCACTGGTTCTCCATTAGCACTGTCCATAGCCCAATGAAAGCTGGCAGTGGAGGCGCTTTGCTGTGTCAAGCTAGAACTTTGGCTAGACACTTGCACGTGCTCTCACACGCAAGCACACAGCTGGATTTCACATCAGCTTCCACCGTCATTACGTGTTTGTGGGTTGCTCGTTGTCCAAAAAGTGTCTAAGTGATATAAATAACAGCAAAGCTAGAAAATGACGACTTTGTCTACAGTAGCTGGTAGATTCCTAAATTCACGAGCAAGTTTAACTACTTTACTGGCCAAATTACTGTTAAACAATGCTGCAGACTGTCTGCCAAAAAATTATGACAAAGGCAGTGCATCTACAGGAGGGAAAATGAAGTGCAAAGGAAAAATGTTTTAGCAGATAACTCCAGACTGAAGCTTTGCTCTCCATTGTGCCAAAATATTAATACTATGTCAACATCAATACTACATTTTATACATACTCAGTACTTTCATCTGATATGTTTTAAAGGCTTGAATTTCATTCACCAACTCCTCCAGTTCACTGGTTTCTGTCACAGTCTGCATGTATCTATGAGCTGTGAGCAGGTCAACTAAAGAGTGATTTTCCTTTCTTAGTTTCATTTGAATAGTATCAGAGTTGTGATAATGTAAAACGAATCACAATTTATTGAGAAAAGTCAGAGAAAAATTGACAATTTTCAAGCAGAAATGCTTTTTTCTTCTTGACCCCTCAGATGTATCTTGCGACCCTTTTTGGAGGCCCCAACCCCCAAGTTGGGAACCATGGTCATAAAAGACGTAATGTGTGGACTGAGTAGTATTTCATAGAAGGAGGAGGAATACAAAGTTCTCTTGACATCAAATTGCAGCGGTTGGTGTATACCTCCCAAAAAAAAGCACAAAGTTAAATGAGTGCAAGGATCCAAATATGGAAGCACACGGCTTACCGAGCTGTCAGAGATGAATATCAATCTGCTAGAAGCTTCATTATGGTAACACACTTTCTTGTGTGCTAAGACAGACTGAATTTAAAGGAATGGTTTGGTTCTATCTTAATGCAACACTCACATGCCATACATATATGTACGCTGAGAGCGTTATGGGATGCTGTAATCATGTCTCCTGTCCATACTGGCCATCAAGAGACTTCTTCCTAACACACTGTAAGAAATGGGGAACAAAATCAGTCTTTGTTCTATGCAAAAATGCATTCTAACGTTCAGCTGAATGATATGAGGCTTCAGTAGTTTGAGTTAATCAAATTGAGTGGGTATCTTTTAAAGTAACAGTCTTTTTAGTGCAAAGATTTCACAGTACTTTACCTTTAAGGTAAACTTCAGAATGCATTTTTGAACAGAACAAGGACTGTGACTTTTGTCCCCCATTTCTTACAGTGTATCACGCTACAAACTGATCTCTTCATGGCAGTTATGGAGAGGTGAAGTGATTACAGCAACCTATAACTCTCAACTAACATAAGGCATCTGAGTAACCATACCTATCCTTTAAAAGAGTACTTCACTGATTTGGCATAGCCCTGACTACCGACAGTTCAGCCAGACATTCGGTGTGTGTTGTGCTATTAGTAGCTAATGTAGCCTCAAGCCGCTAGCCTCAAGCAGAGATGAGGAGTGGCATCCAGAAGTCTGGATCAAACTTGTAGTCTTTAGCCCTGACCAACAATTTATCAGACTTGTGCAGCTCCCTCTGGAGCCAAAAAAGCTTTATACAACTTTTCCCACACATGCAGTACTCCTCAACACCTGTAAACACACTTTGATGTGTAAAATCAATGCAGTTCCCCTTTAATATCTGTAAAGAAGTCAGAAGCATGCTATCATGACAACACTAAAAAGAAACTACTGTAAAAAGAGTAAGATGTTCAGTTAATTAAGCTAAATTTACAACATGGAATTTCTAATTTAAAGAGTTCTTCTTCAGCACAGACACACTTGTTATAACAAAGATTTACCAGGAAATTGAAGAATGCTTATTCCACATTCTCAGCCAGAGGGGCAGAGGGA
Organism: Macquaria australasica; assembly: GCA_005408345.1. Classification (NCBI taxonomy): domain Eukaryota; kingdom Metazoa; phylum Chordata; class Actinopteri; order Centrarchiformes; family Percichthyidae; genus Macquaria; species Macquaria australasica. The sequence goes on from SEMN01000257.1 coordinate 553,224, forward strand.
TAGTGACATCCTATTTTACCATCAGCATCTGCTACCACACTAATGGAAACACATGAAATTCTAGCAAATTCACTAATACTTTAAACGTTTTTGTGTGATTTTTCCCTCTTTATTTGTCTCAGTCTCCTCTTTCCTACTTTCCTCTACCTTCGTCACGCCACAGCTCGTTTTACTGGCAAGCAGAGAAACAGAAGACTGGCGGAGGTGAAGCAATGGACAGTGGGGGCTTTTTTTATGAGTCCGCGTGGATCAAAGGGCTGGGGCAGGGAAATGTGTGTGAACACACACATACACACACATGCACAAAGACCTGTGTTCAGAGCCGAGAAGAACTGGCTGGTAAATGCAAACTTCCTACTTAATGCAGGGTGCCAGTCAAAAGGGAAAAAAGAGACGTACTATTGAAAAAGCCAATTGTTCACCTCCTTTACCCCCTGTGCCAGGCACTCTTAAGAGCCTGCTGCTTTCATATGAACTCGCCCAACCTGTGACTTTTTAACTCAACATCTGATTTGTCTAAAAAGTGCAATTACACAAGAGGAAAAGGGTGAGGGATTGAAGGAAGAAAAAAGAAAGAGAGCAACGGAGGAGTCAAACACCACCAGAGGTGAGAAATGAAGCCAAAGACAGACTTATGATAATAATAGAGACGCATTAAAGGTGTGTGAGGGAGCTTATTTAGTTATGTAAGGAACCGAGCCAAGTCCAGGGCCAGGCCAGGTCCTTGATCTACAGGCTTGTTTTGAGAAATCCTCAGTATTTCCACTGTCAAGACAAACATGTGTTCAGCACATGGCTGACCGAAAACATAAGTGCCTCCCCCGCCTCTCTCTCCCTTCCCCCCCTCTCTGTATAGCACTCCGACATAAACTGGGTCACAGGCGCAATCCCACCATCTGTCAGAGATCGCGCGCCTTCGGTTTCACATTCTTCCACTGCGGAGACCCCCACCGGTCTGCGCACATGTGCACACAACCACACCACGTACACAGATACTCACATCCACATGCATACACACAGACACACACACCAGAGGGCTTCTCTGAACTACCCGAGACATGAAGCGGACTCCTGTCAACAATCAGTCTAAATGGAGAGCGCAGCGGACAGCCTCGCCAGCAAACGCTGCGTGGTTGTCTGTTCAGACGTAGAAGTATTCAAAGTCAAATTCGCAGCAAATGGAGGGAACACAGTTGCTGTTTACTGAGCTGATAAACTCCCCAGCAACTGGCTGACATCAGCAAAACACCATCTAAATCACCATCAGGACTAACATTCAAGACAAACAATATTCAAATATGTTCCACTCAATATTAGACTTTAATATACAGTAAAATCCAATAAAGTAAACAAAGTTATTATTAAGTACTGATTTTATTTAGTATTTATATTTGTATTATTTTTTGAGGATTTACCATTGTATGGTCAATTATTATCCTAAAAGTTATCAATTCCGATCTAATGAATCTCCATTCTGATCTGTTTGGTCAAAAAGTCCACATTAAACTTTCTTCACTACATAAAAGAAAGCTTTCACTAGGCTCATGAACTACACATTTTATTGGCTGGACCATACAAAAGTGTGGCCAGCCCTTTATAATCGCGAAAGTCTGTCCTGGACTTACCGAGTGAGTGATGAAGTTACCCCATTGGTTGGTCAAGTGTTGGAGTTTCCCCATTGGCCGCTGCTCTTTCAAAATGAATAGGCGCAAATTGTCTTGAATTATGTCCCCAGGAGGCTTTTAAAGTGTAACTCTTCAAATTCTGCTAGAACCTGCTCTCCCAGCAGATATAAAAAATGCAAAGAGTGAGGGAACAACACCTGTAGGAGGCGTGGCCTTGTGGCTACGTAGTGTGTGGGTCAGTGGACATGGGGGAGACTGACTGACACTGATTAGTCTTTTTTTATATAAATTTCATGACGTAGACAGGTCCCAACCGGTTGACTCTATGTCAAACATGTTTAAGTGTGCAGTACGTCTTTAAGCTTTGTTTATGCTAGTGCGAGACACCGTGGCGTGGGAACTCCGCAGATGGCGGGTGAGTGCGCACAGAGGCGTCTGTTGCAGTATCCTCCGAAATGCCAGGGAGTGTACAAACAAAACGTTCTGTGAAGAAGCAAGAAGTGATGCACAACCACGCACTGCAAAGGCTTGTGGAACCCACACGCTCGATGCAAGAGGCGCGATGACTTTTGGCGTGCACACCCTCGCACCGGGGACACTGCATCGAGCATGAACAAAGCTTTACAGCGAGGTGCGGACAATCCTCAATTATGTCCTCAGGAGCACATTGACCATACACGGTCCAGCCATATACTAGGAAGTAACTGTCTGAGTGGCGTGTAGTCAGTAAACTACAATAAGGATTCAGACCAACATCTTAGCCAGAGGTAGGTTTGTCAGGCTAGCTAAATAGTGAGCTAGGAGAGTGCAGTTCTCTGGACCAGTAGACGAGCACTCTACAGTGCGACAACCAAAATATATGACTACTCGCAAGCTGAACAGGGTCGTGAGACAGAAGCAGTGTATTCAGCCATATTTTGGCAAAAATACGAGTATTTGGAAAATGAGTATATGGACAGAGAGTAGATGAGTAGATTATGCTGCAAATTTCAAATGTCAAATGAATTCTAACTGCTGTGAATCCAAGCTGTCCTAAGCCTACCTCCTCCATAAAGACGCAGTTTTGTTAGTATTTCAAAGTCAAAAGAAAGATTTTAAAAGGATCATGTCCAGGGTAGCTGTGTAACGTTACTAAAGCCAAAGCAACATTTATGGCCAATTAGTTAACATTATGGTGATGTTACAGTACCTGCCTTTGGGGCCTGTTTCAATGTGATGGCACACACTCAGCACTGTTTTCAAGTATAAAACACACTAGAAATATTACATCTCTTAGGGTTCTTTCAAATTTTGCCTGTTTGGTGCAGTTAAAATGAACTCTGGTGCGTTTGTCTGTTGGTTTGGTTTGTTTGGGCTCGTGCAAACCTATCCGTCAAAATCTGGTGCGGACTAAACCACTGGACTGAGACTGCCTGAAGTCTGCTTCCAGGTGAACTCGCCGTTTGTTTGTGATGTGAAAGCAAAACGGAACAATCACAAGATTTATTATAGTATATATGATTTTAGCATGAATTCAAAACTACTATTCAATCCAACTGCTGATCTTGAATTGTCAAGAACGTGGCCTTAAGCCATATACCAACAATGGTAACACAAATGTGCATCATTTCGTGGGTACGGGAATTCTCCCAGATACTTCAGTAAGTGAAGAAGAGTTGTATTTGTGTCCTGCTCCGTGTATTCTGGCAGTCATTAAAGTGAACCCCACAGCAACTACTCACCATCCAGAAGACTGATCCTCGGCCCACACAGGCACACCAACACATCCAGAAAGGCTCCCCTGGTCACCACGCAGCCATTTTTTCTGAAAAGAGAGAAAGAAAAAAAGGGTGTTTCTTTTAGATATTTCATTCAACAAATCAACCTTGGATAAGTAGTTTTGCCTTTGATCTAGCACAGAAAATAAGTTTAGCCTGAGAAAAAATGTTTTAGACTCAATTCTGGATTTGAATTTGTTGGGCAAAACACAAAGTTTGTGCTTAAGAACCTTTTATAATAAAGGCTGCCCTTTAATGTTCCTAAACCACCACCACTACAGCCTCCAGTCATTGATTATTGTTTTTCCAACAAGATCATAGATTAAGATTTCCTTCAGAAACAGGCTCATGTCTCACCGCAAACTACTGAATTGGGTCATTGGACATTAGTAACTCAATGACTCTATTGGTTGTGAGGGTCATCATGACTTGGTGCAATTAAGTGTGATCTCTAGGTCTGGCGTCATTTCTCTATCCTGATCAGACCTCCTGTTGTGGTTTTAAACTGGTAAAAGCAGCTGTTAAAGCTTCATGACTGTATGATGGTAAAATAAGGAGTTTTATGAGCACGAAGGTTCATTCTTGACTTCCTTTACTAGCTTTTTTCCAGAGCTTTCAACCCCAGGTTTTATGTGTTGGGTCTTCTGTTTATATCTCTTGTTACACTGCCATCAATGGCATTTTTGAAATGACGTTCAATATTTTTAAGATCCAGTCTTTTGTGTGCAGTTTGAGTGAGCCATAACTCTTCTGTATTAAAGAAGGGGAGAAACTTTCCTAAATCCAGATGTATGGAATACGAGGTGTGTTTAGACTGAAGACAACTGAATTTCACCCTTTAGTGTTTTCATTTCAGACGTCGGGTTGGGTTGAGTTGAGCATGCTAATAAACCCAACACATAAATAAAACATTAAAATACACAAAATACCATGAGTGTAAAAGACAAGCTAAACACAAAATATACCTTAAATTGCCAAAGGTTTACAATTCAGGAAACAAATAACCTAAACATATCCAAATAACACACAATACCACATATTCTTGCAAAGTATGAGCTAAAAACATTGTACATTGTATATTATTAATTGAAGATAGAGATGGGAGGCAGTGGCAATTCATTTTAGATTCAGTCTCAAGTATTTTCTCTGATGCATTTGTTTCAGCAGTACGTATAACTCCATATTAGTATAGAATTTGAAAACAATTGGACACTTGCTGATTATTTATGATTATCAGACTAATCATTTAGTCTATAAAATGCAAGAAAACAGTGAAAATAGTGAAAATGCTCCTCACAATTTCTCTGAGCCCAAGATAACAGTCCAAAAATATACAATTTTCAACAACATGAAACAGAAAAATTCTCACATTTGGGAAGCTGGAAGCAGACATGTTTGTCATCTTTACTTTATAAATGACTGAAACAATAAACAATTGATCTTGAATCTTAATTCTGGCTGCCGATGTTTTGGACTATTTTAGAATCTTGATGTGTCAGTAAGTGGTTTTAGATTGACTGTAGTTATTTTTATGGTTTTAGGCAGCTCTTGGGTTGTTTTAAGGGGCCATTACAGTTGTTTCTAGGACGAAATCTTTTACATGATTGTATTAGAAACATATTTCATGATTTTATCATCGCATTTCTGTTTAATTCTAATTTGGTGGCATATTATCTGTATTATTTTAATTGTCTGTAATTCATTATTAGGTCTGTCTATCTTGGACAGGGCACTCTTGAAAAAGAATCTCAATGAAGACCTCTTGGTTAATTAAAGATTAAAGAAAGACAAAAATAAAATAATATAAAACAAGAATTGTTGTCGAGCAGCTAATCAATTAACTGACTTATGGTTACAGCATTATTCATGTTAGTTAGGGCATGTGGCCAAGACTGGATAACAGACGAGAGTCATTTAAATGTAGACAACCCAAACAAAAAGTTACCGTTATTACTGGGTCAACAGCTCGCAGGAAAAGATTAGAATAGGCCATTGATGTGTGTTTGTGTGTTTTCATTTGTGGTGAATCCTTAAAGCCAAGAATGTGGGACCATCACATGAGCTGCCCCCAGCTGCACTACCATAGATTTGATTAATTCACTTAAGTTTACACACACACACACACACACACACACACAAGCAAAGGCTTGAAAATAGGAACCAGTTGTAATTATTTCTTCCCTGTTCGTGAATACACAATCAGTGATTTACTGTGCAGCCTACGACTCTTTGGTATCACAATAGTCATGTAGAACTATTACTGTTATATTACTTGTGAATGTTGACATAACTATATTATATCTGCCTATGGGGAGCAGTGTGTGTGGGCAGTGTGAAGGGTATGACCACAGCAGCGTGAAAGCCCTCGAGTGTGTGTGTGTGTGTGTGTGCGTGTGTGCGACAACAAGGGAGATAGTGTGTGAGCTTGAAGTCACGTTTTCATCACTCAGATATTAATAAGACACACGCCCCCACACAAATCTCCTGCACACTTCGCACACACACACACAATACACGTGATGGAGCATGGGAAGAGGGCTGGGGGAGAGTGTGTGTTTGTGTGTGTGGCTTAAGTGAGAACACATTGGGCAGGGATGAGTCCTGTGAAGTGGGTTCAGTGTGTATGAATGTGAGGTAACATTATAAAAGAGGCTGTAAGAAGTTGAATCATTAGATGACAATCCAAACAATACACTGGAGATGTTCTAAGAGGTTGGTACTGGGCCTGATGTGCCACCACAAAGCCAAAGTCAACTGCAGTGACCTACACGAGTGTCTGCAGTCATCGTTACAGCGTTGACACCCTCTTGGAGCCAGAAGAAGTCCAAAATGACACAACACAGAGACGATGTGCGGCCAAAACCCAACACTGACTCACACCAGACGAACAATGCATTCCATCCTTTTTGGAAGGTGGCCGCTTCAAATTAGTGGTGTTCTGGAAGAGAGAGGAGGATTTCTTTTTCCAAAAACAGAGATCCTCTGACCTGTGTTGTCCTTAGATCTGGGCGCCGGGCTCTGCGGTGCTGCGCTGATCAAACGGACAGACGGTGGGCGCGCTCTGGCGAGCAAGAATTCACCTCGTCATCTTAATAAAGGCTCATCAGTGTAACCATGCGGAGCTAGCGGGGCTAGTGTTGCTAACCCAGCGACCCTGTGTGTTATCTGCTGTAGGCCGTAGCACAGGGGAGACTGGAGACCCAGGCCTGACCTCAGCCAGGCTGGAGGGGGCCGACAGGGTAATCTGTGCCCCATCTTGAGGCCTCGATCTTGGGCGAGAGGGCGAGAGGGCCAGAGGTGGGTGGGGGGTGGGGGGGCTGCGGATGGGACAGCAGGCGGTCTCTTTGAAATGGAAGCCTGGGCAGGACATGAAGTGGACACGGCCAGGGAGGGGATGAACGGTGAGACAAGGAGCTATTCTTCTGGTGAGCCAGTTGGAAGAGCGGGAGGGATGCTTATCTGTGCGTGCATGCGTGTGTGTGTGTGTGTGTCTAGGATTACCGAGAGGCGAGCCACATGCGCTGACGGAGGGCTTCACCGATGCCATTTCCCGCTGGCAGGGGTCTGTGTGAGTCAGTCTGGTAGGAGCGCAGCAGAAACAGCACCTGCATACACAAATACACACTCTTGAATTGATACACTGTACATAGATGTACTATCATCTATTACATTTATACATAATGCTGCTTTAAGTGGTCATCCACTAAAAAGAGAGGTGTCCTGGATTCACAAACCACCGAAGCTGAAACCAAAAGGCTGTTTTCATGAATGATTCATGCAAAGGCCACATATTTAAGGAGTGAGGCAACTGTTTAAATGGTCATCTAGTATCTACGTTGATAGGGAAATGAGATGTGTGAAGATGTGAAGATTGCACGTTTGCTTCGTGGTAATTAATCAGAGCAGTATGTCTCAATGTTGGGGAAAAAAGAAACCTTCCGAGTTCTTATGAGTTGGAAAAAGTCGAGATAAACAACCCAGTCAGTCACAATCTGGTGCTGATGTAAGAGAAAAAAAAACCTCACTGCTGCACTGCAGGTCCCATACCAGGCTGAAGTTAGTTTCATTTAACAATTGGACACGTTTTACCCAACAGAGTCTGTATCACACTGAAGTTAGTTTAAAGTCTGCATTGTCATTTATGTGGACTTACACTTTATATGTTTGGTTTATTCTTCAAAATCGTATTGTGTAGTGACTAATCCAGAGTGAAACAGGAGTTGGAAATCTTACTGAAATTAAGTGTGTACCTACATGAGTACATGTTTTTGTTAAAAGTGATTTCTGGTGAAGTCTTGTTTGAGATATACTGTCATTGGCAGTTTGCAGGGTCAATCTCAGATTTCAGTCTGGGCGAGTCTCGACACAAAGAAAATCATGTTTGAAAACACAATGTTGAGTCAAACAGCCAGAGACTTGAGCATAATACTAGTACTTAATACTACACAGTAATCTCACCAACTGTTGGGCACTGGGAAGTATCCTTTAACCACACAGTAAATATGCGAACCCCTCTAGACAACCATCCCTCCTGTCACTTGACCTCTGGCCCCTGTGGTGGAAATATGTGACTTGAAAGGACACGAAAACACCTGCAGTAACTCTACCATATGTTTTGGGGACAGAAAATGTTTAAGAATTCCCAAAAAGTATGTTTCCCATTGAAGATCAAATCATTCTTTTCATTGTGGCTGATGTGACAGTGTGTGACTGAGCCAGTTTGTAGCAGGTGGACCAGTGGTTGGGAGTGTTCAGAGGCCAGGACACAGGCTGGCTGGCTGGCTGGCTGGCTGGGGTGTGTATTCTGGGCCTTGGTAAGTATACTCTTTAAGCCGGGGCCACGGCCACAGACCAGTAGGAAGCCATTCATTACGCTGTGCAGGGAAGGAAACGTGGGGAAAAACCAGGCCGACCACGTAGCACCAAGCCTGGCCACTGAGTCCTGGCCTGCCCCTTCTCTTCTCCTGCAGTCTCCACGCCCAGGCAACACCCACTGGCTCATACAAACAGCTTCCACACCCCTGGGTCCTTCTTCGTCTCACTGTCACTCTCCAAGGGCTTTTCCACCTACAAGGAGCCAGTGCTGGAACCGATTCCCAAACCAAATATTGAACCTTTCCAAGTGATTCCACTGTCAAAAAACTGGTTCTAAAAGGATCAGTCACACCTGAACTAGTCTCTGCAAATATTTATTGAGCTTCTTATTAACTTCCTTAAATCTCATGTGACTGACAAATCCAAGAATGTGTCTCCGATTTCAGTGTGAGCTTTAACCAGTTTTGGCAGATTCCCAGGTCACAGCTCACCTGTGTTGAATTTCGATCTGCAAATTTACACGTTGACACAATCTCTTGATGCATCTTGTGTTTGACAAGGGAGAAGTAAATTATTCTAGCAGTGTCCCATCTCCCTGTTTGTTTAGTACAGTGCTACCACACTAGATTAGACTAAAATAATCTTGATTACCTATGTTGGACCAGTGACATCACATCTGTTTTGGTGCTGAGTGCGGGGCAAGTTTGTTGGACTGGCGACAAGTCTTGTAAGCCTTAAATCAGCGAAATCAGGTACATTCAGGCCTCTTGAACTTGCTGGATTACAACCAAAAACAACATTATGTCTAGGGCAGGGTAACGTCACCATATAAACCCAACCAAGATTGTATGCAACCAATTTTAGGAAAAATTGGGAAGATACAAAAAATGTCTTAATCAAATGCAGCCTTGGATGGTGCACTAATATGAAGGCAATACATTTTGATTTGGTGGTCAACAAATCATCTGATCTGGCATTAAACTCAACAACAATCATGTTTAAAGTGACGTGGAAGTTTCTGGCTTCTCTGAATTGTCTAACTTAGTTATTGTGTGCTTACAGGCCTGAAAACCAAAGTCGATTCTCAGTGGTTGATGTACATCCAGTAATGAAACTGGTTGACTCATTCAGAAGCACAGGGCGGCTCATAAAAAGGTTGGTTTTGTAGCAGCACCAGTGCCAGTACTGGTTCCAGTGTCAGAGCCCTATGTCTTCATTCCTTCTATCCTCCACTACACAGCTACACCTCATCCACCGGGTCGGGAAGTCCCTGCATGGGAGGCTCAACCGGCTCAATCCAGCCCAGCATGGAGAAAACCGGAATATTTATAGAAAATGCTGCCTCCCTGAGTACAGAACTACACCCCATGTGGGAGGAGATGCTGGGATTGGATCAAGCTCAAATGAATGGGAGACCATAGGACAGCAGCGCAGAGACCTGGTGGAGGCTCGTTTTTGTTAATCAAATTTCAGGATTTGTCCCATGACAGTGTCGAAATGTGGATTCGTTTGTGTTTGTTCTGATTACCACTATATTCAATTCAGTTTTATTTATATAGCACCAAATCATAACAGAAGTTATCTCAGGGCACTTTTCATATAGAGCAGGTCTAGGCGCCATGCTTCAATGAGTCTACAATTACTACACCTATAGGAAATGTGTCATTTGATGTATTACTCCTTCAAACCTAAACAACTACACACTCAGAATGTCTACAACTGAATTTAATTTCAGATGGTTTAAGACATTTAAAGGTGCCCTGTGGAGTTTTCTGGTAAACACTGTTTCTGTTTACATTCAGTGTTTCTCACCAAAATGCATTGTGTGTATTCTTGAGGTCTAACAAACACATTGAATGCACTTCCCTCCTCATGAACATTTGCCGATTTTTCTTAAAAGTTTGAAACCTGTGTCGTTTACATCCACGTTTATTAAAAACACAATTATGTGTTGAAGTGTTGAGACCTTTGACGGCCCTGACCTTAATACCTATTGTTAAAAATATTTCAGGTAGGTTGAAACTTTTTTCACAGACTGTGTACTCAAAAATAACAATTCTTGAGAAAAAAAATTCTCATTATTATTATTATTAATTTGATCCATTATTTATAGAAAGATATTCATTAGTGCAGCTTTAACTCCACAATATCCCGTCTACTTTATGACCATAGCAGCACAATCAACCCCCCTCTAGAGCTTTGGGTTACAACTTCAAGGAGCAAAAATACTTGGCGTGGCAGTGCTAAATATGAAAAATATCAAAATTTGTACGCCTTGTTTTCTAGTGAGCCGTTCACACTGCTTGTGTGTGTGTGCTGCAACAAGCCTTACTCCTCTTTTGGGCCTGGTAAAAATAGTGGTGGTGGATGTGAGGTCCCTTCAGACTCTGTTATCAGCCTGCCCTGCCGTCCCTCCCACTGCCGCAACCACAGACTGACCACACGCTGCAGCGAGCACGCACGCAAACACGCACGCATGCACACAGCAAGTCAAAGTGCAAATAATTGCACACCAATTCATGGCTCAGTCCAGTAAAACACATGCACAAAGAAACATATAAATCGGATTCCACATAAAACCAGATAGAGGTTAGGCAAAGTGTGGACGCGCCCAATTAGGCAAAAAGAGATCCCAATAAAGACAGACTAAATATAAAAAGAAATAAACACTCTCTTACTCTATATAGCCGTATTCTTGCACAAACAAAGCTTACATATGCACTTAGACACCAAGTCATACTCCCTCACATATGCACATGGGCGTGACAACTGAGTACTTTAATGGTGTGTATATGTCTGTGTTACGTCAAAAGTTACAGCAGTGTATCTCAACTAGCCCCAAGGGAGCTGTTTGTTATTTCCATTATGTCCAGAGACGCGTTTATATTTTCGTATAGCGTGTATCTATGAGCGTGTGTGGAATGGTGATAGTAGTACCTTGTCATCACTCCTGCTCGTGTCTCCTAAAGCAGTAAAATGTGAGCCCCTTCAACAACACAGCTAAAACCCAGGGGTCAGTTCACTGTCAGTTTCTTCATCTCAAAATGTGAATTCACATAATCACAGATCCTTTGTACTCTCGTTGTTTTTTCTTACATTCAACAAAAGAAAAAGAAATTCTGTAGCCCCGCAAAATGGGTCAGTCTACACAGTATTCTTTACATTGTTGACCATGTAAACTCAACTACATGGTCCACATTGGAATTAAAGTAATCTATTGTGAGAAAAAAAACTTACCTTCTGACGCCATGAAATATTATCTTAGAGTGTGGCGTGTATGTGTGAATTAATGACAAAATAAATTTCAGCAAAATGATTGTCTTTGCAGTCCACTGTCACTCTTAATAGTTTTTTTTTTTTAAATAAATCTAGTTCTATAATAATACTTTTAAGATTTAAAACAGTGCAAGATTTGAACAAAACAGAATTCTTCTAATATACAATTTAATATATATTTTTTATATTCCTGATATTAATGGCTAAGGAAAAAGTCCCAAATGTGGGTGACTACTGTACAACAGACCGATTCTGAAAATCTATTAAACGTGAGGGTGAAAAATGAATTCTTCATCTTGGAAACAGTAATTAATAAAACACTTTTAACTCAAGGTCCACTTGCTAGCTTTTTTTGGGAGCTTTCGACCGGTCCATGACTCCAGCAGGATAAAAGTGAATGGTTAAAATATTAATGCAAATTGTTTATATGTCATGTAGAGCTCTAAGCAGTAAAGAAAAATCGTATACATAGAGCAGCCAACCCTAAAGTAGTGTTACTGTTGATCCATGTCCGTAACCACAGTGCATGGCAGACTTCCTTATGTGGCCCCACGAGCTTACAATGTTACAACTTTAAGGCTAATGTCCGACACCAGTATCAAACACCTGGAACTCCCTCTGGATCAGATACATCTCATGTTGTATTAAAAGCAGGCTGGCTGGGGTTTTCAGGCCCACACATTCTTTCACTGGTTCAACCCTGACAGTTTTCTCAGAAAGCCCAGGCCGACCACTGGCCAAAGGCAGCCGTCGTAACAGTACACCAAAAGAAAATTAAGGGAAGAGAACGGGAAAGAATGCATTTGGAAAAACGATACCATCATCACTGCTCCCAGAGGAAAGGAGACTGCGATACTCTTAATTCTCAAGCCTCCTTCTCGCCAGTCTCTGTTGTGGAAATATACAAAGGATTACATCCGGCGAGTTGGCCCTCCTCAAACCACCACAGGCCGCAGCTTTAATACTTCTGGCCTGTACCAGGCATTGTGGGCCAGGGCTGCTGCTGGCACGTGGCGAGAGCCGAGTTCGGTGTCGGGTTGGGTTAGTGCCGGTCTGTCCAATGGGCTCGTTAAGCTTGGATCTGGTTGTATCAACAGAGGTTTGGGGCATGTTGGAGTGATTGAAGTGATTCCAGTGTGTTTTAAGATGCTTTATCAAAGACAAGGGCCTTACTCAGGCCATCCAGAGGACTGCTCGACTGCCTCAAGTTAAACCAATGCATCAGGCTGATCTTGGCCTCAGTCAAAATCTGATATCAGTTAGTTTTGTCTTATCTGATTATGTTACTTTAATATGTTATTATTATCCTAAGTTTAATGGAGAACCTACAGTTAGTATCCTATTGTCAGCAGATCGATCAGCAGATTTGTTTGTGGGGACAAAGTAAACCCACGTGAATCTTCCACATCAAATTCAACTTTGGTGAACTCTGACACACAAATTTGTGCTGTTGACTAACAGCAACCCGTCTTGACAGTGCTGATTGAGGGTTAGCCGGAGAGTCCAAAAGAGGAAGCTATCACAGCCTGTTAGTCTGTTAGTACTTTTATATATTTGTGCTCTGGTGGAATACAAACTGCCCCACAATAGGGCACTGGTCCCTTGAGTAAACTATGTGAATCTATTGTCATTTTAGCGAGCGAGCGAGCTAGCTTGCAAACCAACAATTACTGTAGCAGTCTGCTAACTGACAGTTGGCCAGTTAGCTAGCTCAGAGAACTACTGTGACTGATTAGCGCTAGTATTCTTCCAGCTGGCTACCATGTTAGCACTTAGTTCTCTGGCTACAGTAGCTCACCAGAGGTGTAGCTGTATTGGATTTATACCGTTCAATTCAGCATACAACTCAAATTCCTGTCCACAATGACATAGAAGAAGAATGAACTGGAGTTGGTCATCAGACCTCGTCACTGTGTGTGTGAAAAAGTCAGCCGGGTGGCACATTCAGGCACGCACAGTAGAACACACACTCACTCCCTTTCTCTCAGTCTTAATTTTTCTGAAGTCTAAACATCTTCCCTCCCTATTGTACACAGGAGTGCAGAATATTGTAAACGCACACACTCCACAGACTGCAGGGCCACTATCTCCTCTATCAGCGTTTCTGTGTGTGATGCTCCCCTCCACACGTATGCTGCAGACCTCTATCTCTGTTTTACTATATTTAGATCACTTCACCTGCATACAGCTCTGCAGCTCCTGCTATGACAGTCCTAGCCGCTTCCCACAGCCAGACGCTCCTCCATCATCTCAGTAGCTATCTACCTACACTCCGGCTATCTATAGCCTGGTTACAGATGGTCTACAGATATACACAACACTGTCACTGCCTGACTACTGCCATTAACTCAGAAAAACCCTTGAATCAAATGTTTTTGGTCCATGTATTACACTGTCATAGTGAAACTCAGCAGCTGTATCAGAGAGGTCACTTTGTATTCTACACTGTGACCCACACTGAGAAATAGTAACGACAAATTAGGAAAGAAACTGGGAAAAGTGTGAAAAAAAATTACAAGCAACCTTTTTTTTTTTTTTGCACAATTCACACATTTTCTTTTATGGGGTCTGAATGGACAATTTCTGGAATCTTTTTATTTTTAGTTATCACTTTCTTTATTTGGGGTCAAGGCAATAAAACAACTGGAGAAACTGAAAGGTTTAGAACATTTCATTTTAACTGTATATATGAAATTGCCAATATAATTATTGGTTAACACAGAACAGAACATATGTTTGAAAGAGAGTTATTGGAAGTCTAAGAGATTAACTCAAGTAGAAGGTTTTCCATTACATCACAGTACCATGGGAATAACAAGGGACATTGAACTTATTCTGTCAGGGATACTTTACTCCTCACAGTTTTATAGTATTTAAAAAAATGTTTAAGTATATTTAAATTAAATAAATATTTTTTACTATTAACACAATGACATTGGTGGGGGAATAGTAACAGGCTATATTAATTAAGAGTAGCAAATGGACTTTAAAGAGATATATATGTGTTGAGGTAAGTTATTTCTTATATTGTCCATCAGAAGAGATCTATTCATAGCTCAAGTGAAGCTGAACAGACAGTGTGTGAGGTAAGAGGGGTTGGTGTGCTTTTGGTAGAAGGAAAAAGGAAATGAAATGGCCAAGGAAGGGCTGCAGGAATCAGCTGTGCTGATACAGACATTTCTGGTTGTTGAAAAAATAAATTAATTTCAAGCGAAGAGATAGAATCAGGGCTTGACATTGGCAGAAGAGAAACAAATAGGCTGATCCTAAGCACCGCCCCGTTTTCCTCAATTCACCAATCACAGCTAAGCACAAACTCGAACATTCTGTAATGCCACAACTACCAAGTATCTACATTTACATTTACAGTCTCATGTGTCCTGAGGGTGTGGACGGTGTTGTTTTCATGCAATTTCCAAAGAGTAAAGCAAACTAATCGGTATGTGGCAGAAAATGTGGACCATAGACTGTATATAAAGATGGACGACATGACAGCGCCCCAAAAGTGAAGCCAAAACATCTCGATCGCCCCCTGGTGGCTGGCTGCAGTATAGGTCGTAAACCCCGCCCCCTCCATGTTAGCGGATGGGACATGGGCCAAACTGAAAAATCAAAGTACACGTGAAATAAAATGTTCCCAATGATGGTTTCTGTCATTTTAGGTAGTTCTTCACGCTGATGTCTGTTCAAGAGTTCATTTTTCTGATAAGTTTGGTTTTAATTAGTTATTTGATGCTATAAAAACGGGGTGAGACAACATGATTGTTCGGGCGGGTGGATGACTACTGCTCAGACTCTGGTCACCAGCACAAGATGGCAGCTCCCATATATGGGATATTTTGGCTTCATTTTTGTACAGTGGGAAGTGGAGACGCGTCGTCCGTCTTTATATACAGTCTATAACATCTCCATACTGTTGACCAAAAGATATCCGACAAAGCAACAGTAACTAAAGGCGGGGCGGCTGGGAATGTGGCAATGGTCGTCAGGGTGTAAGGCGCTGAATAAAATTCTTAGACCCCTATGATGAAGGTGTAATTGCAGTGACCACTGCAAGGCACTACAACACATGCTCAAGGAAAAGTGTATTGGAAAGCTATTTTAGTTCATATTAGGGATGAAACTAATTAGAATCGATTGGTTGGTTGACTGAAAGTTAATTAGTTACCAAACATCAGTTGGTTCCAGCTTCACAAAAGTGAGGATTTCCTACTTTTCTTTGTCTTATATGATAGTACACACTGAATATATTTGGGTTTTACAATTTGAATATGTCACCTTGGGCTCAGGCAAATCTTTTGACATTTTATGACGCATGACACGACACAGAAGTGGTGAAGATGAGACACAAAGAACACATGACAGGACAAAGAAGCTACCTCGTGTTACAGCATTTATTACATAAGACTGAATTACACGGGGCAGCACACAATATGATCTCACTCTTTTGTATGGGAAAGAGAGAGGGAGGGAAACAGCCAGAGTGAATGAAGAAAAAAGTAGCAGCAGAAAGACAGAGAGACAGGACAGCGCAGCAGGAAGAGAAGAAACACAGAGACAGAGGGGAAATAGATGGAGATGGAGCTGAAGAGACAAAAAGTGATCAGGAGACATCTGGGGAAGCTCCACACATGGCGGCCATGACAGGAAAGCAAACTAAAATCCACTCTCCTCGTCAAATCTCCTCTAAGCCTTTAAGAGGCCCACCTCCCCTCCTTCTCCTCCTCTCCATCCTTCGCCTTCATCCCACGGCGGACCTCCCTGCAGTCCAGACCGCTACCAAACCATAAGTGCTCCATCAAGGAAAAGGCAGAAATCCTGAAGAAAACGGTGCAGTTTTTATTCTCGATAGTGTTGACCCCTTTGGCCCAGTTCTCACTGCTGCACACCCCCTGCTCCCTCAGCGACCCCATCCGTGGCATTCAATAAAAGGCTAGGGAAACTCCCTCCCACCCCTTTTCCTCTAGATGTGTTGATATTACCGGCAGACTGTTTGGTTGTGTTTGTCAGAGTGTGATGACAGAACTAAACACAGGTATTTACCCTGCGATAACCGCCTTGTCTGGACAGGCTCTGTGTGGAAACTGGGTGTGTGGGACTGACAGAAAATGTGTGTGTGTGTGTGTGTGTGTGTGTGTGTGTGTGTGTGTGTGTGTGTGTGCTGAGGCTTGATGCACCATATCTATAATCTCTGTGTGGGTGTGCACACACACACACACACGTTATGATAACTGCTTTGGTAATTGCGTTTTATATTTTGTCTTTGTTGAATGAAAACCTCTTAAGCCCAGTTGCGAAGACTTTCATGCTTGAACTTGAATTAAAGGATTATAAACTAATCTATGAACGGAGGACATTCAATCCTAAGAATGGTTGTAAATGCAAATACAGCACAAGGTGGCATTTATTAGTTCTGAAACGTTTATATATTTTGGATATATGGGTCTATTATCTTGTAAAAGCAACTGATGAGTATCATAGGGGCGTGTGGCTAGATAAACACTGATATGCACTGATTCAACTAATCATATTGTGTCCTAACTGTACAATCTATTGCAGTTCAATACAACATAAATCCAACTTTACAAAGTTTATAATGTTCAGTCTATGTTGACATTGTGTGGAATGTGTAAATTCACATATATGTTTATTATTGAGGTCGTAGTTGAAGGTGGTGTTGTACTGGACTGCATTATATTGAGAGGGTTTTTTTGGCCTACCTATTTACAAACATGAGGAGGGCAGAATATTAGAAACACCTCTCAATATAATGCAGTCCAGTACAACACCACCACTAACTATGACCTCAATGCTAAAACATATCATTAACTCCATCTATGACAGTGTCAACAAAAACTGAACATTATAGGCATCACAGAAGTCAACTTTATGGTAGAACAGCTGTATTTGGTTGCATTAGATTGTGTATACATATTCAATTTACAATGATATAAAACAGAGAAAAGCTGCAAATCCTCACATTTGATAAGCTTGAACCAAAGAATTATTGCTTGAAAATGGACTTAAACGCCTAATCAATCATCAAAAATGTTGCAGATACATTTTCTTTCAATTAACTAAATTAATGAACTAATGATTTCAGCACTAGTTCAGAGAAGCTTCATAACGGCAGGATTTATTGCAGGGCAGCTCTATTAATCCGTATTGTACTGAGCTGAGCAATGGGTGTACCTAATAAACTGGCAACTGAAGTGTGTGTCTGCAGGCAATGCCGGGACTCTGATAATGGACTGATCCAACAGATATGGGATGTCGGGGACAAAAGTAAGCAACAAAAGTTTTTTTTGTCACAATGGAAGACTCCCAATTCTGTGTCCAGGATGCCAAAACAGAAATACTAGCATGACTGAACTTTGTGCATCCTTTCCACTAGTTGGACAGCATCTATAACATGAAAGCTTCATGAAACTGTAGTTTTTGACATTCCCTATCCAGGAGGTCTACCTCTGGCCCTTTAATGCCCAATCAATTCTGCACATCACGCATGAAACCCTAACCCAAAATATTGGTCGAGTTTCAGCTTGTGGTGTGACATGTATCACCTCATATGACATGTAGATGACATCTGACACGGATTTAAGGCACAATGAACACAATAACCTCCCAACGATACACAACCACCTGTTATCACGTGACCAATGGTGAAGACAAGTATGTCACTTCCATGACAAACTCCATTCGCTGAGGAAGACCGTGAGATGCAGATGAACGCTCCAGAAATGCAAACACTGTGTCTGTGCCCTTTGTTAGTATGTAAATATTCATGAGTCAGTCTTCATTTTTACCCAACCAGTTTAGGGGTGTGTGTGTGTGTGTCTGTGTATACGCTATGTCAATTTGTATGAAAGTACTATTATTATACTATTGAGCTACATACTGTAGAATCCTGCACCGACAATCAGGTTCCCATCACTAAGTAAACACTTGTGGTCACCTAAGGGACTTGTGATTATAGTCCCCACCGAATGTTATGGCATATGTTATGTATATATGAGTGTAGTGGTTTATGTTGATGTGTGCGTGGGTGGGTGCAGACCTGCAGCAGAGTTCCGTGGATGTGGTTGTGTTGGATTTTGGGTCTGGGCTCCGGGGGAAGCTCCTGCAGTAAAGTGTGGACGGTGGATGGGACCTGGGTGACCAGCACGAAGGGTACGAGGGCCCGAGCTGCCATTTCTCTGGTCCGATACACTGCTGAGCGCCCGCATCTGCAGAACACACACACACACACGGCTGTCACGGAAAGTTATTAAAATTATGGATAGCTGCATTGTTATCTTAATCTTTTAGCCTTGCATGATGTAACATTGTTTGTTTGAGTTAATGGAGGAAGTTATAAGGTTTCCCATTATCACAGGTCATGGGTTGTTATAGTAACTGTTGAGTTCAATTTATTTTACAGCATTAACTTTGTTATGAAAAATGATGTGAGTATTATCATTATTATTGTGTACTCCAGCCACATTATGTCATGGACAAATTCTCAAGTTAGGAGTGATGACCCATGACTTATTTAATTTGGACAGTTGGTCACTATTTTTATGAATACATTATGTAACATCTCCATCTTTCTCCCTCTTTGTCTCTCTCCCCTCTTGCACAGGCGAACGATCAGAACCTAAACAGACCCCAGGCCAGCAGACGAACTATCAAGGAAATAATCTATTCCATTTGGGTTTTGCCCGCAGATATCTCTATCCCTCTCTTTTTCTTTTTCCTCACACACAACCACACGGTCATTTACAGTAAGCACTGGTGATGGAGAATGTGACCAGTCACCCCGAGTGCAGGCTAAAATTAACCTTGTTTACAAGCTGATAGTCCTTCCATCTCCAGTGTCATAACACTGCCATAGCTGACACGAGGGATGGACGTGACCAGGACCTGAATGAGAGGAGAGGGGAGACAGATTGAAAGGGCCATAGGAAGAGCTACTGCTACTGAAGGAAGTAGGCAATCTTAGCATTTTTCTTTATATTTGCAAAAAAACAAAAACAAAAAAAAACTAAACAGATCCTCAAAAAGCACCAACACAATTTAATGTAACATATCCATTTTAAAAGGAATAGTTTGACATTTTGGGAAATGACACTTATTCGCTCTCTGAAAATTTTATGAAAAGACTGATACCACTCTCATGTCTGTCCAGCAGCTGGTTAGCCTAGCTAAGACTGCTAACCAGCTGCTGGCAAATCATCAAAGTCAGTAGTATTCATTGTTTGGGAACCATGCATGTCTGTACCAAATTTCACGACAATACATGCGATAGTTGTTTAGATATTTCAGTCCAGACCAAAGTGGTGGACCAACCGACCAACCTTGCCATCCATAGAGCCATACCTCTAGCATGGCTAAAAACTTTCTATAGAAGCTCAGTAGAGACAAAAATAATAAGCATGGAGTTGTTCATATTCTGGGAAGGTTCACCAAGTAAGCCTCAGCACCTGCTGCTATGCCACAGCAAACAGCAACAGAAAGAAAGAAACCCCTGCCTGAAAGGAATATTAACTGCTGTGTAGGTTCTTTGACAACCATTTAAACTGGTCTCCCTGGTTTGTACTTCCTGGTTCATATTTGATCTTCTCAGTGGTACCTGTAGCAACAAGCCCCTTCTGCTGTTTAAATTGACACAGTGCTATTGTTGTTCTGAACTTATCCAAGATTCACGTCAGAAGCAGTCTGTCAGAAGCATGTGAGTAAGCTCCATCCATCTAATCCACACCAAACCTGACCACCATTATGGCTGCCACTGCACTCAGAACCAGCTGTATTTTCAGCAGCACAGCTCCTGAGGTGATGCCAGGATGGCAGCTCAGAAATACCACCAATATTTATTAGTTCAATGGACAAAAATAGTTTTCAAGTGGGCTGCAAATGGGTCTCACACATGTATAGAGCACATACATTGAATACATACATACTGTACAGTCACATGGGAGCAATGCCAAGCACACGCTCACATACACGCATACAGGACAAAAGTCAAAAGAGGACAAAAGTTGTGTTTATGTTGCAAGCTGTTTATAGGGTCTGTGATGGCATTAAAGCGAAATGTGGAGGCCAAACAAGCGGCTCAGGTCCACTGTGGAAAATACAGCGGAAGGTTCCAGCGAAACCAGAAAATCCATCACTACAACAGTATGAAGAGATGAAAAGGAAGCTTGCTTTTCTCGGCGTCGGTATGAGTGAAGGTGAGATATGTTTAATGACACAAACATATAGCTGTGTACAATGAAGTCTATGTTGAGAAAAAATTTAAGTGAGGGTGTGAGGAAGAGAGACGAGTCAATAACTACTTGCAAATAATTATTGGCATGTTGTTAATCTTCTGTGAGCACTGAAAATTATTTGTCAAAAAATGCCCCGCTAGTCTGACTGCTACGAGGCAGAGAAAATAAAATAGCCTTGTTGAAATCAATATGGACTTCAACAAAGGGAGGGCTGTTTGGAGCAATGAGTCAACTGTCAACAAATGCTTTTCCACCTGCTGTGAGCATGCCTCCCTCACACACACACCTATGGCCAGACAGACAACCAAAGACCCTCTATCAAACACAGAGCATTCCTGAGCTCTGTGCGCCTCTACATGTGAATTTATGTGCACCTCTCTCTCTCTCTCTCCATTCCTGACTTTCCACCCCTCCCAGCTCCCATTTGGGGCCCATATGTTAACTATCTGTGCTAATTTGTCCCACTGAAACACTTTTGCAAAAGGAAATGGCAGTTTGGAAGGGTGTAATTTTAGAAACAGGGCCGTCCCCTGTGGGGTCATAGGCAGACTGTTGATTGGCATGGATGAGCCTCATCTGGGCCTCATTTTGGAAAACGGGGAGAATAGTTTCCTCCACAGAGACTGTAGCATGTTGGCTAAATAAGCCCAAGCAACAAAGTCTGTCACTGAAAAATGTAGGCAAATTAGGAAGGGAAGTGGTGACACAATTAAAATAATTTTGCTTCATTCATTCATATGGACGAGATGTAGCTGTCTGAATACAATCATTCTTTTACTTTAAAACCCAAACTCTTTTTGTTTGACATTTAATTGTTTAGTTTACTGTCAAACCACTATGTGTAGAATTGGAAAATGTCTGACTTTGGCGCCTCCCAGAGGCTGCATAAAAAAGACACTCTGGCGAACAGATGTGGATTTGGACAGATGAAGAAATTTACGTCATGCTAATTTACAAGGGTCCACGTGGACGTCTGCATACAGCTCAAAATTTATGAACACAGTCCATACACGCTGACACCCAATGTAACATAAACATAACCACAGCCGCCTTCCTGTTTACTGTACGCCTGGGTCAGTTTGGAGTATAATCGGGGCCTTGAGATGAGTAAAAACTATTAGAAGAAAAAGAGGAAGGGGCAAATACTCAGTGAAGAAGCTGAAAAATGGGGAATCTTCAGCATTTTTGTTAGTAAAATGACTAACAATGAATCTATCAAAACTGTTTGATTTCTGTAATCAATCAACTAATTGTTCAATCACAAGCTGAAAGCGGCACATATATTGAACCAGTTTTCACCAGGATGTCTGATTGTTCTAGATGGTTGGGTAGTTAAATCTATAACAGTGAATCAATTTTCATAAGATGATCATTTTTTTTAACTTTGAATGTAAAATCTTCAAATGTGAAGTTGATTAAATGTAATATAGTAAAATACAAATACCTCAAAATTGTACTCAGTAAAGGTACTTGCTCTGCACTTCTGTAACGTGTTCCACATTCATTTGAAGAGAAAATAAATACAACTTTAGGGCTACCACATCTAAGGCTGGATAACAAAAAGTCTTCTAATAATACCGTGCCACTTTAAAGCTGAACTACTGTTAGTAATTTGAAATGCCGGTGGGCCTAGATTGCCACTCAAGGTACTGTATCAGTTTACATTTTGGAATTCGATCGTGGAACATGTCAGTAAACTATTTCGTTTTTGTGTCTGGCAGGGTTCAGCATTTGTTTTCCCTGTCCACTGTCAGTGTCCATGCCAGCCAACGAAATGATAATATCATGACGATGAGGGAAAATATATGGCATCTCTGTTGGGAAAGAAATGACAGAGGTCCCTTTTGAACCCTCACTTTAGTTTATGGGCATTACTGTGCCCTTTCAAAAGAAATGAGATATGAGGCAGAGCGGACGAGAAAGGAAAGGAAGGGAGTGAGGCAGGGAGGGTGAGGAGAGATGCCTGGACTGGATATCACAGGACATAAATCACTATCACAGCACTCGGAGGCTTTAGCATTAAGGCGGAGAGAGAACAAGGGAGAGGAAAAAGAAAGAAGCAGGAAGAGAGACATTGGAAGAGATAAGACAAACTGTTCACTAGATATGAAGACGTTGAGGGTTGGAATGAAGCAGCCATCAATTGTTAGAATAAATGTATCTGCTCATCATCATCCTCCCCCTCTTAGTCGTCATCATCATCATTCTATTCGTCATTATCCAGGCAGGTGTGACGCATGCTGAGGCCAGGCCGGAAAGGAATGTCAAAAAATCTTGCGGGGGGAAAGGAGGATATAAAGAAAAAGTGCTGTGTGGTGTGATGGAGGGATATAGGGGAAGAATTATTAGACACAGTTCTCCATCCTGTCAACAGAAGAGGAGCTAAGCTACATTTACTCCTTGGGAGGTGGCGGGTCAGATCATATGGAGAGAGAGAAGAAGAGGGTGAGGTGGAGGAGGAGGAGGGGGTGACAGTCATTGACCTCATCAGACACGTCCGCACAGGCCTGGGGAAGATGAGCTGGGGGATGGGGGCTTGGTGAAGAGAAACACGGCTGGAGCCAAAGAAATTAGAGCTGGGCTATATTTAACATTTCCAACATGTGGGCTTCATTTGGGTGGATGTGTGTGCAGCATACCTTCTCTGACAGTAAGAGTCAGCCAGCAGGTCAGTACTCAAGCTATCGACTTGTTAACTGCACCCACAAGAGATGGGTCCTAAAAGGAATTATCTAAATATTTCACTAAATTACTGATTTGATAAAATAAAAAGTCTGGTACATCAGTTCATCAACAACTGATTTGGAAGAATTTATGCATTTGTGCATCTTAAAGCTGCACAAGGCATCACTGCACATTTGCAGCTCCAAATGGTTTCTGTTCTTTTTTACAGCCCAGCCACTCTGTGATCCCACTTCACTTTCCATTTGTCACTTTCTGACCAGCATGTCATTTAGGCAAACAGGACGGACGTATGGTATCTCAGGCCCTGTTTACACCTGGCTTTAACATGCGTCTTGGGTGATCCGATCACAAGTGGACAGCTCTAAGTACAGTTGTGAATGCACCCAAGGCGCATTGAGATCCGATCGCTCAGACCACATTCGGAGGTTTGTCTGAAATGAATGGTCAGAGCCCACATGAACACTGAGACCGGTTTTGCTGTAATCATCCCACCTGTTCATACTGGCCATTAAAAGATCCCTTTCTAATGCCCATTCAATGTAAGTGATGTCACAGTCCTCGTTCTGTGCAATAATATATATCAAAGTTAATCTGAAGCTAATATTCAATTCAATTCAATTCAGTTTTATTTATATAGCGCCATATCATAACAAAGTTATCTCAGGGCACTTTTTCGAATAGAGCAAGTCTAGACCGACTCTTTATATTTACAGAGACCCAACAGTTCCCACCATGAGCAAGCACTATGCGACAGTGGCAAGGAAAAACTCCCTTTTAACAGGTAGAAACCTCGAGCAGAACCAGGCTCAAGGTGGGCGGTCATCTGCCTCGACCGGTTGGGTTGAAGGGGGGGGGGGGAGCGGGAGGAGAGAGCAGGAGGAAAGAGAACATACAGCAGCACAATACAGTTCCACATAGGGATGTAAAGCAATAGCTGTGGGAATGGTATTGATGTTAACACCAACAGAAACAACACTAAGAGCAACATTATAATAACAAGAGCAACAACAGCAATAGCAGCAGCGGGTGCAGAGCAGGAGCACGGGGGCAGCAGGTGGCCGCAACCACAGACCCAGACCTCCACAGCTCCGGAGGCAGAAATACCTGCAGAATATGATGATTCAGCAGACTGAGTTTGTTAACTCAAGTGGATATCTTCCAAAGTTACACTAAGAAGAAATTCTGGACTAAATTACTACTAATTAACTTTAGAAGATAACTAATTGATTTGTCTAAGTCAGAATGCTGAAGTCTCATTTGTGAAGCTATCCTTTATAGTTAAGGGGTTGCCAGTCATTTCCAGTCATCCTTAGAGGGCATGAATTTGAGTATTAAATTTCATGTCAATCCATCCAATAGTTATTGAGACATTTTACCCAAAACCACAAATGTCAACCTCATGGTTGCGCCACAGGAAAAGTCAGAGGATCACCAAAGTTATTAGGATTCATCTGCTGAGAATCATGAATATCTGTAAAGATCCAGTAGGTGTTGAGATATTTCAGTCTGGACCAAAGTGGTGGACCGAGCAACTGACCAATGTTGTCATCCCTGGGGCCGCTAGTGGATAAAAACATCTCGAGAAACAATAATTTTGTGGATATTAGACAGTTAAGGAGCTGTCTAATATCAAGTCCGCTGTAATGGAGCAACAGACTAACATATCAGGTATCTCATCCTAACAACCAAATCCCCAAACAATATCTACTCAAGAAGTACATTACAATATCATATCAATATACCACCCGTGTAGTACCAACATTTACCAGCTACCAACACACATACAGTAACAGACACACGGATAAACAAATACCCACACTGAAGTGCTGTTATCTAAGCCGTCAGTAGAGCGTTCCAACCTCAAGGTCTTCCTCTCCACCCTCCTCAGCGGCAACAAATACTGCATTTAGCTTAATAAACTATCTTCCAGCAGGGCAATTTGCACTGCGGATGAACTAAACAGCACACTTGAGTTATATTTGAGTTGGGGCTACAATTGAGAGTAAAAGGTTTAGAATAGGCAGATTAAAGTTTGTGGACAGGGAATATATTAGGTCAATGAGGTCAAAAGAACACTAACACAAATGCGTGTGTGTAAGGGGCTTCAGTTCTATTTGCAGGTGCAGCAGATGAACACGTACCAATAATATTTGTAGCTTTCTCCATCTCAGGAATGTAAAAAATGAAGGCTGTAACCACAGTTTCCCATTCGCCTATAAGGTTTACTCCCCAGTAAACAGTGAGTGGAGTTCAGATAAAACCAGTCACAATCTAATCAACCACTGCCACACAAGCCAGTACAAGCAGCAACACAGAAACCCGCTGGAGACACTAACTCCAGACTCCAGGTGTTTTGTCTTAGTGTGCAGAAAGACAATATCAGACAAAGTCACACAGACAAAAAGTGTCTTATTCTTAGCTATTTTCCTGTGTGGCGATACATCAACTGGATTCTGGGGAGTGTAACGTAAAAAAAAAAAAAAAAAAAAACAGCAAGGAAATGATGCAAGACAAGAACATATAAAAGATACACACACACGAATGTTTAGACTGCAGGTGTTTTGTCTTGGTGATTGTTCTATACTTAGAAAGACTTCTGGTTCAGAGAAACGTTGTTTGAGGGGTTTATCATGGCTGAGAGAGCAGGTGTGTGACCTTGGATTTGACAGAACATTCAGATGCTAATGTTTCTTTTTAATTTAAGCATTCGAGCTGACTGGAAACACATTCTCATTGGTAGCGATGACACAAGGCAGGAGCTGCTGATAGGGAGAGCATTACACCCATTCACATAGTGCATTTTGTATAGCTTGTCATTGAGCAGCTCTCCTGGGACTCTTGGAGCAGTTAGGAGTTGAAATTCTTGTCGAAGGACATAAAAAGGATGTTATAAAAACAGGCCCATTTAGTAGATATACAGTATATACTACATCAGTGTTATCTACTATTAATACATTATTAGGAATGATTCCACCTTGATTTTTTACATAAAAGTGAAAATAATGTGATTAAATGGATTTCTTTTTGAGACCTTAAGGCAATAAAACTAAAAAACATATCCGGCGTAATGTATGTGTATACACAGTATGAAGACTGTCTCTAATGTACATGAATATGTGTATGCTTGTGTGTGTGTAGCACTGACACCCACCTAATGATGAAGGGCATGAAAGGAGCGAGTCCCAGAGGTGATGAAGATCCATCCATGGGAGAAGGGTAGAGTCGACTCAGCACCAGCAGCAGCAAGAACAGACTGGGGTGAAGCTTCACCTGCCCACTGTCGCTAAACACACACACACACAAACAGCCAGTCAGATTTTAACAATGCAATACTAATGTCCCCTGAAGTGTGCAGGTGTTTTGCCTCGCCTTCTTAAGTGTTCAGTGTGCTTCAAACAACCTAGTTTGTAACAAGTGTCATCGCAACATGTCTGAAGGCAAAAGTGTTTATAGCTGTTCCAAATGGCCACACTGGCAGGTGGGGTAAAAAGCCTGTTGTCATAGACGTGATAAATCATACTAAATGGATCATGGTGCACACTTTAGGGCAGTCTCTCCTTAGAAGCGTAAGTATACTGACGCCTTTAGAGAGTATAGGTTTGGTTAGGAACCATTGCTGATACAAGTATATTAAGATATTGTACAGTATGTAATATTGGGCTATACAAGTAAACTTAACTTGGCCAATGAAGGGCTGTTGTAAGCAACTTTGAAGATACGTATGTAGCATGCTGATCAAATCTCAGCTATTATCCTGCATGTTTTTAGTCATGTCAGTATGCACTGCTCATATTTGCTTGTCATCTTCCTGTAAAAGGGTCAGAGACAATGACTTTTTAAACGTATGGCTAATGTCAACTAGGCTTTTGCCAAGAATGTGACCTACTTGAGGAGTTATGATTAGCACAATGACTATTATCCATTTTATACCATATATTTCTTTATAGATTTGCATTACAGGAATAGTTTTACATTTTGGGAATTACGCTTATTAGCTTTCCTGCTGAGAGTTAGATGAGAAAATCGGTACTACTCTCATGTCTGTGTGCTAAATATGAAGATGGAACCAACAGGTGAGTAGCTTAGCATAAACACTGGAAGTAGAGGGAAACGTTAGCCTGGCTCTGTCCAAAGTTTTAAAAAAGTCCACCTACCAGCACCTCTAAAGCTCACTAATTAATATGTTATATTTTGTTTGTTTTACTTGGAGTTATGTGATGTAACTAGTCACAGTTCCAGTCTTTACATTAAGCTAAGCTAAGCTAAGCTAAGCTAATCGCCTGCTAGCTTTAGTTTCATAGTTAGTGTACAGACATGAGAGTGGTATTGATCTTATCATCAAACTCTCAGCGAGAAAGTGAGTGTATTTCCCATAATGTCAAAATATTTTTTTTAAGATGCAGTAGCTACAGTTGTGTAAGAGAAATGTGTGTTGTCCATTTTTGGAATCGGGATCAAACAGCAATATGACTGACACATGAAAACCACATATACTCAACATTCCAAACCAAAACACAACAGCTCTTTAATACACACTGCATATCTAAAACCACCCACGCTCCAACACAGTCATCTCCTCATCCGTGCTCGAGCTGAGCTTTTCACCTCCCTCTTCTCCTCTGTCCACATCTCATCACTGCCAACTGAGTCAGAATGGAAACTGTCGGTCTTTGCCAGCGGTTTCAGAGTTTCACTCTGACACACTCACAGTGAGGGAAGGAGGGAGGACAGTGGAGGAACAGACGAGAACACAAGCTACAAAGTAGGGAAATTACTCAAATGTTTGAATACCAGGTATCTAATATGGAGAAGGACCGTGCTTTATTCTTTCTTGTCCAGTCCAGATCTTTGAGGGATGAACAAAGTGGAAATCAACTCCCCAAAGGTTCAGAGTTTTATATCTGCTGGAGTTAAGAGGAACTTTAGCAGTGTTCCTTTTGCCGTATGTGAGGTGAAAATATCATCTTATAATTTGAGAATACCACGGGAAAACAGTGTTGACCATGTAGGGAGCGCCTGCAGTTGAGCTTTGTGTAGGTATGCAAGTATGTACGGTCTGCTTTTATGAGTGTGTGTGTGTCTGTCAAGAGAGCAATATGTCCTTCGGGTCCTGTCGTTAGTCATAAGGATCTCATAGAACGGAGACCGAACAACAGACCCCCCTGCGAAAACAACTTGTGCTTTTCATTACTTCATTCAACAACACACACTCACACAGAACCATCCGCTGGGACTGCCATGGATCGGCAAAATGAGAAATGTAATAGCAGCCCAATTAGTAACTGGTCTAATGTGTTTAGTGTCACAGTTTAGTCAGGCACAGCGGGGCAGGACGTGATGTCAGAGAGACAGGAGGGGAATTGAAAACATATTAGGCCTTGTTGGGATACAGCTGGAGGCAGAAACACTTGACAGGAAAAAGAGACTCCATGGCATTTAATGGCACTCTTAAATTCCTTGTTGAGGTCTTCCATGAATGTCTGCCCACTCTCCACAAACTCCTCAATCATCTCCAGTACCCGGCCGTTTGATGAAAGGTATTTTTTGTTTTAAATCTTTTAAAGAGAGTGGAAACAGAACACTGATCTCAATGATTTTTATTCTTCATTTAGAAAGCAGTGAAAGGGACACAGTAGCAGAGACACAAGAGAGGCTCTAAAGTAAACTAAAGCTTTAGCTTACCATTTAGTTAGCTCTCAGACAAATAAATCAGCATTTTTGTTTACAAAATTAGAGAAAAGTGCTTGGAATATTTTATGAACTGTTTTCTTTGGAAGTGAAGGCAGTGGCAGATAAGACACTAAAATTACTGTGCAGCCGTTTAAAATGTGGGCACTGACCTGGAATAGTTTCAGAGATAAACCTGGTTAAGTCTGCTACACTGAGATAATAACACTAGAATTTGAAATGTATGAATCATTTTCTTACTAAGGAGTCAGTCTCCTTAGCTGTATGCTAACGGCCCCAGCATATTCATGTTAAAATCTAATTTGGTGCATTTAAAAAGTGGCCAAACACAGCACCAGGTGGATTCACAAGTACACACAGTGTGACCGGAAGACTGTCCGTCCCCACCACAGAATGGAGTTTGTGAGTCAAGGTAAAGGAGGCGACACTGAAAATAAATACCAAAGGTGAAATCCAAAACAAAGACAACATGAGCTCTGCTTATGTCCAAGGTAACAGCGAATAATACAGGAGGAAAACAATGATTCAGAACTGGCACTAGTAGAAATGTAGAAAAAGACACAGTATGTTCTTTCACTAAAACAAAAAAAGGGAGATTAATCACTTCTAGCAACAAATAGGTATGGATGAGGAGGGTGTGCAGTGTTCATTTAATTCATTTTGGTCATTAAAAAGCCAACAAAAACTTTGAGACTAATTTAGTCTGGTTTTAGGTCAAGACCAAGTGTGAACCTTTTAGCGTTACTTCAGTAAACTGCTTCCAAGTTGGAATCCATCCACACGTGTAGCATGTATATGTTGAAAAATCAAATATACTATGAAAACTTACCAAAAGACAAGTTGTATAATGGTTGGCTCTTGAGGAAATCAATCATTAATAATTAAGGGGTAACTCAGGTATTTTTAACCCTGGGCCCTATTTATTTATTTATTTTTTTGCAAATTTTGTGGTCTAAATGACTAATAATTACCAAAGTTTAGGAACTGGTCCAGTAGATCACCTCAGCCGGCATCCGTGAATGGGCTGCAATGGCTGCAACGTAATCCGTTAGGGGAATTGCGCCCGTGAAAATATGTCCACTAAAAGTGCTTGTTTTTGCCACTGACAGGCTCAGCTTGTTATTTGAAGTGTCTGACAACATTATGGAAAGAATCCCTACAGAGACTGTTTGTTAAAGAGTAAGATCCTTTTTGTTTAACCAGAAACAGAAAGTCTTGCTCAAGGAAAAGTTTTGCTATGAAATCTCGCAAGAGGTTGAGTTAAGGACTGCATCCAAACTTTAGAATTTCTCTTTAAAATCACAAGTCCAAATCCCATCCAGGCTGTAACATGACATGCAGATAGGCAACACTTTTCACGCTTGCCTTCTTTACATGCTACAGCAATGAATGCTGCCTGAGCAAAAGCACAGAGCTTGAAACGTGTCTGCATTTGTTCGTCTCTTGCTCTGTGTGCACATTTGTGGATTTGTGCACTTCAAATACCGCTTCCAACCGTCTGTGTGTCAGTGAGAGCATTTGTGGAGGAACGATGGATTACATAGTACATAATGTATATACATGGACTCCAAAGTACAACCATATAATTCCTCATTTCTATAATCTTTTGTATATTGTGACCTATTTTGGGAATACATTTGTACTCTAACTTCCACAAGACTCTCTAAAACCACTAACAGCAGTTCCCTCACCTCCTGTCCTGCTGTGCATTGCTACAGAGTGGTGTGGTTGGTCTGTTTGGGTGGCGCGATACACTGACATGATGTGGGAAGTCAGAGAGCCGAGATCTGGCTCCATGGGAAATTTACAAATGTTTTAACAAGGGTCGAAGGGAGTGAGGGGAATTGTGAAAGAGTCAGTCTGAAAAAGCATTCAATTAATTGGATCCACATTAAGATAAGGCCGTCTGGGGAGCTGTTGCACGACTCAAATGCTTTTAAAAGGGGAGTTTGGGCTGAGCAAAGAAAGATAAGGCCAATGAACCTCAGTGGACTCAACTCCCCATTACAAAAAACAAAACTAAATCTCAACAAGACATTTACTTTATTCTGTCATAAAGTCTTATGCTTTGAGCAAATAGTCTGTCAGATGGGTAAGTGATAGTTTGAGAAAAAGCCCACGCAAGAACGCAATCTAGGGCAATGCTACTTGATCAGACAAGTTCATAGTTCATGTTAACACTTAAGAAAAATCTAGTTTTAGGACTGACGAAGAGTGTCACTAACTTCACTTCTTCCTCCTTGTTACTCCAGGTAGCCTCCCAACACAAAAGCACCACAGCTTAATCATATTAAGAAAACGAAAAAAGCTGTCTCGTATGGCTTAAATATAAGTAAAATTAAACCTATAAAGGGATCAAGGGAGTGTGAAAAGTCATGGCAAGGGCTGAATGTGGCGCGTGCATGTGTGCGGATTAAGAAGGACCACCTCACCTTTCCACTGTGGCTGCAGCCTCCCCCAGCTGGTTCAGAAGGAACGGATAGAGAGCTGGAAAACGAGTGAAAAACTCTCGGCCCGTCATCCTGAGGGGAGAGACAGAGAAAGAGAGGCAGAGTATGAGTTTTTTAACAGTAATAAGGGCACTTAGGCATATACCCAGAGAAATAAGGATTCTCAAACCGGCTGTTTCTAAAGTACAGAACCACCCAAGTCTGAAAACACTTTTTTTTTTAATCTTCTGCACACAAAATAAAAAAATATCATGTTTTGGGACTTTGGGAGTCCCATATTTAAGTGTTAAGGCTTACAACTTTATAAAATTATTCTTAACTAGACTAAGAGTCCACTGCCATGCTAGCAGCTCTGTGAGGCTGTACTTAGGCACAGCAGTGGTCTAAGCTAAATGCTAACATCAGCATGCCAACATATTCACAGTGACAATGGTGACAATCTGTTTACCATATTCACCATCTTAGTTTAGCATGCTAATTAGCACTAAACACAAAGTACAGCTGAGGCTGATGGGAGTGTCATTTTGCGGTTTTGCAAACAAAAAATTGGCTAAATTCAAATTTAGACCCGATGATGGCGCTAGATTAAAAAGTCAGAGGATCATCAAGGTTTTCACAATTATTCCTGAGGTGGACATGAATGTCTGTACCACATTTCATAACAATCCATTCAACCGTTGTCAAGACATTTCACTCAAAAGCACAAATGTCAACCTCATGGTGGTGCTAGAGGAGAAGTCAGAGGGCCATCAACGTCATTAGGATTCGTCCTCTGGGGGACATTAATGTCATGCAAACCCATCCAATAGTTGCTGAGATAGTTAAATGGTGAATTGGTGCAAATAACCACGAGTGGTGTTCTTAACAAGATTCAGCTGGAACACAAGCATTGCATTTAGTATTGCATTTCCATAAAAATGGGACACTTGCAATACACAAGTAAAAAGAATTAGGCTCAAAAATATGCTCAAAATCATAGCATGGGTCAGTTTTCAAAAGCAACGGATCCCATAATTCAACATTATGGCATCTTTTGTTATAGTTTGTAATGCAGGATTTCCATTAACAATTTGTAGTCTGCAAGTCCAAGCCGAGACTACTCCTCCAGAGCCACTGAAGAATAGTAGTAGTAGAGATGTAGTACTCC
The DNA here is from genome assembly GCA_005408345.1 of Macquaria australasica. Classification (NCBI taxonomy): domain Eukaryota; kingdom Metazoa; phylum Chordata; class Actinopteri; order Centrarchiformes; family Percichthyidae; genus Macquaria; species Macquaria australasica. The sequence goes on from SEMN01000257.1 coordinate 585,915, forward strand.
CTGTGACTAGTAAACTGACATGTAAAATATGTGGAGTTCCCCTTTATACTACACAGAGTGTGGAACACTGGAATAAAGTACCATAAAACAGAAAGAGAAACTGAGCATGTAAGTTTATTCCTGGCCTTGAAAACAGCCCTTTTTCAGTTCATTAAATTACCTGACAGTGATTAAATTCCTATGTTCCAAATACTCTCCCTCCATAAAAGTGACATAACAAGAAACAGCAAGAGAGGGGAAATGATAGAGAGAGGGCCTATAATCAACTGTTGTGAAGTATTGATAAGGAGATGGCCTTGTGCCTAAACAAACCCAGCTACAGCTAGAAATAAACACTGACATTTGTGTGTATGCACACATACTGCGCCATGTGCCACAGTCACGTGTATCTGTGTGTATGTATTCACTCACACACATACACAACTGTCAATAAAATGACAAACTTTATATTTAACACTGGCGGTCTTGCTGCTGCGACCGCCATTCAGCCTCAGGGCCAATAAAGTTTTTATTTAACTCTGCCCGTCTAAATCAAGTCGCTCCTAAAGGGAAGAGGTCTGCTCTGCCAAGCACATGATCACAAGACTGGAGAGATCACATACTGCTTCAGTCACGACTGCCACAGATTCTGGACTAATCTAACGCATGAACACACACACACACACACACACGACCTGGTTCAAGTTAGCAGCAGGCACTGTCCTGGTAGAAAAAGTGAGTCATGAGTTTAGGTTTTAAAGCCCCTTTCAACCTGGATATGACACACTCCTCACCTCTTGTGACCTGGCACAGAGACACACAGAAAGTGTGAGGATGACTGCACATAGTCACTGCATAAGCAAAAGTAATAAATCATTTAAAAAGAAAAATCTGAAAGTTTCCCTAAACGTTTGATGTTCACTTTATGCATGTGCAAATACATGACTGTGTATATTATATAAGAGTGTGTGTGCTCCCCTCCTTCCTCTGCTCTCTCTAATGAGAGTCTCTAAGTCTGACAAGACTCTGCTGCCTGGAGGACAAAGGTCAGAGGTTGTGTTGAAGCAGATTAGATGGGGTAAAAGGGGTAAGGGTCACAAAGGAGGAGGAGAGAGGAGGAGGTGTAAGTGAAAAGGCCTGCTCATGTTTGTGGGCTCACAGCTGTATGTATTAGTTGTTATAAAAGGTGAGTAGAATATTTTTCAGAATGCATACACACAAGGTTATAACAGGAGGTGGAGGAAAGTAACTCAGTGCATATACTCAAGTACTGTACTTAAGTACAATTTTGAAGTAATTGTGCTTTACTTGAGTATTTCTAATTTATGTTACTTGTTAATTTATGTTAATTTATTATACTTTCATTGTATTCTTTAATCCAAAACATTTATTTGACTGCTATAGCTACAACTTACTTTTCACATTAACGTTGGAGGGGCCCGACCCCACTGTATATAAAGTAGTTCAAACAAGCTCCACCTTGAGCAGCTACATCAATAAAATGCTGCTTACACATTGATGCATCAGTATTAACACTCTAATAATGTAATGCATAATAATATATCAGTTGCTGCTGCAGGCACCACTTTTCTGTACTTTAACATTTGATACTATAACTAAATTTTTCTGATAATAGTTCTGTACTTTTATTTGTAATGCAGTATTTTTTCAGTGTTGTGTTGTATCGGTACTTCTGCTTAAGTAAAAGATCTGACACTTTATACACCACTGATGATAGGTTATACAAGCAATCTTGATGAGGTGTATGGGCAAGGTCCCCTGCTCTATGAAAAAAAAAAACATGCTACCATGATCAAAGGTCAGTATAAAGGAAAACTGAGGGAAAACATGCATTTATTTCAGCTTATAAAGACTGACATTTCAACAGGCTTCAGGAAGGCTGAAGAAGGCTTCTTGGCAAAACGTTGATTTTTATAAATTGAAATAAATGTATCAGAGTTATAAGTGTGCAGCTTTTTCTTTGTGTTTTTTAAAGCACCTAAATAACATTTGACATGGACATTTTTGCATGTAGAGCACATGTAGTGCAAAGTAAGGAATGGACGAGGCTCGAGATGAAGCTGGAGGCTTTGGTTGGAATGCAGAGAGCATCTTCGCTCTGTTGGCTTTGTTTACAGATTCATTTATCTCAGCAACAATATCGGATCAACATCAATGCACGGTCACGGAGCGGAAGAGTCTGAGTCTGGGCTTAGTGGAACGATGATCCACAAGCAAACAATATGTCTGGATTCAAGTTAACTATGTAAAATACACAGCTGAAATTCCCACAGACAGCAAGAAGCTCAGTCTTCCCAAACACACATACTGCCGTAAATAAACTGGTTTGTGTGAGAGGGAAATGTGTTTATGCTCCAGCTTCAGTGGACCAAGAGGCCCTTACTCTCACACACACACACACACACACACACAAATATTAGAGTGGACAAGCTGTCACAATGCATTTTCTGCTGCCAGAGATCACAACCGTAAAATCATGGTAATAACAGAGACCAGACATACAACTGACTGTGGAAAAGACAAACTCCCAACGACACAATTATAAATGACTTGCAGCTTTCTTGCTCATTCACGCACAGTTCTGTACCAAATCCAGGTCAACACAATGAAATGTACTCACATGACAACTGGCATGCTACAAGAGCACTATTGTAAGATAAAAATAATATATAATAATAAGAAAAACATGTACAAGCATTGTTAAGTCACACTAGGATACTAGAGCTCCAATGCAAATGTTCTTAGAAATTGTTCTCTTTGTCATTAATCACAGCACACAAACTCTCCCACATGCATATAAAATTACCCCACACAGTAATAATAACAAAGAAAGCAGCAGACAAGAGGAGGGGGAGATAACAGAAAGATATACAAAGAGAGGGCCTGCAGACTTAAAACACAAGTGAAAACAGACAAGATAAACAGGAGCAGCCTTGGCTTGGCTAAGAGTGTTCTGAGGCCTTCAGAGAAGCAGCCAATAGAAATATAGTAAGGGGAACCAGACAGAGCTTCCTGGAGCAGGGCCCAAAGCCCTGTGAAACTATACCCTGGATTAGCTGTGGGGTAACAAATCACTTCTGAGCTCAATATAGACCTCAATACAACTATCATATAGTCCGACAGCCAAACAGTACAAGCACATTATTGTTCATGTTTGTTTATATGTTTATATGCTCCAAAAACTGTATCAGTTCCAACAGGGGCCAGTAAGATTTCAATTGTATAAAAGTTTAATATATTATAGTTTCAAGGTGTACAAGGCCACTCTGCATATTTGCATTTCCAAATAGCAGTGAGGTTACAGGTTTAACAACAATAAGTCTACAGCCATGCTAACGGCTCTGTGAGGCTCAACTTATAGACACACTCTTGCTTTGAGCTAAATGCTAATGTTAGCATGCTAACATGCTCACAATGACAGCATTGTTGCAGTTGCAATGTTTACCATGTTCACCATTTTAGTGAACATAAAATACAGAGCTAAAGCCGGGACATGGTTAGCCTAGCTTAGCATAACAAGGCAAATGTTTTTCTGAAAGCTCCGATGTATCCCACTTGGCACTTAGTGATATGGAAGTACCTGAAAACCAAACAAATATGGATGCCTCATATCAGCCAAAAAACGTTGTTCAGTGTAATTAAGCACACATTGAATGGAATATGGTGTTATATCGTCAATGCACAGTATTTTAATCCTCACACCATCAACTCTGTAATCATACAACCATATTGATAACGTGAACGCTCGCAAGTTGTTAACATGGGAATCTTTTTCCATGGTCTACGGTCATGCTAGCCACTCAATAAGGCACAGCAGTGCCATGAGCTAAATGCTAACATTAGCATGCTAACCATCTCTCAATGACAATGCTAACATGCTGATGTTAAGGAGATATAATGTTTACTATGTTCACCATTTTAGTTTAGCATGTTAGCATACTAACATTAGCTGAAAAGCACTAAACTTAAGTATAGCTGAGGCTGTTTAATGTCAGTGGTTTGGTCAGGCACTAAAGTTTGGCACTGGTAGGGAGTTAAGAGATTACCAAAGTCGCACAAAGGCCGCTGGCATGGCTAAAAACTGAATTACACAGCAATCACTTAGCATGATGGCAGTGAACAACACACATTAATGCTTCATGCCAAAAAACTAAATATTTGGGTGAGTTGTTTTAAGTGTTTGTTGTTTCTTACTATCCATCTTCCTAACTACCTGTGAATTTTATTTTGTATCACAATGTGTAAAAAAGAAATTTCTTGAGTGTCTAGACACAAATCTAGATTTGTTTTGTGCAAATAAAGAAATAAAAAAACTAAGAAAAGAAAGTGATTGTGATACCAGCAAGTAAGACATGCATTTTTGGGAAAAATGTGCCTGCTACCATCAAATACATTCCTGTGATTATATAATCCTGTGGAACCTGTTGTAGCATCCCTAGTACTTAACTCCACCTAAGTTGGTTACAACAAATCATAAAATATATGTGGAAAAAACACTTGACCCAGGTCTGCTATGATTTTCATTATCAAGGTTTCCAAATACTTGGGTGGTTGTTTGACAAGGCATTGAGAGCTTGTTATGATTTAAAACTTCTTTCCAGAAACCTCAAAAATAATAATAATCCACAATTATTCAAACAATCCTTGACAGCACAGCAGGACTCTTGACTGATAACCATCAGACTAAAACTGCTGCTTAACAGATTCCTATCATAATAATCATATAACTATCTTATCCACCAAATGCGATCTCCACAAACTGACAGCTCCTCCAACAAAATTATTACTGGCATGACAGACAGAACATTTTGGATATGTAGGTTAGTGACTTTTGGCTGTGTACGTTTCTGGTAATCTCAACACTTTTGCCCTGAAACTTTGTAAGGAAATCATCACCTGTGTTGTTAATGACTGTGGAATTTCAGGTGACATTTTTTCCCAAAATAAAAAATTGTGTGGCCAATGGAGGGCTGTTTATCACTTGTCAAATTAAGCAACAACAAACCAAAGAATTTGTTTATACAGAATAGATCCTATTTAAACAGCTATCAGAAGGCCTGTTTGTCTAAATGTCAGTCTACACCAATGACTGACTGACTGTAATTTACTGTATTGACAAAACATGATTATCTATCAGGCCTATTATTAAAAACTCACCTCTAAGATGATCATTTAATTAATATCATCATAGCCAACATCCTCTTGGGTTTCAATAGACACTTTTAGTGTCCCATGATCTATGGTCTAAATGTTGTTTCAGCTCATTTTCCCACCCTAACAAGAACATTCCCATATTGTGAGACAAAGTACATTTTTGTACTTCAGACCATAGTGTTCACAGATGTGTCATCTGTGAACAGTAAGACCAGATATGTAGCTTTTTGTTTGTAATTGTACTTTTTAAATTGCACACATTTACAACAAATGTTGTTGTATTATACTTTGGGCCTCATCAATTGCAGCCTACAGGTATGAAAGCAAGTACAATACAGCACCCATGAGATGGTCCCAAGTTTTTTATAAAACATTAATAATAATTAATTGATATTGTGTGTTTCTACTTGATTTTTTAATATGAAACTGCCCTTTTTTCTTTGCCTCCTGTGACCTTTCCTTATCGCTGGCAGCAGCAGTGGAGACGTGCATCTCCTCAAGCAATAATCAGCAGTGAGTTTGAGCAGAGTGAAAGCTGCAAGCTGCAGAGTGGTGTTACAACAGTGTCCCCCGGTGGTGTAACACAACCACTGTTTATACACGTGCTTCTTGGGTTTAAGTACTCTAAATGTTTATTCTAAATTGTTTGCTTCCTTGTAAATTTGCTGACTGTTGATGTACTACAAAAAATATACATTTATTAAATTATCTGCTTGACAGTCTATATCAGAGTCTAAAATAATTTAGTTCTTAAAACAAGTGGAAAAAAGTAGTGGCAGTCAGGATACACTTTTGAAAGTGGAAGTGAAACTGGACTGGAAATAATTGGAATTACCTCAACACACTGACTGAATTCCCCTTGTTTTGAGGTATTAAATAAACCGTATTAAATGAGGGTCACATTTGCTTGTTGCGGAGAACTTTCTTGCACATACATGACTGATAACCACTGATATGGACTTCCCTCACTCAAATGTAAGCATCTCATTCTGCACCGATGCACATGGCAATGAACTTGAACTGGTGGAGCAATATTGGAGGGGGAGAAGCAGCAGACCTGTTCTTTTTTGAGTGCTCGTCCTTCCCTTTCTTCACTCCAAAGATCCGTGTGATCAGAGTGCTGAAGAGAAGAGTGGAGGAGTTCCTCACCTGGCAAACAAACAAAAAAAAACAGAAAGAAGGAGGAAAAAAAGACAGAGAGAGAAAGAGTATGTGTGTATGAGTGCGTCTGACATTAAAAATGACAACAGAGCTGATTTGAACATCAGTATCACAGGAAGAGAAATTAGATGGCAGTAACTTTGTTCAGCACTATTAAGTTATGCAGAAACACCCTGCCTCAGATGTACACTAAAGTGCCAGTGTACTGGGTAAACCAAGCTAAAACTACAGTCTAACAGCCCTGTAGTAAACTCCTTCATGAAGGTTATAATGTTATAATGTTCAATTCTTGTTAAAAATGCTTACAAAAGCTGTTGTCAATTTTACGGCCATTGTAGTATATGCTGCTGTTGAATATTTAGTCAACCCTCACTGACATAAATGGGGTGGCTCAAATATTAGAAAGCTCCCTGGAGAGGTGTTGGGAGTAAAAAACAGAAACAAATAGAGGTAGAAAACACAGGAGTCGAAACTCACTGCCCAAACAGGAGAGGTGAAGCCCAGTACAGCTGCCTGCATTCCATCTGAGACGAAGGGAATGATGTTTTCCCCTAGACGAGTGTCCCTGTACAGAGCCCTTAGGATGTTCAGAGCATGGACCTATGGTGAGGCAAACACACAACATTTATCACATGAAGAATTCATTGCGTTACAAATGATAAAGATTATGATTTATTTGTCAAAAACATCGACAGGTCCACAGATCTCCATAGCTGATGTGCCACAAAACTGACTACTGTCTATCACTATTTGATAAGGCAGAAAGATGTTTCAAATCTTACATGACCTTCAAAAGTTGACTTGCCTCCTGCTGAGGCTGGTAGACAAACTTACCAGCAACAGCCAAAATACTGCACCATTTGGCTGCTATTCCTAATGTCATTTCTAGAGCTGACCCACCACCATTATGATGGGTGTGATGCAGTCTGTTGAATTTTCAGAAGTGATCAATACACTGACTGCCTACAGTCTTGATATCCCCGCATGATTTCAAATGTCTAACCTGGTTTTTATGCCGCTTGGTTACAGAACTGGTGAAACAAACTTAAAGGGAGGTCAAAGTGGGATAAAAGTCAAGCAAATGTCTAAGAGCATCAGTCACAGCAGCCCTCTTTCAGTGTCCAGGTAACATCTGACTAGATATAGGACTCATGCACGAAGCTAGTGGGTGGTCAAACCTGAGGGACGGTGGAGCTGTCAGTGCTCCTGTCAGCAGAGGGCATGGCCAATGCGATCAGTTCTCTCATGGTCATTTTCAACAGACTGCAACTGGATGACTTGGGCTCAGAGGAGAGCAGAGCCTGTGGAAGTAGGTAGAATAGAGAGAGTCACAACAGGTCAGTGTGTGTGTTTACAACACATGCACATGTCAGAGATACTACTATATTTTTTTTGTGAAAAGAGTACTCCACCGATTTAGCACTGCACTCCTATAACACTGTCGGACTCATGAAGGATCAAAATCGATGCAGCAGATCCAAAGATATTGTCTTTTTCCTCGTCAAAGTGTGGAGCCTATATTACCCACAATACAACTCGACTGTCAAAAATTTGGTCTGAGATTAGGGTGATTGGATTTTTTTCATTTTCAAATTTGTAGTCTTCAGCTCCAACCTCAAGTGATGTCACTTGAGGCAGCATCGGTTGTGGCCCAGATTTTGTGCATCTCCCTCTGGAGCCACAAAAAGCTTTAGACAACTTTTTTCACATATGCGGTAGATCTCCCCAAGACCTGCTACCAGACTGATGTGTAAAATGGGTGAAGGTCCCCTTTAACAGTGACCCTTTTACTTTAGGAATCACTCAGTTGTTGGTTGTTGTTGTTGGTGTTGTTGTTTGATGGTTGTTGTTGGTTGTTGTTGGCTGTTGTTGTTGTTGTTGTATAACAGGATAAGAAGGCTTTGTACTCGTTGCACTCCTTTCTCAGGCCAGAAATATACTGTATTTCCTAATGGTATAATGCTGTCATTCTGTTAAGTTCATATGTAATGGAAAGATCTTTGTTTTTGAAGGCAAATGCAAAAAAACAATATAAAAATGTTAAGTTATTTACTTGTCAATATATTCTAAAAAAGGCTCAATAAGCTGTTTGATCAAAGTAACACATGAGAAGCTTCTGTATATCATTTACCTTATGTTAACAGCCAGTACAAGATGGACTACTGTCAAGTCAGTAGTTTAGATTAGTATTCATATCAGCCAGTCTATTTAGTTAAGTTACTTCTTACTTCATGCCCATCACTGCATACAGTGACATTCTATCACAAAGATACAGCTTTACAATTACATAAGTTTGCCTATATAGCTTCACTGAATGACATCATTTGTATGTGCCAGGAGTGGGAGTTGGGAATGTGGGAGCGAGGAGGTGACAGCAATTGGCTGCTGTGTGAGGAAGGAGTTGTCTTACTGTGGGAGCTGATGGGAGCCAGCTGTGTGTCTGGCCCGGGTTATGGTTAAGAGTTAGGCCTGGGAGGGATGGAGAGATGGAGGTAGGGAGGGTAGGAGAAGGAGGCACCGTCTGGCTCTTATAAACTCTAGGGGGGTTGGGGTGGAGGAAGGTTAAGAGGAAGAGGAGGGCTCCTGTGAAGTCTGTGATGAGGCGAGCGCAGGAGCCAGCCTTCATGGATCTGACTCCGTCTTTCTGTGTGAAGGAATGCAGCCCAGAGCTCTGCCAAGGTGTCGACTTCTGCTTCTCCCAGACTTCCTCTGCTCTGCCGGGCTCGTCCCTCTTTCTCCTTTATCTTATCTTCTCCGTCTCTCTGTCTCCCTCCTTGTTTTCTATCATGCTCTGTTCTGCCCTCTACTACTCTTCCTCTCTTCTCTCACTTTACTGTTTCTTCAACTTTAACTGTCATATCTTTTAATTTGAAAGCTAATTTCAGCTAGGCAACAGGGATGCTCAAAGCATTTAACATGCAGATAAGTCCCACAAATAATCCAGGATATGCACGTCACTGCCATGAATGCCAGTTTCAGAAAGTCAAAGTGAGGACTTTTGAAATTTAAATCTAATTTCAAAATCAAAATTAAGGAATCAAATCTGGCTAAATTGTTTTTTAGCCAGCACACACGTCTGGCATATAAACACATGAAAACAGAAGAGAGTCGGTGATGTCAGCAGGTGCAGCCATGCGCCTCATACCCATAACCACAAGAAAGAGCAACTCCACTTCATAAAAACACAAACTCTGTCATGTCTAGCTTTAATATCAGTAATCAGAGGAAGTGGGGAGGCGGGCTGTGGCTGAATAACAGACTGAGTCAGTCAAGTGTTAAGGCAGGTTAGTCAGAGATTACAACACATTGTTAGAAGTGTGTGGGACTGGTGACTACCAAGAGGGGTCAATCAAAGGACAGTGTGTGTGTGTGTGTGTGCTATGAGAGTTTATGCCAGTCACTGAATAAAAAAAAAACACAGATGGATTAAAAAACTCAATGTTCCTCCAACATGAGTGCTCCAGTGGCATGCCAAGAACTGCTGATTGCACTACTTTTAGGAGTAAACAGGAATACACACATACACACACAAAGGGTTTCTATTACTAAACCTCTGAGAACTTTCCAACATTCATTCACTAACAATAACCCTCACTATGTCCATGCAACACACCCCATATCCTTCATTTTGACCAAATTGTAACCTTAACAGTCACATGACATCATGTTACAGTTCAGAGTGGATTTGTATTTTGCCAAATTATTTTCAGAACTAACACACACACACATTTTAAATTTACCTAAATCCAGCAAATACATACAAACTACAGCAGAATTTACATAAAGCAGCCAGTTTTGCCTAAAGTCTAGTGTCAGGTATGATCTCCAGGTAAGAATAAAGCAATGACCCAAAACTTGAGATGTCTTAAACAGCACCAAAGGATAACTGAGTCCAGAGAGGGTTAAATTGAGTAATGATGGAGTAAACCGATATGACCACCACTCCACCACACACTCTGTGGAGGAATGTGCTGTTTACTGACAAAGGTCTGCATCTTGTTCTGTGTTCTGAAGTATTTGAAATTAAAACAGCAGCCTCTTGAAACCACTTGAAATCAACAGTGCAAGTCCAGCATCTGGACTGAAACATCACACGCACCCTTTTGATACTTCCTAGCCCGACTGTTATGTTTCAAACGTGAAAACCATGCTTACACACCTGGATGTAGAAGGGTATTCCAGCACTGCGTCGTGTGGCACACAGCTTGGACGATGGGTCACTGGATTTGACCTCCTCCAGAACCTCGGACAGCCAGCGGGCCGGAAGCTGCTGCAGTGCCTGACTTCCACTCCTTTTACACACACACACACACACACACACACACACACACACACACACACACACACACACACACACACACACACACACACACACAATCACATAAAGAAAAAGATTGTAGTCTAATAATCACATTTTATATAACACAATACTCTTACATCAGATGAATCACTATAAAATGACACATGCTGATTCATTAAGTGACATATTTACTTATTTAATATCATTTTAAAAAAATATTTTTGTATACAAGTACACTCCAGTTATTTTAGACAGGCTAGCAGCTAAAAATTATTTTGTGCACCATAATCCAATATGTACACTTGTGCACTTTTTAGTAATTGCCATTGTCTATACACACCAGAGACGTCAGTAGTATGCATGTTTTCAAGATGGAAAGTCATACTGCACACTGTTGCATGACTTAAATGTCACACAATAAATGCAATCTGTTTCTCCCAACACAAAACAGTCCACTGTCACGCCAAACCTAGATCACATAGCTGAAAAATGCTTTATATGTGTTTAAATCCACTAGAAACCGGTAGGTTTCCATAAAAAGCGTGCAATAAAATGACAGCTCAGAGTGTTCAAAGTGTCCGATGAATTATTAACCACAGCGCAATGTACTTGATTAGCTTTCAAATACTCTGAACTAGTGGTTGCAAAGAAAGACTGAGGGCTTCCAGAAAAATAAAAAATCATCATCAATCACCTCATCCACTAAACAGACATGACTCTTATGAAGTCACAGCCAACAACCAGAAATTACTCATATTTCTTTCCTTAAGACAAAAACATATTGAATGTGGATCCGTTGGTCTTATGTGTACCTATTGGAAAGTGGTTGTTGTTACAAAGGAAACAAATTTACACTGTTTTCTGTGGCATGTGGTACTGAGTGTTTTAAAACAAATTTTAAGAATATGATCTGAAGCAGGTCTGGCAAACACACACCCACAAAAAAATGCTCTGCTCTGTTCTGTAAGAAGCAGCTGTTTAACAAGAGCCAGTGGAGCGGAGAGAACAAATTAAAACAATCCAATGTGGAGTACAGAGCGAGGGCTCAGCACTGCTACAAACACTCCAGTGTACTTCATCACACACACTTGTGTGGGACACACACATTCTCACTGACAAACACATGCAATGAGGTATACTATAAGCCAATGATTTCCACCCAGGGGTACTTAGACCCCAGGGGGGTACTACTGCAGTTGCCATGGGGTTTGTAGTAAGATTGTGAAATAGCTCAACTAAATAAAAGACAAATCACATATTAAGTATAATATATAATATAGTATGTGTGAAAACTAGTTAGTAAACGAGCAGAGAAGTTGAAACAGTAGTGCACAATACAGCGAAAAGTAATAGAAAAATGTTCAAAATATTAGCTAAAATAATGGATAAATGATTGAAATAGCTCAAATTAACGGCTAAATAGTTGAAATAGCAAGCTAAAGTAATGGATAAATAGTCAAATAAACCTGCTAAAAGTAATGGATAAATAGTTGAAACATCCAGCTAAGTGGTAGCAGTACAAATGCAAGGTTGACCAAACCAACCTAAAATTGACAGTTCAATTGTATGAAAAAATATTATAATACATCCAATTACATATCATTACTAATTAACTAATATCCAGTTTAAAATCAATTCAAATGAATACATTTGGAACATGGTGGGTGGTCTTGATGAAGGGGTACTTGAGTTCATCTGACAGGGCTGTGGGGGTGCTTCTGACAAAAAAGGTTGAGAACCACTGCTGTAAACAATTGCAGATATAAATGCATATGCCTAACCAGGGAACTCAGTTAAAGGGAGGCAAAAGAGGAGAAAGTGGAGAGAGATATAAAGAGTAAAAGAAAGAGAAAATGAAGGGGAAGAATGAAGAGAGAGACCAAGAGACACAGTGAGAGAGTGCAAACACAGTGGAACACACCAGAGCCAGATCCCAAGGCAGAGCATCAAAGGGCTGTGGTTAAGCACCCCGCAATCAACACCCCATAACCCAGCACACGGCCAGCATACCATCCACACACTGCTCTTCCCCTCCTCAAAATACACACACTCACATCCACACATGCCCCGAGCAGAACACACACACTCCCAGTACTCCTACACACAACCACTAGAATGTCGCCCTCATTACACAACATACTGCAAGACTGGTTTTTGTACAAGAACAAAACAAGTGAGTTCTGTTTTAACTGCTCAGCACTGGGTGGTTCAAAGTCAACTCTGCTGCGACGGTTTTGTGGTTCGTCACCTGCCACAGGGCTAAAGACATCTTTCACAACCAGCCATTGAGGAAAACAGGGAGGTACAAGAAGTGAGAAATTCTTTCATGTCGTTCAGAATTAAAAGATTGTTATTTTTCTTCCCCTCAGGAGGATAATAGTAGAATTATTTCCATGAATAGCAGAGGTGATGGAGAGTGTGGCGTTGCATGACACTCAAGCCACTTTTAATGTTTTGTGATGTGATCAGAGTGACACAATCCTCAACAGGCTTTTGACTGAAAGTAGATCCTGTAGCAAATGAGATACGACTGACATGGGAAGTTAATTAAAACACAATAAATAATTTTAACATAATAAGGCTGATGTCTTAAAATTGTTATACCTGTTATAATATAGTAACTTTCAGATACAGGAATAGTTCAACACTTTGCTTTCTTCTCAAGTTAAGAATATCAATATCAATCTCATGTCTGTACAATAAATATGAAGCTGCTGTACAGTCAGCTAGTTTAGCTTAGCACAAAGACTGGAAACAGGGGGATACAGGTGGCCTGGCTCTGTCCAAAGGGAACAAAATCCGACTACAAGCACCTCTAAAGCTCACTAATTACATGTAATTTGATTAATATGGTTTAAGACTGGTTGGGGTTTTTCCAGGGGTTATATAGGTGGATTTTGTCACTTTTGGATTGAGCCAGGCTAGTCTTTTCCCCATGTTTCCAATCTTTGTGCTAAGCTAGCTACCGGCTGCTGTAGCTTCATATTTACACATACATATTTACATACAAACATGATATCAATTTTATCATCAATCTCTCGGCAAGAAAGCAAATAAGCTGATTTGTTTGTTAGTAGCCATGCTTTTTTTTTTAACAAAATAAGCCTACTAACACCATGCGCAGTCTCTATGCGCAGCTTCCTGAGGTCCTTGTCATCACAGAGGTTGCCAGGCCTGGTATCCTCCCTATCAAAACTTGTGGTCAGTAACATATCTGGCAACCCCGCACTACAGCTGAACATACAGCATAGAAGTGCTTTGCAGATGGATAACCTGTTGTTTGTCAAGCAATAGTCCCCACATGTAACTCCCCTTAAATCAAATTATGATTTTTACATTTCTGATTGTGTACAGATTGAACAAACAAGATACTACATGTTAATTATTGAGCTTTAGAGTTTTTGGGTGGTGGATTTATTCACTTTAGCCTAGCTGTTCCCCACTGCCTCCAGTCTTTATGCTAAGCTAGGCTAACCATATCCTGACTCCAGCTCTGTACCAAGCAAAGCCATGAGATTGATATCAATCTCCTCATCTCACTCTCAGAAATAAAGAAAATAAGTGTTTTTTCTAAAATGTTGAACAGTTCCTCTAATTAAATAATGTATTAGAATTTCATGAAAAATTGAATTTTTATCAGCTTTTTAATTAATTCGATAAAAACATTTTAATTGCCTTAATCTATTATAAGCAGCTACATTTTTCTAAAGTCTCTGTTGGCCGAGGGCTCCAGATGATGAATAACACCAGTTATCAAGTCTTGATGTAATCAAGTATATTATACCTGAAGAGTGATACTGAGAGGACTTTGCTTCTTGCTAATTACAAGGCACACTGACACTCAGTGTCATAATGGGAGCTAATGCCCACAGCCATTCAGCAGTATTACCTTTCAGCCGTTTGCCCTGAATGTGAACACACATACACACCTGCACAGCATGTCGGTGAGGCGCACAAAGCCCACATAAGCCAGTTCAAAGGCGCCACGATGACGGGACTGCAGGAGCTGCTGACGGAAGTACAGGCCTACACCCTCCACCTGTAACAGAGAGAGACAGAGAGGGAATCAGCAACTGAACTGTAACAAGAGCAATACTGAACATGCATGTGTGTGTGTGTGTGTGTGTGTGTGTGTGCGTGTGTGTGTGTGTGCGTGTGTGTGTGTGTGTGTGTTAGGTATGCATGACTTCAAAGCCTGCTGCTTTACCCTCCAGAAGAATGGATGTGACCAGTTACACAGGGTCAACATGACATAACTGCAGTCAAAACGTTTATGTGGTATGCAAGGCTGCGCACCACCTGAACATTTCAACAGTGCAGGCAGTGAACAGTGCATCAGTCTAGACTGGTGGGACAGCGAGGTAGCAGGGCGACAGTAGTTTTCAGTCACACGATCATCAGGGTAGGTTTCTAGAGTCAACAATGCCAAGTTATCGTGTTTGAAATGTTTTCATATATATTACCACAGAGAAAGCATTAACTAAGTCTTATTGTAGAGGGGGTCACTTTTAACTTCTGGGTTAACATCTGTCACCTACACAAATACAGTGATAGATTGTTGTATGATTGACTGTATCCATCTAACAAAGACTGGAAGACAATCTTTAAACACTGTTATGGAGCTGTATTGACTTTATTATGTATTTTATGTGTCATACCTTGATTGAACACACTCAAAGTAAAGAGTGTACAAAAGCCTTCAGAGTTCTTGTATCAGTGATTTACTGGGGGCTTTATGATACAATATAATAGGGTAACTGATTATTACTTTCAATACCGATTAATCTGTTATTTTTTTATGAATCGAATAGTATTGTGTATTTTTCATTCCTTGATTACTGATCTGTGATTTTGTCTATAAAATGTCAGAAAATAGTAACAAAACACCCGTCACAATTTCCCAGTGCCCGAGGCAATGTCTTCAAATTACTTGTTTTGTCTGACCAAGTGGGGTAGGTGGGGTATGACATGCAAGAATCGAACTCGTGACATTGCGATTATATGTGTTTCAACAACTAGACTACCAGGAAACCCCTAGACATTCAATTTATAATCATAAAAACAAACGAAAGAAGCTAATACTGACGTTTCACAACTTCTGTATAACTTCTGATGAGTGACAGCATTTCAATGACTCACTTTGAGTTAAGCCTCATCACCTACTCTACCATCACCTGTCCCATCATTACATACGAAAGGCTGAAAGATTAGATGATTATTGGGTGGTGTGTCAAAGCAGAGACTACTGTGGATACTTGACAAGTGTAACGATGCAAATCCTCACTTCTTATCGACTCTGTGGATGCAAAATCCATGACCTCAAAAGCCATGACCAATAGTTTTTGTGAGAATTCTTCCACTGGTACAATAAAAAAACAAAACAGGGAAGCACTAAATGAAACCACTCTTGTAGACTTTGCACTTGTGTTAGCGTTAGTGTGTGAATCATTTTGTTCAGTCAAGCAATTACATCTAAAGACTTGTAATGAACTCAATACGAAGCCAAAACAATTTCCCCCATCCAACCCCACCCTTGCAAATGACATATTTCCACTCAAGGTCAATCAAATACTGGACCATAGTAGTAAAATGCACAATTTACCTAAGCAGCTTTGTCACTTGGACAGAAAATGGTTAGTTGTCTCAAATTCCAACTAAAAGCAAGGCAGTAGGGCGTATAAAAGATGAACTGCATTATGTAACCCCACTTTTACCTTTTCTCTATTTGGCAAGCAAAGTGAAGCTGTAACACTGGCTGCACTCCTTGTTTTAGAGACACCACTTAGTTTTTAGCCAGTGAGCACTGAGCATGTCAAGCGTGAGAGCGACATGTCAGTAGCGTGACAAGTGTGTTCAAATAAGGATGCTGAGACATCCACATAATGGCCACTGTCAGTAAAACCATCCAGTTAGTAATAGTGTTAGCAACATTATTCTAACTACACACACACACACACACACACACACACACACACACACACACACACACACACACACACACACACACACACACACACACACACACACACACACACACACACACACACACACACACACACACACACACACACACACACACTGGGTGCTGTGGCAGTGTGTAAACTGGTGAGTGTGTTGCAGGTGAGGCGGCAGGGCGAGGCGGACGCAGAGCTCCAGTGCCCTGTCATTAAGGCTGTGGTATCACCGCCACCACAGAGGCGGCCAGGCCTCGACTTAGTCAGGGGTGGCATGGAGGGCACAGGGAGGGGTGGCAAGGCCCTGATGCAAAAACCCCTGTGTGAAAAGGAAAAAAAAATCCCAACGGCCCCTTAGGGGATGTGGGGTTAGACACAACATCTAAACTAACACAGACACAGACCCGCAGATGAACCAGGAGTACGCCACTCACTGTAACCTTCAGCAACCAACTCTGATGTCACTGAATGAAAGAACAATGATGCATGAAGACGGGTTTATAAGAGGAAAACAGCAGGGGAATGTGCTGAAACAGAAAAAATGAAGGAATGAAAAATGTTTGTAAAATGAAAATGTTACAAAAAGAATAAATGTAGGGCTTAGGCCACATGACTGGTCAATAAACTCAACTGACCCTGCAGACCTAAAGTGGACTAACTTAAACACCAAAGTATGGACTGAGTAAACCACAGAGGTACCAAGCCCAATGACTTATCACATTGGTGGCCAGAGTGGACTCCCAGGACAGGCCTGACCTCACCAGGGTAAAAATGGCAGCGACAGTCACTGTTAGATGGCCCGTGGCTCCCGGGGCCCAGACCGCTGCGGTGCTGCGCTGGACCGAGCCGGGGCCGCGGCTTCGCCTATTTAAAGCCTCCCTCCCAAAGGTTCCCGTCTGTGTAACTGTTTAAAAGGGCCGAGCAAGCTTCCTGCACGGGGCAGGGGCGGGTCGAGGGGCTACTTTATTTAGACGTCAACTTCCTGTTTGCAAACGTGCCTGTTTCCCAGAAAAGCTTCCATGTGCGGAGAGAGAAGTTTCCCAAGTCTAATTACATGTATGGCTCGGGGCCGTGACGGCGACCCAAATAGCCAACTTCTCCCCTGAGGCCGAGGGTTAGACAGCACTCTGATAATGTTTGTTGTTGTTGCTGCTGCTGCTGAAATCTACAGGAGGAATTGTTCTGCTTCATAAAATGGTATAGACAATAGAAAGCCATAAAGTAATAATTCTGATTCTTTTAATGCTACACAATAAACAAATGTTATTCTCAACTGCTCCAGTTCAGTGTAGTTGGACTTAGTTTGGTATCAGGTAAATATGTTGACATGTGTAATATTAGATTTAATTACAGTTATTTGTAGTTAAAATAGATGTATTTTAATTTTGACTTGATTAAAACCAGTCTGAAGCAATTCATGCAGCAGTGAAAGTCATGGACGCATGTCAGACCTAAGCTTTTTTAACTAATGAAGCAGAGGGTTACAGTACCTTTCTTGGTCTAAATGTTGTATAAAGCCTTCAGAAAGCATGAGGAAGACAGGCCAGGAAACTTCCAGGAGGCTGTATAGTACATATTATATAATTATAGGCATATGTTGCATATTTTATATTTTTATCTTATAATGTGTTTTCTCTGTCCAACGTCACCTAATTGACACATTCATTATTCCCTGCATAATAAACACTCAATAGTTTACTCTGTAGTGAGCAGGAATATGAGATTTAGGACACTTTGTATGAATCATCATCACTTTGCACCCAACCTTTGCTTTAAGAGGTACAGGAGATTTTTAGCAAAAAGTAGTTTAAATGATATGAACAGTACATTTTTCATTCCACTGTGGGAATCTGTGAGGGCAATATGAGGGGGCATACAATTTACTTTTAGAATTCGGACATTCAGTGTCGAGTAAATATTGTGCACTAGAGAGAAAATATAGTGGTGAGTGTGGATGTGGGTGTGTTTCTGCCTTAGCTTCAGAGCGGCCAAACAAACGGTCTGTCTCCTCTGTATAACCAGGGCTCCAACCGATCCAGGCCGAGCTATGCCAAATAAACACCAGAGCTGTCAAACCCCAGCTGACCAGCGACTTTGGTGGTCTATCACACTCATACAGTATACAGTAAGTGTGCTCACACACATAAACAAACCTGTGTCAGGATGTCAAAGTGCTAACACCTTCCTTTATTCTCTGTTCCAGCTAGCCAATCTCATAGATCTGTCTCTCTTCCTTCACTGATCACCAGCAGCAAAAGTTTAAATCACAGGGTATCATCTTTGCTGGAAAAGTCTAAAAATATTGCAGTAACTGATCAGCGACAGAAAAATAAAGTCATGAAAAAAGGAGGAGATCAAACCATTACCATTAATGCCCATCCACAACTATTGCTGTTGCCATGGTGCCACCCAGCGACAGAAACATCTGCAGTGTTGCCAGGCCAACAAGGATGTAACACAGGATGCTGGCTGTGGACCGCAGGAGGTGTTGAGCTCACACACATCTTGGAAAGAGATGTGTTTTGGTCACACACACACACACACACACTATACACATGTGTTTGTCCATGCATGTCATCGCTGCGGTAGGGCAGAATGACTATGTCCGCAAAGACTTAGCCAGACCCAAGTTTCCAAACACTATTGGAATCACCCCACTGACTGTTAATGCTAACACACTTAGTTATTCGCACATGCTCACACACACACACACACACACACACACAAACACACAAAGTGTGGAACTGATGACAAGCGAATGAAAAAGAAAAAAGGGATGCGGTAAAGACAGAGAGGACAGGAGTTCAGATTTTCCTCTTGTCCACATGGTCCTCAGCATGAGTTTGTTAAACCATCGGTTATATAATGAGGCCCATCGCCATAGTTACCACAGTGTACAACATGGTATCCATGATATCATCACCATCAATTATCTCTTCAGGACACTGTGGTTGTGACATCATTATCGAGTCCATTTCTGTAGTGACAGTTAAAATGAGTCTGGTATTGTGTCCATCTGGCTCAGACAGAACACTGAATAAACTGGTTGACAAACTGAAATGTGCCAAACTGAGTCCTATACATGGATTTCACATGTCTATGCACAATCTGGTCAAAATCATTGTTCTGTGACATAAAAATTAAGTCATCAGCAGCAAAGTCACTGGAGAATACGTTTAATGTTAGTGTAACATATGCTTCTTGCATGTTACATTAAATACAGAATTTGAGGCTTAAAATGGTACTTTGTAGCAAAATCTTTTTGTCAGTAATGTTACCTTTTTTTGATAATTGTAAGTTGTACATATTTGTGTTATTTTCATAATCCAACAATCCAATGTTTGCAAGAAAGGTACACACAGCTACCTGTGTAGATGTAGAAAACCGCTTACTTGCCTGTTCATAAATATTGGCAATTGTACATAAACCATTGTAGCCACATTATATCTAAATCAATGTCCGTTTTTGCCAAATTGGAACAGAACATTACTAATAAAAGTTATAAAACAGAGAGAATGGATATAAAAGAAAAAAGAACAGGAAATAAAATGTAAAAGCCAATTGCTAGTAAATAACAGTACAAGGCTCAGCCTGCTGCTAACCCTGTAGTAAACTGACGGATTATCCTGACTATCTTTGCACAAATACATTCCTGCAACTTGTTTACTGCAGGTAAACAACCTGGATAGTAAAAAACTGTGGCCCTCCATACAAACACAAAAAACACACACTCAGCACATAGTACAGTATGATACTTCCTACTTTCTCTCTCAGGAGTGTAAATACATGGTCAACAGGCAAACACAAACACACACACACCCTCTTTACCCCCTACACAGACACAGCCTATGTCTGGTACCCTTGTTATTATGGACGTTCACATGCTGAACCACTCAGACAACTATTCCTGTGTGAGTTTGTCTGTGCGTCAGTATTTGTGTGTGTGTGTGTGTGTGTGTGTGTGTGTTGTTTGCGCTCAGTGTTTTCCTGCTGGCGGTGGAAGTGATTTGGAAAGAATGCAGTGGAAAAGGGAGGAGCGTTGCGGCCATTAAACCAGCAGGGTCGGGCCTCAAATGAGAGCGCGGCGCTAACGAGGGCGGATGCTAATTGAAGATCCTCCCAGCGTGGTGTCACAAACACACACAGACACACATTCACATCATTCCCCGCTACAGTAAGTATACACACATACAGTAAAAAAGAATAGAAAAAAAAAAGATCTCAGCTGAGACAGCATTAGTGTCCACATAAGGGTCGGGCAGTTGTATTTTTAGATTGTCCAATCATCATTGTATGAGATTGGCAATTCCCAATGTGGTGGGCTGGCCTATTATATATAGCTCAGCTGTTACAGGTTGGTTAGCCTTGTTAGCCATCCCATTCCCAAAATAATACTTCAAAGCAGTAAGAATAGTGACAAGACAGGGCTGAGTTGCAGCAGCAGATGTTTGAAAAGCCCTCAGTCAGATGTGCAAAGCTACCATCACACAAAACACAGCCTGGAGGGAGCAGAGCTTAGGCGATTTTATATTTTAGTTCTTAATGTAACATATTACTAGTGAATGCAACCATTTTTCTCCCAATACCAGTGTTGACTTTCCACCACACATAAAATCTGGATATCACCCTGTGTGGAACTCAGGGATCATTATAATGTAAAGTGACATGAGGCCAGGGATCACTGTGGCACTATAAACTGAGTCAGTGGCCTGCTGTGACTGAATGAATGTAACACTGAATTTTATAATGACACTGATGAAGAAACATGATCTGCGTAATGGTTTGGAATATCCCTAATGACAAAGGTCAGTAATGGTTTTGGCCTAAAGCTTCCAATATCTAGTATTTAGTGCCATTAAATTAGTCTATGTTCATGCCACAAGCATTCAATTGTAGTTTGCTACTGTATATGAGGTAACAGCAGTAGGACGATGAGTGAGGTTTGTGTGAGTGTGTTTAGTGCATCAGGATCTCACCTGCTCTTCTGTGATGAGCCCAGGGTGTGTGTGCGTGTTGTCATTGGTGTAGTGCAGAGGCAGGCTCTGACACAGCTGTCCAAGCAGCATGGCCACTTCCTTCATGCTCCGCCAGCAACATACCAGCACCATCTGGGCTGTCACCCTGTAGCCCTCACCGCCTGGAGCGCGCGCACACACACACACACGGGAAAAGTTTGATCACTTTTTGGCTTGTTACCTAATAACTTCAAATAAAACATTTATTTGTCTTATTGTTATGTACCACATTAAAGCTTTGTATTCAATGTAAACCAAAAGAAGTCATTCTTGTTTATGTTGGGTCACACACACATGTTTCATAGAGCCATTTAATTTTCCTTATCACTGTGAAGTTACAGTAATCAAGGTAATCATTTAATAAGATTCTTAGAAGTATTGGACTGTGCACTGTATAAATATACCATAAAAAACAAGGTCAAATATTGCCCCCATCAGGACATCGCTAGTACTCCACTCACAAGCAGGGATGACTATTGGTTTCACCAACTGAATCCACTTCTAACACAAGTAAAATATAAAAATGACACAACTAGTGCAAGGTTTTTGAAATTCTGTGGGCCCCTGTGTGACACTGAGTTTTTGTCTGTATGTCAACAGGTATTCAACAAAGAGAATATAGAGAGTGTCAGTGTTCCAGGAATAAAACAACCATGTTGATGAGACATTCTGAGCCTTAGTAATTAGTAAGTACTAGTAAGCAACACAAAAAAGGACATATTAATGGATTTTGTCACTCTTACATCTGAACTAGTGTAATACTGGACTGTTAAGACTAATGAGGCATAGCAAGATATTTTCCTGTGTAATGTTGACAGGATCAGTATACTGATCTCCAACTCACCTGTGTCCAGTGACGGTGTGTGTGTGGTCTGGGCCTGTGTGTGATCATCTCCGTGGTGTGTGTCCAGCTCTCTGGCACTTGTGAAGAAGTCATTGGTATCCCTGGGCTGAATCTCCTGCAGGATCCTCTGCAGACCTGCTGACGTCTCTGTCCAAACACACGCAAAAAAATCATGTCATATTCTCAATATTTTCTCCATGGTCCTGTAAATTTCCATGACCTTCCCTGTATGCTGCTATCAGTGGAAAGTATAGTTCTGTTTGAACAATTCTCTTGCATTTTTAAATAAAATGAAAATTGAATAAATTGATTACAATGTGTTGCCACATTTTGTCACAACAATATAATTCAGTATCATAGCAGGAGATTTCTTAAGGAAAACACTCCAAAAGCTGCCTCAGTGTCTTTATGCAGGTCCCTGTCCAAGTGAACATCCTCCATTACACCATTAGGTGTACCGTCACCTAATGGAATATATTCTCTGCATCTCCGTGGCTGTCATGTTCCCTTGACTGCCTCCCGTTTTAGTCATGGACTACTTCGCTTTAGAAAGGCATTCCCTCTTTATTTCTGTCACAGTACAGCTCTGTCATTAAACAGTATTCACAGCTATAGTAATATTTTCTTTTGTTTCGGGTCCTATAACACACACACTTAGACTGCTAAATTTGTTACGTCTTCGTCTGCCGATTTCCGACAGCAGGACTTGAAGCTCTAAGGTCTAAGGCCAGGCTGAGAGATCAGATTACCTGAGTCAGTATCCATGGGGATGAGGCCTTCTGGGGATGAGCTCTGGACTACGGGGGAGACCACGTCAGACATCCTGTAGCACACAGCGATCAGCTCTGACACCAGACATCTCCACTGCTCAGTGTGGCTCAAACTCCTAAACACACACACACACACACACACACACACACACACACACACACACACACACACACACACATACATACATTAAACAACATAGCTGAATTTGCTTTTGAAATACATGATGTTGGACTCAGGGAATGTGTAGAGAGCTTTCTTCCGCTGCCCACAGCAAAGCAATAGATCCAAAGGGAAGAAGGCTGTTTAAGATGTGTGTGTGATCCATGTGCTCACTCAGTGTTTAGATGCTGCAGGACAGCAGTGATGCAGTGGGCTCTGCCATAGAGAGGATAGGAAGCAGCTGCCTGCAAGAGAGACGACTCGGCCCTCGACACCTCTAACTGCACACAGCGCAGCAAGAACTGAACCACTGAGGACAGAAGAAGAATAAACTCCTCTTATTTAACATATGATATTTTATTCAGTGCCAACACACATACATACATGTATTAGGGCTTTGCATCTTACCAGCCAGTGTGTTGAGCTCCAAGATGACTGTCTCAGAAGCCTGGGACGGTGGGGAGCGAGGCTGGAAATTGAGGCCCTGCTCCTGCGCACAGTGCAGCAGAGCCTGGCTCAGGTCCGGCTGCTGGAGCAACAGGTTGAGGAGGTGGGCTGCTGTAACGCTGTCAAAAGGCTTGGTGCTGGTACTGAGGTCCAGAGCAGCCTGAAGAACGCAGCGCATTCTCTCCGGCACCTTGCATCACAAAGACCGAGGTGAGATCAGCAAAACAACTTCCACTACGAGTGGAAGCCATCTACTGAATGTAATTACTACCATTACCTGGGCTGGGAGACAGACCACAGACTGAGATATGGCTCTAAACAAAGGTTCATTTTTATCACAGCAATATAAACACTGCACTTTTATGGACAACACATTTTTCTTTTTGAAATTAACATTAAAACGCCTACATCATTGACCTAAAAAGCACAAAACAAAAATCATTTTGACAAAATCAAAAAGATGCCACATTTAAAGTATCATGGGTTGTTTTTTAGGTTAAGTTAGTTTGTTATTTTAAGTGTAGTGACTGATCTTGGTCCTCATATTTACCTGTAGTCCCACAGCTGATGATGGGAGTTGCCGCAGTAACGTTGAGGCCTGCAGTTTGACTTCCAGGAAGTTGCTGGCAACACAGTAGAGGACATTCTGAGCGTGGGCAGAGGTCACAACTTCACCCAATGCAAACACGTCGGGCCCTGAGGAGAACGGAGAGGTGGAGGTGGAGGTGAAGGAACACAGGAGGGGACGGTGAGTGACAAGAGGTAGAGCATACGCTGAGCCAGCTGGAGCATCAGGTTGGCATCAGAGTAAAGAGGCTGGCCAGTGATGAATAGACTGCACAAACAGAAAGATGTGGTCCAGTGCTACGAGCTGGCCACTGGTATTACATGAAAGGTGCCAGACATCATCACTAATGTGTCCTTGAGTAAAGCACCAAACTGCTCTGAGTGTGTTGGATGAAATACAACACTATGTTCTGAGCTCTTTGGTAAAACTTTAGCAACATTTAAATGCACTATACATACAAATTTCAATTGTCTGGTGTGGTTTTGTCTAAACAAGTAAAAGCCTAAAAATTGCTGTATGTACAATGACAGTTCAGCCATAAAGGATACTGGTACTAAACATAAAGGAAATGACTACTATGGCAGTCAAAATGACAATAAGACAAACAGAATCAGTGATCTCCTAAAGCTGTCTGCATTATTTAACATGTTTCCTTTTTAAATTGAAAGAGGTGCTGCACACTTAAACATGTTTTTTGAGCTGTAAACTAAATGATACGACTGTACTGTGATGAAACACATCAATGCTGGTGTTAATATTGACATTTCTTACCAAATTTATAAAAATCTGCATTTCATGGGTTGAAAATGGTTCAACACCCCATCTACTGTTTTAAATCAGCCATGAACCTGCGAGGCCAATGCTGACATAGAGTCAGCTGGTTTGGACCTGTCTACGTCATGAAATTTATATAAAGAAACACTCTAATCAGTGTCAGTCAGTCTCCCCCATGTCTCCTGACCCACACACTACGTAGCCACGAGGACACGCCTCCTACAGTTGTTGTTCCTTCACTCTTTTCTTTTTTTAATTTTTTTAATTTGCAGGAGAGAGGGTTCTAGCTGAATTTGAGGGTGGAGTTACACTTTAAAAATGTAAAAAGGCTGAAAATATACAGCTGTTGCTTTTCCAGTGATAATATTATTAAATATCTACTTTTGCAATATATTGTATCTGCCATAAAACCATCATGTTAGCAACAGTACGAGCATTTTTACACAGCTGTGTTTTGTAAAGTTTGGTAAGTCATATATGACTGCTGCTGCTGTGCAGTAGGTGTACCTGTGCTGAAGGTGAAGAGCTGGCCCAGAAGACAAAGCAGGTGGAGGGACAGAAGGCATTTAGAGAAGGAAGCTCCGGGAAGCAAAACCTCCAGCAGCCTCACACACAGCCAGCGCAGGAACTCCTACATCACATGGAAAACACACAACAAGCCCTTTGGTTCATTTTTATACAACAGAAGAGACTCAGGTAGACCTCTGCATTGTTGTGTTAGCATATGTGTGTGGTTTACCTTGTAAAGATGAAGTGTGTGTTGGTCTCTGTCTCTCTGCTCCTGGTCTCTCTCCTGGATCAGTCTCTTCTGCAGCAGTAGAGTGCTGTCCTTCATTCTACAAAGCAACTGTATACAGTAGTAGAGGATTTCAAGCTCCATTAAGTGACAGCTTTCATTTCATCATTAAATCAAATGTCTCCTTGTAATGTGAAAGGGTTGTTAGCACTGCAGATCCCTTTGAAAATCAAAATCCAATTCGTTCCACTCCCAGCCCACAAGCTGACTGTACGTTACCAGCTAAACATTTCAAATTCAGTGAGAATATTAAATCCATTAAAAAACATTTTCAAAGACAATGTGAGGTAGATGGCTGACCTTCTTCAGCAGACTGACTGTCTGCTGTCTGACGCCTGGTGACTGACTGTTGAGATTAGGCAGCAGGAAGTGGCGGAGCAGGTCCACTTCCTGTGAGGTCAGAACTTCAGTGCTGCGGTGGCTCTCGCACACTAAGCCCAAAGCGTCCATCTTCACCTGGGTGGTAGGATTTGATGGCACATAAATACAGTGGAGATCCAAGATATGCCACACAAAAATGTATGAAAACATAAAAAAAATGTAAAATACTGAAAACAAAAGGATACACCTGAGGATGCACACTCACTTGATCATGTTTGTGTACCAGTGCTTGTTGGAGTAGGGTGAGGGGCACCAGTCCTCCCCACAGACCCTCCTTTGAGGATGGAACAACACCCTGGGCCCTGGCTGCCCGCAGGCATGTCATGAGAGCTCCCAGTGCACCCCTGCTGCCTGAAGGACCGAACGAGGAGAGAAAAACAGCGTTCATAGAATGAAAAAATGTACAAACAAATGGTCATGACTGTGTTAAAGAAGGCACAACAGAGCGCTTTCTGAAGTTGAGAGACATTAACATGTAGCTGACATATCATGAGAATAACCAGAAGGAAAGAGGGGATGTGTTTTTATGTGCAGACATGATCTATGCATTTGTGCCTTTACCTGTGCTGCAAGCTGGCGGTGTGTCCTGCAAGGCCCGCACCATGTGCGCCAGACTGGAGGGGCTACACCGTAGCAGCTTGGGCAGGAAATAGTCCAGGATGTACGTGGTCTGGTCCAGTCTGGCACGGCACAGCACCTGTAGTAATGGGGTTACCCACGTCTGGTGCCAACGCTCCATCCAGTCCTCTGTGGCTGCCTTGTCTGCTGCACCACACGCACAGGCCAGCTGCGCCTTGTGGCTGACAAACAGCCTCTCCAGGAGGTCGCTGGCATAAGGAGCCAGGGTCTGGTCACCCATCAGGCCCAGGAGACATGAGGGCAGCTCAGGCTGGATGTCAAGTAGGTACCCTGCCCCATAGAGCTCCACGAAGCAGCCCAGGGAGCCGTACTTCCCCCTCATGTGCCACTCCAGTCCCAGCAGGCTTTGGGTGAGCTCTGTGATGTAAGAGTCCTTGGCTGGGTCAGAGGTGGAGGGGTTGGTGTGCTGATGTAGGAGGAGGAGGTTGCGGAACAGGGAGCGGGTTTGGTGGCGGACTCCATCCAGTGGGTGCTCCCAGTGGGAGTAGATGTGCTCCAGCAGGTGTCGCTGTAGCTCCGAGCCTCCGCTGAGGGACTGCTGGAGGCGGGGAGGGCAGGGCTGCCTCTCCCCCTGCAGGCAGTCCAGGGCAGCACTGCTCCACAGGGTCAGCACCCGAGCCACCACCATGGCTGTACTGGACTCCTTTATACTACAGCAAAGAAAAAATAACAGACATGCTGTTCACATTTTTTCAGAGCTGGTTCACCCAGTATTCAGACAAAATATTACAACATTTTTTGTTTTAAAGGACTGGTGAGCCTTAATTGTGGTTCTTCTTCTATGATTAAAGGATTACAATCTAGAGTAGTCAGTACTGAAAGGGGATCAGTTTAGCAGACCTACCTGACATCTAGATCTAGCAGCGTGTTTGGGACCAACAGCAGCAACTGTTCCCACTGCGGCCCTGGGAGAGCGCCCTTCCAGCTCAACATGGCCAGAGCCCCATGACACAGATACAGAGAGACACCTGGCGGGCGAGCACCGCTACACAGACCCTCACACCTCTGCTTTAGCCACTGAGGGGCTGAGTCCAAACCCTGCGCTGAGCTATGCAGCAAACTGCACACCTGACACAAAAACAAGAACATTTCAAGAGAACGACTACAGGTTTCTGCAAGAAACAATACAGCTTATTTTTACTTTTTTTTCTAATGTAATTCCTTATAGTGTGTGTCCCTTTGAACCTGTTTAAAACTGAATGAACTGAGATCAGTTTAAAATGATTTCAAAGCCTTCAAGGACCTGCAGACAGGAAGTGTTTCTTGCTACACTTCTTATTTTTACTGTGTATGATATAGCTCAAATTGACAGTGATAATGAAGTACCAATCTGTAACTGCTTTACATTGTAAGTAAATATTCTCAAAATGTACGCATGATGTGTACAGTCCAGAATTCTTAATCCTCAACTCACCACAGAGGCAACTTCATCTCCACAGCCCATGACAGACCTGGTCAGTAACACTACAGCCATGCCGGCTGTACTCTGGATTGACTGGATGAACTCCTCTAGAAACAGGAAAAGAAACAGAGGAGTGAAAGTATGTAAACATAGGTATTTGGGGTTTCTTATTTCTTATTTACAAGCATAAATGGCCCTTGTTCAAAATTCTGGATCAACTGGGAGTTTGGGAAGTTCATGAAAAACACTATCCGTGACCTCCACCTACTGCAACTCTTGAGACTCCACTGAGCAAGGTACTGCACTCTCTGCTCCTGTGAAGCTGCTTTGAACAACTTTATTGTTTGCGAACATAATCAGTATTAGTCAAAAAATGTTGGTATTAATCCTCATTTTCTCTGGAAATACACATTTTCCATAACTGACCACTTACACAAGATAATCATTAAAGACATACATACATACAAGACTTTTATAATGATCACAATGACATTTCCATACAAATCTGACTATACATATAGGTCTGTGGTTGGGAGAGAAACATTAAATCCTCATTTTACTTAAGCATCTTTAAATTACAGCAAAAACTTATTACCAAAAAGATAAGATTGCAGACTCCTCCAGAGTTCATACCAAGCCTACATTTCAAAAACACACTATGTCTATGTGTCACTCATATTATCTTTAGGTCATAATGTTTAAAAACTAAGTGAGAGGTTTACTCAGTGTCCATATCTTGAAAACAAAGCAGATGACATCTCTTCATAAATTTGGGTCTTTGCAGCCTTATCACATATGTGATTTCTTCCATCTCATACAGTTCCCATACTTTTTGAATCCAGATGTTGTATGTTGGAGGTTCAGGTTTCAACCATCTAATTGTGGTACATTTAATTGCAGCCCCCAAGAGTATTTGTTGTTGTTTCTTTTTTGCGTCCTGTTTCTTACCATCAGTGAGGATGTGTATGTAGCAGCCCAACAGGCTGCTCAGTGTGTCCTCCAGCTTGCAGTGATTCTGTTCGGCCTGCAGGGCAGTGCTGATGGTCTTCTGGGATCTCTGGATCACTAGCATGGAGGTCTTTACCACAGCCAGACAGGACTGCATCAGCTGGGCCTGGGCAATGTGACGTCCTGCTAGACCACTTGGACAGCAGCAGGGGGCGACAGAGACACATGGATCAACAACAAGCTACAAGTTGTCGCCAGCTTCTCTCATGTATCCCTCATGTATCAACATGTAACCTGGCTTATCGGACAGTAATGCAACGGGGCAAGGATGCATCAGATCAAGAAGCACAGTTCACCCACTCTGCTGAAAACAAGTTCTTGCAAGTACAGAACAGATACAAAAGGGGAAATATGGAGAAACATGCAATACAGAAAATGCCTCTATACCTGTTCTGCTGAAGGTATTCACTCAATCCCTTGTGAAGGAACTGCAACACTACATAGAGGAGAAGAGAGTCAACGAGAGGCTTTTCTAAAACTTAGAAATTCCTCACTTAAAGCTTTTAAAACAAGTAAGTTGGACACCAACCTTCAGGCAGCAGTTTATTAATGCATCCCTCACCTAGAGGATTTTGAAAAGGTAGTGATTTATCTCAACAACAGGAAGTAAGATTGATCTGACATCTGTAGTGATAAATCTGCAGCAAGAGCAAAGACAGCCACCCACTCACCGAGAGTGAAGCCATCCAGACAGGCAGTGATAGTGTCTACAATGTGTGGATATTGCTCTGAAGTCGGGTTGGACAGACAGTCAGACAAGCAGGCGGACAAACTGCTTACAGCACGCTGTTGTAGCCAGGCTGGTACTGAACCCAAGGCACTGAGGAAGCAACACAGAAACATGTTATTTAGCAGTGCCCATATTCACAAAACATCCTAAGCCTAAAAGTAGCTCCTAACTGGGGGAGAAACTCCTAAAAATAAGGGGGGTATCAGTCCTAACTTTAGGAATAATTTATTTATTATTACCGCTAAAAGTAGCTCCTACGTTAGAGGAAGACCAGGGGACTCCTAAATCACTGAGCCCTACTCACAGTCAGTCAGTCAGCTGCTGCAGGTAACGTGCCTCATCGCATCAGTGTTTTGTAAAAATTTAATGATAATGAACTTTTAATCCATATTTTGATGGTGGCCATTTAATAAGGATTCAGCTGGCTCACCAACACATTGAAAACAATCCCATAACACCTGAGATGACACAACTCTATGCTACTTGGACACCGGTAAAATACAGTTTGCAGCGCTGATGAGCTCAGCCTCAGCCGTCTGACAGAAGGATAGCAACAGGGTCGACCCCGCCTCTTTTCTTAGCTTAGGAGTTCTCTTTGGTCCTTGCTAAAAGTTACTCTTCACAGCAGTGAAAAGCTATGAAGGGGAAAGTCTTGGTTAGGAACTTTTAGTGTCAATTAGGAGTCCTAGTGGTAAGATAAGATCCTTTGTGAATACAGCCCCAGAGAACCTAAGTATATTCTGTAAACTCAGGCAGATAATTGAGAAACAAGGTATGATGAAGTACCATAACCAAACTTGTACTTTGTTAGCTTTTCATGATATCAAATATAGTGAAAAAGACAAGATAAAAGTTGAAAACAATGTTGGAAAGTTTCATTTACTCGAACAGATGTGTTTCCAAACTAAGAATACTAAAATATAGACATGTACCTGGCGATGGCTCGCCGTAGGGGGTTCTTGGCCTGCAAGGAGATGTAGACCAGAGACAGGGTGTGTAGACAGGCCTCTAGAAGAGGTCCATCAGGCTGCTCTTCACTCAGCGCCTCCAGCTGGGACCCTGCCTGGTGCAGAATGGACACACAACAGTCACATACTGTATGGTAGCACTCCATGCACGTAGTTTGTTAAATCATGAAACCAAAATGCATATCATAGTAGACACACAGACACTAATCGTGTAGTTACACCTCACACTGCTCCCAAAACCAACCTTTTTAACCAGCTGGATCTGCTGCACTGGCTCTGTCAGCTCCAAACAGGACTGCAGGGTTCGGGCAACCTGCCTGACTCCATCCTCTCTTCCATCCACAGAGAGGGACGCTAAGAAAGATCACACATTGCTAAACCTTAAATACTATGACTACAGTGGAGTTTAGGGTACACACACCTGGACTGAGAGTGCTCTGTGCTCTACTGTCCATTGGCATGTCAAATCTTTTGGGGAGCACCAACAACAGGATTAATTACACGTCTTTATTTTTTTATATGTTTGCTCATCAGTAGTTTGGCCACTTTACCTATCAGCTTGTGCAGTTTCTCCTCATCCAAAACCACAGCCTCCACTTTGGCTGTCTTCTTCTTCACCACCATGACTCTGCCCTGTGTGAGGAGCACCAACATTTACATCATTTCCATGACTGTTTATAAATTTCCATCTTATAAACATCTGCAATACGGGTTGTTAAGGGAACACCAATTGGAGGTTCAAATCCAATAACAGACTCTCACACCTGTCAAAATTGAGCAGAGCACTGAATCTTGGTCTCTTTAACCGTGCCTGTTGATAAAAGAACCACCTGGTATTTGCAAATTATTAGTTTTTCTTTATAACATTACATGTCACACCTAACCCCGGTCTCTCTCTCTCTCTAGCTGTGTCTCTCTCTCATACACACATACAACTTTATGTCCACACCTTCTACAGTTACTGCATTTTTCGCTTTACCTTGGTTGAAAGGTCTAATGTTAATGTTAGCCAACTATTGCTAGCTGCCTGGCACTGACTGTACGTCCAACAATAAAAGGCGAGACAGACAATAATAAAACAACAAAACGCTCACAAAGAGTCGAACAGCTAAATAAAAGTGTAAAGTTAAATATAAGTAGTATTCACCTCAATTCAGCATGAGGTTTACTTGAGGCTCTTTTGCTTCAGTCGGCAGCTGTATCTAACGTCAAGCTACAGGATAAAAAGCTACTACTTCCGGCATTTATTTTTCAGAATAAAATAAACTTTAAACAAAATGCCCAACAACAAAAAAATGCCTCTCAAATCTATTCTTTGTTAATATTTCTATTATTAATTTAATTGTGGGATTGACAGAAATGATTTTGTGCAACATTTGTGATTTAACAAACTTTGCAGCCTCACATGTATGTTATAAAACTTTTAATTTGTAGCCACACTTATTTAGCTTCCTGTAAAGTTCTCGCACGCCTGACAAACTTCTGGTCCATGCTGCACATGTGCGACGTCACTTCCGACAAATTGTATCAGACCGCCCTCAGAAGTCGGTCTGGCCATAAAACAGCGCTCCGGCTTCTTATTGGTGGACACAATACGTCAATCAAAAACGGTCTCAGCGGTGCAGCAGCGCAGAGAAACGCCTACCGAACATGTGATTGGACGTATTGTGCGAAACCACACCTTTTATATCCAGCCCGTCTCCAACTTTTGCCTTTAGAGCTGAAATGAAATCCTTTGGGAAAGAGAGAAATTCGCCGTTTTTTCTCATGAATTAGGATGTTCTCCACAGGAATAACAAGAAATGTATAGACGCTGCAGTCGACATGGCGTGAAGTCCCTCGTATAGTTTCTATTCATCAAATATTCTCCAGGGTGAGTCGAGAAACTTGGATGAAAATTGCAGTTTTTTAATTAAAGAGGAAACGGCGGAGAGTTGTCTATCTAAATGACACTGTTTTAGTTAAATGCCTTTTTTTTATGGTAAGAATGGTTCAGGTGTTTTTCATTCACTTGTGGGTCAAATTAGCGCTGACCCTTTTTTCAATACCAGTTTCTCAGTTTGCCGCTATTCGGTATTACAGTGATGTGAAATAGATGATTTAGTTGAGGACACTCACTAGTCTGTACTGTTTGCCATTACTCATAACGTAACTGTTTTGAAGCAAAGAAACTTGTGTCTAGCTGGTGTTATATCCAGCCCTGTCTGCAGAGCTATAGCCCTAAACTTTAGACACAAAATAGAAGTTGTTTTTTTTTTTGTAAAATAAATGTCAAACTATTATTGTGACGTCACAGGAAACAAAAACACGAGCGGTGATGTGTTATAGTCTCTATGAATTAGATTTAAAGAACCACAAACAATTTAAAGTCACATCTTTTGCTTCAGAGTGGCTCACTGTTGACTAGTTTAAGTCTCTGTATGAATACTGAGAGAATATGGGGGAATTCTTTCTGTGTTTATAAAACCGTATATCATCTCAGTGTTTTGTGTACTTTCATTACAGTTCATTTTCCAGTGAGTAGTGGATTATCTCCACTTGATTATCTTGTTAATCTTCATTTTAAATGCCTAAACAGTGAGTAATAGGGATCTTGCAGCTTTTAATGGCTCCCTCAGAACACAGGGAAACACTCAGACAGCACATTCTGGCCATCTGTCTCTTTACACTGACACTGACTTTACTCAACAGGAAGTCTGAGAGAAAGATAATCACAGAGAGAAAGAGACAAAAAGAAACCCAGAGTCAGGGTTCAGAGGTTAAATGGCCTTTAATGTTTTCCACCAACCACATCATTTTATCATCACTGTGGAGTGACGTGTGGAGGAGAGGGAATAGATGAGCGTGCAGAAAAGATATATCTGTCCTTCCATTATAGAACTAATGTTCTCATAGGAGCTTATTGAATTTTACCAGATATACTTACAAGTTAATCCAAGTGAATTACCTTCTCAAAAGATCAACAAAAAGACCCTCCATAAGGTAACTATTACAAAGGCACTATAACTTGTATAATAAAAATCTTACTCTGATTTTTATTTGTGTAAATAAAAGGCCTTACTCAACTAAAACCTTCAACTAAAAACACCAGATGTAGTGCAAATTGCAGCATTTTTAAAAACCTACTAGGTATTTTAAAGTGTTGATTGACAAAGTATCTTAATATCTTTGTGACAAAAAGTTAAAAATAAATTTTATTCCTTTTTGAAATGATATGTATCATATAAGAACAGATATGTGGTATCACAGTTCCTGAGGTGGTTTTATATAGGTATTATTGGCCTTATCCACATGCAATATGTCATATGTTGTTTTGTTTTGTGGGCTGAGAGCTCTTTTTTTTTTCTTGCCTTCGTCAGTGTTTACCACAGCAAACAGGCAACAGAAATAAGCCTGTGGAAACCAGTTTATGGCCTTCCTCCACACATGTTTGTACTCTCTTTGTAAGGAGGCCAGGCTGGTAATGAGAGGTTGTTACTTGGAAGAGAAACCCAGGCTTTCTATCTTCCTCCTGCTGCTGCTGTCCTCCATCAGAACTCCTTATCTGTCTCCCCCGTCTCTGTCTCTCTGTATATTTACCGCCTGTTTTCCTACGATAGCGCTGGAAAACATGATGCAAGTCCGTCCCAGGGAGGGCGCTGAGGTGTTTTGGAGCAACAGTGGTGTTTTTCTGTTGGGCCAAGCTAAGTGATACGCCCACTGCCCACACTGGTCCAGCTGGGCTCGACCCTGGAATATTTCAGGTGCTGGCTGGTGTCAAAACATTTGCACAACAACAAACCCTCTGTCTGTTTTTTGTTTTTGTTTTTTTGTCTGTGTCTAGATGTTTGTGCGTATTTAGTTTAGACAGATGTGGTATATTGGTTTTCTAGTAAATAAGACAGTCATTCAACAAAATCAGATATGGTCCAGTGACTGTTTTCCATTGCATGATGAATATGATAAAGTTTGCATCAATCCTCATGAATTTCAGTGCTGTTTCGGATATGTTTCCACCCTGACACGAATAGAATTCTTGCTGGAAACATGAATACCTGGAACTTTTGGTATGAAAATTGTTACCCCTGAAGACCTGAAGATCTTGAATAGCTGCGCAAAAATTATGGTTAATTTGATTGTCCTGTAAAAACTCGTCTTTGTCAAAACAAGGCAAGTTAAGTGCAATCCCCATGTCAGCAATCATTCACTGGATTCAGTGCCCTTGAGTAGGACACTGAATCCCAACCAGCTTCAAGGACAGTCGTCTCTAGCTGACCCTGATCTCTCACCTCCATGTGGAAGGGCAAGTTAAAATAATATTTCACCACAGGAAACATACAGCGGACCACTAATGAACATCTCACCGCTGTCTGTGTGTGTTTTCCAGTGGGTCAGGAGGTATGGCGGAGGGGGAGGAGGCCATGAGCCAGGAGGACTGGAAGGAGAAGTGTATGGTCCTGGAGGCGCTGCTCATGAAGTTCAGAGTGCAGATCATCAAGATTCGAGAACTCACTGCCGACAAGGTTGGTTCAAGTCAACTTAATTCTGTAAATCTGTTATTGACAACTTCATCATCACTGGAACATACTGGCCAAATGGTGAAAGAAACCAGTTTATGATTTATATGGTGCCCGTTTGAATCTTGTCTGAGTGAGGGGAAAGTGTATAGTCAAGCTTCTGCACAAGTGAGAGGTCTGTACATACAGAAAGGGCGTTTTCCATTTGGCTAGTGACTCCTCGCTTCCTTGACGTGTGTGAGGATGGAGGAATACAAATGGGACGTCCTCGCTTAATCATCATTTTGAGGAAATGGAAGTCACTTATGATGCACAGCGTCTCAACTGTCCTATCATGTGTAGAAATAATGAATTACATTATTATTAAAGAAGAACTGCTGACACCTGATGACTGCTGCTCCGATACCGATAATAGATCTATTGCTAGTGACGACATCACTTAATGTGACTGATGGAAATAACACCAACAGAGAATTAAGACTTGTTTATTTAAAGAACAGAACGGATGTGAGGGAGAAAACTGATTAAAGCGCTCTAAATAAAATCTTGCTGGGTTGGCAAAAGGCAGGTAAAGTGAGTCTGTGCAGATTTATAGGACACATAGTTGGATGGGCTACCTCATTTTTCCTGAATGAGTCAAGATGCGCTTGAAACAGAATATGAGAGGAAAAGAAGAAAAGTCTTTTGGCTGACAAAGAAAAAGCAGACCAATGTGTAAACTGATGATTCAGATTAAACACACATCTGATCATTTTTATTTTTGTCTAAACATGGAATATCAGTGGAGCCAATGGTGGTGCTGTTTACATGGATAGTTTGTTTAACCCACAGTATTACAATCAGTAAAATTCCTTTTACTGCCCCATCAGATCAGATAAACTGATTCCCATTGTAGTGGTGTTGCCTTTCAGTAAAGACCTCAGCATTGAATACACCTGTGGTCCCTTGCTCCTCGCTCCTCACTCATTGTCTCCTCCAAGGTGCATTCAAGGGATCAGAACCTCCTCAATGTTGGCGGACCTCAGTTGATTTCCAGGGGTACAGGGTGGAGGACGGAGCGAGGACAAGAAGAAGCATCCTCAGCTGAATGAAAAGCAAATGTAACCGTTACCTCTGCCGCAATTAGCCACTACACGCAGCAGACAAAAGATAGGAGATCTCTGGGATGATTTGGGCACCGCACCAAAGATGAGAAGATGAGAAGATCGTCAACATGCGGTCCTCATAAGTACAGAAGGACACCCTCTCTCAAACAGAGAGTTGTGGTGGGTACAGAGCAGGCCGTCCCTCCACTGGGCCGGCCCAAACTGTTCAGTGGCCTAGATCTGAAGCTGCTCTCCAGGGAGGCTGATTAGAGCTCTAATGTAAACAGCAGTCTGACCACAGGGCTCCGCCACGCACTGCATGATGGGATTGACCCAGCTCCAGTCAATTACAGAGTCAAAGTAAGCTCAGCTGGACAGCAAAACAAACTCCCGGAGAGGCTTGGAAGAAAGATTGGCTCTGGTGGGTTTTTGCAGCCCACGTAGCACATGTGAAAGTCTCTACTGCATAGTTTTGGCCTGATCCATCCTATCTGACAGGTTTTTAACTACGTTTAAAGCATTTTTCCACTCAACATCATAAAACACGCCATTAAACTCAGAATAACACACAATGTGTTTTCGAGAAGCCTCTGCGCAACTACAATGTTATATAATTCACCTCAACTTCACCAGTTTACTTTTTCTCCTTCAGTGGTGTTAACTCAGTGTCAGTTTAGTAGATTAGAGCTTCTGGGGTCAGCACCTCATAGCTCTTAGCCTGTATTAACTTGTTTTGCTCAGTACTCTGTAATATGTGGTCAGTGAAGAATAGCAGTAATCCCTTCATCTTCACATACAGAAGATCACTGATTTAGTTCCCAAGGATCCAGAGTTCAACCAGAGTTCAACAGTTTTTCTCAAGGACCAGTACTGACAAAAATGCTTTTGGACCACAGATATTATATGCAGGTATTCAGTATCTCTTATTTATGATCAGTTCAATTCCATTAATAAAAAAATACAAAGATTCTGTGAACCTGCCGGATGTTTAGTTTAGGTTAGTATGAAAAAGCATCTGCAAATTCTCTACTAAACTAGTTGCATCATATCCATCATATCAGAGATGAATGAAACTGATTGGCCAATATCAGATTTTTACTAAAAGGCAAAAATTAGACATCAAATCTGCTTTTAATCAGTTATTTTAATATATAACCTAGGCACAGTCTGAAAGCATTATCAAGATATGCAGACTCCACTTGCATCATGATATTTTCCTGTTTCACTGCAGCTGTCAGAATTAGCATGTAGTTCTTATTACTTATGTAGGTTTGCTGTAGAATGACCCGTTAGCGTGTGCTCCCTGACCTCCTGATGCCATGAGCTCATCATGTTAACATCCAGACCCCCTACTGATGTTTTTTTCTCTATTGTGGCTCCCACCGCCTCAGCCAGAGCTTGTTGTTTTAAAGCTGCGCGAGGGCGCATGTGCCTACGTCACTGCAAAATCCCCCGAGTATCTCACTGTGGAGGTGGCTAATAAAAGGATGGAGAAGTCATTCTGAGTGGCGATGGCTCTGTTGTTGAGGCCTCTGGTGCTGTTGGTTGGTGTCCATTCACTGATGCAGCTGCAGCATCATACTGGACATTAACAGGTAGAGTGCAGTCAAGAGTGTATTAAATTTAACATACTGAAACAAGACGATTTGCATTAGAATCAAGTGAAATGATCTTACTGCACTGGCAGATTCTGTGCTACTTAACAGGGAAATTAGATTTAATTAAATGTGACTAAATGACTTGTTAAGATGGATATTGTTCACCCATTTTTTTATCATTAAGATTTCTTTAAAACTCAGTATGTTTGCTTTATAAAATATTTGTAATACTCAAATTTAAATGTTAATTATTGGAAATCATTTTGAAGTGTAAATTAATCTGTCTAATTGAGTCAGTTAAATCAATTAACATGAATCTGGGTAGACTTGGCAAATTGCTGAAGTCCTAGAAAGCCTGTGAGCGTGGATGGAGAGGGAATGAGGGGAAGAAAAAGAAAGAGAGAGAGAAAAAAATGAAGCCTTGTGTAAAGATTGAGCTGCCCAAGAGAGGAAATACCCAGTTTAGTAAATAGTGTGTGTGTGTGTGTGTGTGTGTGTGTGTGTGTGTGTGTGTGTGTGTGTTGCACAAGTAGTGAGTTTGCAAGTTGAAGCAGTCATTTATTCTGTGTGTGCACGTGTACCTACGCAGGTCAAGTCAAATTCATTTATAAACTGGTTTTAACAAAAGTGAAAACTCAACGATATGACGATATGCGTGTGGGTGCAGCCATCTGGGAGGGACGTTAGTTTTGGCCAGCGGGGCCTCCAGCTGTAACAGTAGGCTACACATCTCATGATGGAGACAAAGAGGCCATGTGTGTTACATTTTCTGTCAGCCTCCCCCCTTCATCCTAACACACTCACTGACCATTTTTATAATATCTCTCTTCCTGAGTGTGTCTCCTGGAGAAAAACTGTGATCCTCACCCCTATAAAGAACATACCAGCATTTTGAATGAGGTGAAATGCAAAAGATAAATGAATTGATTCCATCTCTTTTATAACAAGTCACAAATATGTAGTTGCATTTTTTAGAGGCTAAATAATTTCATAAAACAGCTGGGCACTGTAGGTTTTAGCAGATGTTACTCAAACAGGAGTAAATAGTAAATTGGTTGGGGACTATTTTCAGCCACGGATGAATACACATTTAGCTCTAGTTAGTATTTGCAGCAGCAGGACATCGAGAATGCTCAAAATAAACTACAATACAGGTCATCATAATGAAGGAACATGTCACCCAGTGCAACAGTGTGGCTCACTGATGTGTTTTTAATAGTTTTTGAACAATGGAGCTCTAAGGCACAGAGGAATAAGATATATCAGGCTTTGATATAAACACAGTACTTAGTATACGATACATTCATTGTTGGTTTTGATCTCTTCATGGGATTTGGTGACAATAAGTAAAATATAGAATATCGCCAGACTAATCCTTTAAGAGGGAAGCTACACCCATAAGAATACACACACACGCGCACACACACACACACACACACACACACACACACACACACACACACATATATATCCATACTGTACATATGGTAGACACACATCAATACCACAAGGGGTGGAGTGGCATATTCTGGTTTGGTCTTCCATTCTGATTGATTCCACATTTGGGAAGAAACACAACTTTCTCCTCTGTGGTAGGTGGGGTTTACTGGCCATGTGGGCCAATCACATATCAGATCTGACATGTCAGTCACAGTCAGCAGATTCAAAAATAGTCTTATGCGCATCACCTGGATGTCAAAATGTAAATATATATAAAACTTTCTCCTCGATACACCCGGCTACACACAAACATCTGCTTGACATTTTCATCTCTAGCCGCCTAGTCACCACCAAATAGCTGCCGGCGGCTAACCTTGAGCTAATCATACTTTTTCTTGACCTCAACACAGACATTGCTTTTCTTCATGCGTGTCCATCACCATTTGCTTGTGTTTATGTTTATATGTGTGTACAGCTATGTGCTCGTATGCCTGTCCTGTGTGTCAAAGGAGATTTGTTTTTGAGGTGAGTTGATCCCTCTATTTGTCCCCAGTTTTCATTTAATTGAACATATATGATAATTAACACGTTTTAACTATAGTCTTAGAGTGCTGGTGAGCATATTTGCCCACCGGAAGTCCTAACTATAACTATGTTTGGTGTTAAACCTGTAGGTGTGTAGGTCAGCACTGTGAGTCGTAGCGTCTACAGAGAGAGGCTTTGTGAGCTGGCTGTCTGGCTGCGGATGGAGTGATGGGGGGGGTGGATGGAGTTCAGGGGGAGGTTGGCCACAGAGCGCCAGTTGTGGAATTCCAGGAATGGAAGTTGAGCTGGAGTTTGGATCTGACCAGGGAATCGACTGCAGAGGTGATAAAGCGTTTTTCAAAGGTTAGGGAGGCTGAGGGGGAGAGGGGGAGAGGGGAGGGGTCACGTGTGTGTGTGTGTGTGTGTGTGTGTGTGTGTGTGTGTGTCTGTCAGGCCTAGACACAGTGAAGCAGCAGGAGTACAAACTCTTGAAATGACCATCACATAAACCTGAAGCTCTCATTGGTCATCCCGACTGAGCTGCACAGGATATGACACACACACACACACACACACACACACACACACACACACCCAGCCCTTATTCATCCTATATATAACATGCAGGATGAGGAAAACACCTGATGCACAGGAGAATATCACCAGCATCAGACATGTGTTTATGGGTTTTTATATGTTGTTATGTCTGGTGTGTGTGTGTGTGAGATTGTGTGTGTCGTCTCCAGCTCCAGTCTACAGTATACATGCCCTGTAATTAACATGCTGTTTTCTGCCAGATGCTATATCTGTTATTGAGAGAGGCGCATGTGGTTTGGCGTTTGTGGTGCAGCAGAGGATCTATATAGAGTGTGTGTGTGTGTGTGTGTGTGTGTGTATGTATGTGTGTGTGTGTGTGAGATGTATTAACCTTTTTTATGTCTGCGTTTGATCTGAACATAAAAATAGGTTCAATTGGCAAATACTCTTTTTTTTTTTAAGTGAAAGTGATCTGCGAGTGTTTCTGTAGTTTGTAAGACCAAAATAACTACAGAAATAGATCAAGAGAATTCACGCAGAGAAGTCACATATCTGTGTTACTGTTATATTTGTCACTTTAGTGCAGTTTTTGTCAGCATCTCCAAAACCAGATGTGAAAGCACTGACATGAATAAACCCACGGGAGATGTATAACAGTCATTTCCAGGCCGAGTGTGGACATACGATGGCATAAATCATATAAAATCCTGTCCGTAGAATCAGATTCTCCAAAATCACACTGAAATGGCAAGTGAAACAGTGGCTGCATTAAAGGCCTCGCTTCCACTTTGGTCCAGAGAGCGCTGAGCAGTGGAAAGATTGAGTGGCTCCGACAGGGTGTGGCTGCTTTTGGACTGAGCTGGGTCCACTTCTTCTGGTCTCTCTGGAAGTTAGCAGAAGCAGAGGAAAACTGGAGCACGGCCATGCCAGACTCCGCCGGCTGCATGCGCACTGCAGCTAAAAGCAGTCGTCACTCTTCACGGTAGTTTACACACAGTTTGGTTATGAAAGAGAACAGCAGCTGCATTAACTAATGTGAGTGCTAATTTGTTGATTCCTACGGTGCATGTAATAGAACCACAGTGGACACCAAAAAGTTGGCAACATCACAGTACATATATGACATGAGTGTGTTGGCTGTAAGTCATTTTCCACTTCTAAAACTTTGTACTAAGTCAAATTACTTGGACAACTGAGTTATGCATGAGTTTATTTGATTGGAGGAATGCAAAAAAAGCTGAATGGAACCAAAAGAAATCTGTTTTTTTTTTAATAATGCAGGGAATCTGCAGGTGAAAAGCATTGCATTTATGTTCCTCAAAAATGGCCTTAGAAGGTGTTAAGAAGTCTTAAACTTAATTTACAACAGTCTTTGTTCTTCAGTGATGTGGGTTATAAGTGTTTCTGTATGTGATTGCAGGCTCTCGGGAGACGTTGTACATCTATAAGCTAAAAGTGGGATTGTTATGACAGTGGATTATGCTGCAGGAGGCTGTTCAATCACTTTTTTATGGAGTTTCAGTCAGCACCATCAGACCTGCAGCAAACACTGTCACTACTGCTAGCTACAGCAGCTAGGAAGCTCATCAGCTTGTGTGATGTGTCGATTTTAGCTAAAACTTTTATAAACTTAAATGAATTAGTGATTTATGATTGGTTAATCATCCATTCATTGTGTTAATATTATTAATTATATAATAATGAATTATTGTCATATACTGCAGGGAAATACTGGAAAAATGTGACATTGGCTAGAGTTCGTTGCCTGCGTTGGTTTGGTTGGTTAGGTTTAGGCAAGAGGAGTGAGAAGATTAGGGTTAGAAAAAAATGTCAGGGTCAGAGCCAATCAGAGGCAGAGTCAGGTTCAAGGAATACTGTTGAGAAACAAAATAACGCCCATGTAACTGCGTCTATGTAATGTATGTAATGAAATGCATGCAAAAAATACATTAGAAGTGGGATATATTACCAAGATATGAGTATAAATATAAATATAAATATATCCAAGACACATGTGATGAATATGTCATGCAACTGCTGAATTAGGGTACTGGCACCTTTTTTGGTCCAGTTCAGGCACTGCTGCAGAAACCCTGTAATGGCTCTACGGCTGCACACAGGTACAGGCACAGGTAGCTGAAAGAAACACCAAACAATGCTGACATGACCTGAAACCACTTACTACAGACTTCTGCTGGGTCTTAGCTGTCGGGTCTCTGCTGTGGAAAAGGCCCATGATTGGTGACCTATATTTTCTTGCCTGGATTAACCTGTGAATCCATCACTGGAGACGATGAAGCTTTGTTTGCTGTATATATATTTAGTCTACAATAAATTACTTCCTTCATTATCTTCAGCACTCTGTCCTATTCTTAGCTACATCCGATTCTCTGGTGTGTCGGCCCAACGTCCCCACAGGGATTGTTAAAAGTTTCCTCTAATCTAGTCTAATTTGTATGTGTATGAGTGCACATGTAGCAAAATATCTTAACCACGGTGGTTGTAGAGTTGCTACGCGGAGAATTTCCATCGACATTCCGACATATTTTCCTTCATAGAGCCGCTGAGGTTTGAGAGACACTGGTTTCTCTGCTGCTTCCACCGCTTTGAGCTGAGGAATTTCAGAGGAATGTTGCTCATAGTCATCTCTCTCTCTCTCTCTCTCTCTCTCTCTCTCTCTCTCTCTCTCTCCTCGAATTCCCACAGGGTTTCTCTTCCTTGTGCATATGCGCGTGTCTTGTGTATCTGTCTTTGTGTCCATCCGTGTGTGTGTGTGTGTATCCAAGCCGTGTAACCTTTGATGTCGCTGCAGTTTTAACACCCTCCGACCAGGTTCCACATGCTCTGCTCTCTGATCTCAGCGCACAAAGAGCTGCTTGTACCTTTATAGATGTGACACCTCATCATCATCATGCAACTGGTTAAAGGTGCTACATGCAGCACTTCTGCAGAAATAAAACGGCCTCACCAATTCTGAGACATAAGCAAGTATAGGTGCTTTCCAAAAAGAACTGGTAGCTTCTTCCTGGCAATGGAGCCTGCACTGCATTTTATAGTTAGTGTTATAGTTATTGCATTTGAGAAATACCACTGAAAGCAAGCGTGCTAATCAACCAGTTGTTTTGACAGATCATAATTATCATGATATCATGTTTTAATCACAGTAGTTTTTTCTGTTAAGGCATCATTGTCATGTAGCTAACAATAATAAAATGCTACAAATCCAATGAAGATCGATAGCTGACAATTTCAACACAAAGCAGACATGCAAGCTATGGAAAGTAAATGAACTCCACCTTTGTGGGGTTGTAGAAAATATCAGTAGGTTGTGCTACAAATGAAAGCAATTATATAGAAATCTGCCAATTTTTATGAAGGGGATTTTATGAGGCAGTAATTATTGATAAATGCATAAAATGTAAATGTACATGTAAGATGCATCTGTGAACTTGTAAGTATCATGATTGTGATTCTGAACATTCTTTTGAGTCATAAATGCCCGAGACCAGCTGCAAAGCATCTGCAGCAGCATTATCTTCGACTTCTCATTCAGCTCCGGCACGCAGCAGCTTTCTTTGACTTCATTTGGTGCTGCGTTGTGTTTGGCTTGGGACTGCAGTGGAGTTTATATTT
Source organism: Macquaria australasica (assembly GCA_005408345.1). NCBI lineage: Eukaryota > Metazoa > Chordata > Actinopteri > Centrarchiformes > Percichthyidae > Macquaria > Macquaria australasica. Next base: position 630,300 of record SEMN01000257.1, read on the forward strand.
CACCTCCATATTATATTTTTATTATTAAAGATCCCCTCCAGACATGTATTAAAACATATATACAAATAGTCTGCTTGGAACAATGATGTGTGTCTGATGTGTTTTCTGCAACAAAAAAAAAAGTATAATTTCCACATTAAAATCCTTAAAAAGGCATCTTCTCCTTCTAGCTCATTAAAAATGCCAGTATCTATGAATATGCAAATTTTGTTCATTTCTAAAGTTTTCCTGCTGGACACAAGATGTCTCCTGCTTCACTGTAAAGTCCATTCTCAGTGTGTGTTCACTGGTGGCTTCAAGTTACCACATTACACTTAAGTATAAGTTGAATACTGGACCAGGATTGGCTTCCAAACTATTGGTGATGTCACAAATCATGCTCGTAGGCCCGCCTCTTAAAATCAGATTTTCATTGAGCACATAGAAAGTTTCCACTTTCAGCAGATGAATGTGAAAACATCCTTCTAGTGTCAAACTCTGCACAGACATCATTCTGTACAGTAAAGCTCAAACATTCAACTGTAGGAACAAGAAGAAACATGTTTTTGAATGGAGGAGAACTTTAAGAGTCGTGTAGATATTAGGTGAATAAAATGGTGGTCAAATTAAAATAAGGTGAGATCAAATGAAATCAAATATTGGGCTCTTCCTTTTCCAGATTCAACAATTGGAGACACAGGTGATCGATGCAGAAAAACGGGCCTTCACCGCTCACCAGCAGGTAAGGATCCAAATAGAAGTGTGTATGTGTGTGTCCATATGTGTTTGTGTGTGTATTATGTGTAATATATATGATTTTTCAGGTGCAGTGGATGGAGGAGAAGCTGAAAGCTCCAGACAGCCAGTCCGGAGACTCAGAGGTGCGTTTGTTCCAGCGGTGCCAGGAGCTGCAGGCGATGGTGCAGGAGAAGGAGGACGTCATCGCCCAGCTGGAGCAGCAGCTGGAGGAGCAGGTAAAACACACGCACATGAAGAATTTTATCAGAGCAACAGATGTAGGGCCAGTGGAGGGTTTTTCTTCCGTGTGCAAAAGAATGTAGAGGAAGACGTGGCGTACAATTAAACACAAATGGCTGTCATGCTCTGGGAATGTGGACAATAATCTTAGATTGAATTGATCTGTCCTGATCAAAACCTCACTATATCAGATTAAATGAAAGCCTTTGTTGCTTAAAGCACGAGTTAAGGAGTGCCAAACTCAGTTGGAAAAGTACCAAACTTTAGTTTATCTCTACTAATATCCATAATCAAAGGTTTTGGTTTAATACTACTGACCTCCTTGTGCACCCATCTTTTTCTAGTGTTTTAACCTTGTTCTTGGGTTGCATTTGGGATTTCTCACCCTCTTCTCTGCAGTGACATTCCACATCCTGTTCACTGTTTGTGTCCCGAAATATTTCATGGCTGCTTGTGTTCAACCAGAGAGAAGCATGGCGTGATGTTTGTGCGTCCTCGACCAAACTTGTCTTCTTTCACCAGAAACAGATCCGACTTCAGGATGCCAAAACAGTGGAGGAGAAAGCAGCCAAGATCAAGGAATGGGTGATGCTAAAGTTGTCAGAGGTAAATAAATGATGGCTTTGGATGTTAAGTTGCCCGAACTGATTCATATAGATGGGAAAATGTAAGCTGGATGGTGAGTTAGGGTCACCAGTATCTCATTCCCTTGGAACATTCCCTGGTCTAAGAGGGGGTTTATAATATGTTATAATACATAATTATAATACATAATACATTATTCTTCAGTTTGAGGTGGAGAACGCAGCTTTAAGAGAAACCAACAAGCAACAGGAGGCTCAGATTGTGGAGTTACAGAATCAAGTGCAGGGTAAGAGCCTTTTATGTCCTGAGTCATCCACGTTTGTTCAAATATGTTTTTATGTCAATATTAGCTTGATAATATCTCCATTAGGACACTAAAGCAAGTGCTAGTATGAAGTAAACAAACACACACTTGCATAATAATACTGTTCAAACATGTTTGGTCTGTGTGTGTTTGCAGCCTTTGAGCAGAAGTGTGTTGGTGGACGAGGAGTCCTGTGCAGACCAGGTGAGGCCCAGCGTCTCAGCAGCCTGACGTTTGGCTGTTTCCAGGTGAGGGGGAAGAGCCCCCAGGTCCTTACTGGACCAGCACCCTCCCAGAGGACCCTCAGCACACAGGGAGAGACTGAGGGAAGAGATAAAACTGGTAAGTCCCCATAGATTCACAGCTGTGGATATGGAAACACATTCTGGGAGTCAGCATATTTTTGGGTGACATAGGACACTGGAAGGCACGATTTCATAGTGAAACATGGAAAGTGACTCAGAAGACCTTTTTAGCCATTAGGTCATATCCATGGTGTCTTGGGCAAAGGTCTTCACTGCCATATTATTTTGCCACTTACTGCATCTCACTAAAAAGACTAGAAAACTGTAAAGTTGCTGACTTTATCTGTCTGGATAGTCAGAGCATGGATTGTGAAAAAAATGTTTTGATGGTAAACAATACAAAACTTACAAAACTATAACCAGTTTCCTTGACGATTATGGAAGGAACCTGTCTTTTCTTAATAAGTATCTTAATACTTCTTGTACGACAGGTTGATTACATACAGTGTGTTGACTGGAGTCAGTAGTTAAGCACAGTGATGCTTTGAGCTGAATGCTAACATCAGCATGCTAACATGCTCACAGTGACAATTCTAAGATGCAGGCGTTAATCAGGCCTAATGTTTACAGTGTTCACCATCGTAGTGTAGGGTGTTAGCATTCTAACATTAGCTAATTAGCACTAAAGTCATTAGTTTTGCAGGTATTTCATCATAAACCAAACTGTTGGACAAACATAACCTTTGTGAGTGGATGAAAAATGAAAAGTCAGGTTGGACCAACATTAACAGATCTATTGGATATGTATTCTCCTGTTTGCTTTGACAGAGAGGAGTAATAAGCAGGCAGCCTCCTCAGGGACAGACGGTGAAGTCCAGAGACCTGACCAGACTCTGGAGGATGACAGTGCATCTGAAAGCCTGGGTGAGAATGCATGTGGACCTGAGTCCCGTGGCGTCTCCTCCGTGCTCTCCAGCGCTGCATCAGAGGGGGAGGGAGGGTGTGAGGGCAGAGGAGGAGGTGGAGTGTGTGGTTTGGAGTTCAGCCGCCCCGGCAGCGAGACCTACCTGACTGCTTCGGACGACAGCAGCTCCCTGTTTGACGATGACATGCAGCGTGCTGAGCGACCCGGCTTCAGCCTGCTGGGCTCATCAGATGGGGCGCTGGGGGGGTGTAAGGAGGGAGAGGAGGAGGCACACAGGGCCAAGCTGGAGGACTGCACCTCTGAGGAGCTCAACAAACGTTTCCAGTCACAGAGACTCGACTCTTCATCCTCGTATAGCGAACCTAACATCCCCAGCCCCATCCTCACGCCGGCCCTCACCCCTAAACGACCCAACCCACCCCAGGACCCAAGGGACAACCCCGCCTCACCCAAACAGCCCCGGCTGCGGACCCCAGCAGGGTTTGGGTTGATGAATGTGGCCCTGGCCAAGAAGCACCTGAGCCAGCCACCAATCAGCAGTGAGGCAGCGCACGGACAAACACGTAACGCTCTCAGCATGCTGCGCCCCCTCCGGCCTCAGGAAACTGACCTCGACCAGGAGCAGGAGACTGGCATGGAGACGGGCAGGGACCCGCCTTCTCAGGTCCTCTGTAGCTCACAAGCTGCACCTACCTTTCCATCCTTGCAGACCTCACCTGAGATCAGCCCAGAGAGGCAAGACTGTGACAGCTCAGCACCTGGCAACAAACCTCCTACACCCCCTCTACACAGGCTGCCCTCCTGGGTAAGATAATCCAATGATTGATCTAAACTGGGACTGATAATGAGTTATGAAAGGTCAGGATTAGTAAAGATTATTATTTCTTGTACAGCTTTATCCTTAACAGGGTGAGAAAGCCTCTAAAGATTCAGGTCTCTAACTGTTATGAAGATTGTTTTACTACATACTGTACTACATCGCTGTAATGAACCTACAGTACATTTCATCCAAATGAGTCAGTAAACTGATCAAACAGCATTTAGACTATCACAAAACTTTTGGGGGTCAAATTTTGGGGTCTAAATGACTAATACTTATCAAAAGTTATTGGTCCAGTAAATCTCCTTCGCTGGCATCAGCGAACGGTCTGCAGTGGCTGCAACGTAATCCTTGTGGGCAATTGCGCCTGTGAAAAGTAGGCGATATACTGGACCAATTCCAAAACTTTTGGAAAGTATTTGTAAATTTGTAAAAAATAGGGCCCAGGTTTAAAAATACTGGAGTTTCCCTTTAAGCTCTGCATTGAAAAGCATACAAATCAAATTCTTAGCAACATGTTTTCCCCTATAAATGAATGACTACATAATTTCCTTCCCACCTTTTCATCACATACCTGTCATGTCAAGTCAGTGGGCTACTGTGCTTACAGAGCCATCTGCTGCTAAGGTGCACATTAACAGCAATATAGATTATACAGCCTGTAGATGATCAGTGTAATCTAGCGAACATGGTTTTGAGATAGTGTAATAGAAGACACCGGCGGCTGCACGTAGAACATGGGAGGTGTGCGCCGTATGTCCCTGTAAATAACAATGACCATAATTTGACATTACAAAATAAAGGCCAGCTGCAGGTAACTTTGTACAGTAAGCCATTTTTTGGCATTTACCTTACAAAACATGTTTTGTTAGTGGTCAGATTTTAAATATTGACTGTTAATTTTTGCACAGGAGAGTCGAATCTATGCTGTGGCTAAATCAGGAATCAGACTGTCGGAGACGTCCTGCACAGACCCTGCCAGCAAAGGTAAGACAGGAGGGAAAAACACTCTCCAGCTCAGTCTCAGCTGCACAGATGTTCAGCTGAACAACCGACTAACTGAACTGTGATCTGTGTTGCAGACCCCTCCCTCCAGTCCTCCTATCCTGCCTTTGTAATGTACACATCCCTCATCTATAAAAACATGACTACTCCAGTTTACACTACTCTGAAGGGGGTGAGTGCAACTTTACATTTATCTTGAACTCTTGTACATTCTCATGCTGTGTGTTTGATCACCTGAGCACTTTGAGCTGTGTTTTTATTGGTCCATAATGATGTTTAGCAAAGTTGATTTTGATATAAAGTATCTGGATCCATCTATGACTGTGTGTGCTGATACTGTGTTGACCCCAAACCCCACTTCTGTCTCGCAGAAAGCCACTCTGCTGAGCAGCAGTCCGTTCTCAGATGAGTCGTCCAGCTCTGAGGAGTCATCTAGTTCAGGAGAGGAGGACGGCTCCCTCTGCAGCTCCCACGCCTCCTCCGGCTCCCGTAAGGACGGCAGCCCAGGCAGCCCACGCTCTCTCAAGAGAGGTACAGCACACATGTACTGGAAGGTATCTGAGAAATCCCACAGCAGCTGAAGTTGAAACTGTCCTTGAGCCCAGCAGCTGCTGCCGTGTTCAACCCTGAAACAATCCCTGCAAGTTCCTATCAGAAATTCAACAGTGGACTTACAGTGGTCTTCATGTACAGTAATTGCTCTGTTTCCTATACTTATAGTTTGGGCTGTGATACCTGCTCGCTAAAATTTTCTGTTTCTGTTTGTAAGCAATATCCATTTAATTAAAGGATATTTAAGGCGTACTAATGTAAAAGCAAAAGTTTAGCTAATGATTTCAGCACCTTTACTGAATATTTTTATGCTTAACTTCCACAATATAAATTTTGTATTATAAAAGTAGATTTTTACTGTCGTACAAACATAATGAGGTTAAACAAAGATGTTTAGGATGATATATCACGTTGTCAACTACTTTTCTCTCTATTCTCCTCCAGCTGTGTCCATGTCATCGATGACCTCAGAGAGCGACTATGCCATCCCTCCTGATGCCTACTCCACCGACACCGAGTGCTCTGAACCCGAGCAGAAACTCCCCAAGACCTGCTCCTCAGCCAGTGACAACGGCAAGAGCGTGAGTCCGTGTGAACATCCCTGGCCGTGGTCTTTGGGAGACTGGCCTGTTGATCCACACATTAGATTACACGCTCCCATGTTACATGCTGACATGTTGTCTTTTAGGGCAAGCTCAAGTCAGGATTCAAGTCTTTATCATCAAACCTGCAGGTCAATGCACAATGTAATAACTCAGCAGTAATTATTTATCTTTAAAAGCTGTATTTTATTAAATAGATTGGACCATGTCCTTATTAATGCATTTTATGGGGGGGGGACTTTTATAGAAAAACATTTTTAAAAAGACTGGAAAATGTGATATTCTCTCAGGCTTTGTATTGCATTGGCTTTAATAAAGGCAAAAAAAAACAACCTCCACTGGCATTCAAAATACATTCTTACCCATACAGATTTACTTTAGTTTATTCATATTCTGTAGCGCTTTATATTAAGGTCCTTGTAATAAGTGTTAGTTAATAGGTAATAAGGCCCTTATAAGATGCTTAATAACAATTGTATGCGTTAATAAGACTATATAAGTGTTAATAATAGCATCATAAACACGTTTATTAGATTATAAGACATTTATAAACACTAATAAGAAACTTGTTAACAGTTTATAGACTGCTTAAGAACATTAATAAAAGCTTTATGAGTTTCTTATAATTGTTTATAATAGCATTACAAGCTCATTAACTGAGTCTCACTAATTTACCTACCTTTTTTGTTGCTTTATTAAGGTTAAAAACACTTTATCATTAATATATTAACAGTTAACTATGCACTTATTAACAGTTAACTGCTTTTCGCAGCTCCCCATCTGGAATGAGCACTACATGTTGTCAAGGTTGATAAAATGTGAATAAAAAATGACATAAATACAATGTTTTAGCGGTGAAGCACAAAAACACACTTTAAGGGCCTTATTACCTATTAACTAACGCTTATTATAAGAGCCTTAATACAAAGTGTTACCTTGTATTCTTATTTCTGTTTGTGCATTGGGTTTTTTTTCACTTATAACATATATATAAACTACTTAAACTGTATTTTAGGCACAAAGTAAAATACATTCGTGTGATGACCTCAGTCTGTTAATAACCCATTAACTGTAAAATCTCCCAAACTTAAAACCTCTAAACGGAAAGAGGGAACATTTCTCCTCCATCCCCTGTACTGTACATTGTACTGCATAAAACTGAGCAGTGTTGTATCTTGTAGGAGCCAATGGAGAAGTCGGGCTACCTGTTGAAGATGGTGAAGACCTGGAAGAAAACTTGGAAGAGACGCTGGTTTGTCCTCAAAGACGGAGAGCTGCTCTACTATAAATCACCTGTGCGTTTTATACAACAGCTTTTTTTTTTCATTTAGGTGCTTTATTAAGGAAGTAACACAATTTAAACTTTTGTGCCTTTTTTAAACGTTCTTTTTGACCTTTTATATGTTCCATGGGACCTTGTCATAAAATGTTCTTGTGCACAGGTTTATTGCTTAACACTAAGTTATGATGGAGCATGTATTGGCACCTTCAATGTATTTTTGCCGTTTATCTTCTATCTTTAGTTTCTTGTTATTGAATGTGGTATGAATGGAGCGATGCCTGCGAGCTAGTTCCGGCAGTCAACTCGATCTGCACTGCTATACACATGTGACATCACAACCATCTACCAAACACACCCTCCCAGTTTGGCGGTCTATTTAAGCTGCAAACATTTCCCATCTCTCCCTCTGCCTGTCAATGCCACTGCTGCCCTGCATCAGTATTGCTGCCTATTCTTTCAGCCCCACCATCCCACCACCCCAGCATCCACCTGCAGGCTCCGGCTGGTGGGTTTAAGATATTTGCTCATCACTCCCCAATATCTGTATGTAAACATATCTGTGGAGAGTGATGAGGTCGGAGCCTAGACGCCAAACTCTAACTATGTTCTGCTGCTATAATAAACATTTCAAACGTGAGTTGTCTGACTGCAATGGTATTAATCTATCGTTCTGTTGACAGACCATTTGTATTTATTCAGCTCAGTGGCTGTAGGTCTGAGGTGAGCCACTGTAAAACGCTGTCATTCTCCTACAGAGTGATGTGATCAGGAAACCTCAGGGTCAGATGGAGGTCAACGCCACCAGCAGTATCGCCCGTGGAGAGGGAAAACAAGTTCTCCAGGTATTCAGCCCTTATTCTGAGAGTTTTGTCCACCATTAAATACGTATACAGTATCTACTCACACTAAATGATATCTGGTCAGATCTTGACCCCTTTAATCACAGAATACAGTAGCACAATAAAGGAGGATTTGGATTCCCTTGCTCATCCTCACCTTCACTCTGGTTTTTGTTGTCGTTGTGTGCAGATAGTGACAGGGAAGCGTGTGTACTACCTGAAGGCGGACTCTCCTAACCTGCTGGAGGAGTGGCTCAGGGTGCTGCAGAGCGTGCTCAGGGTGAAAGCTGCCAGTCCTCTCTTCACCCAGCCGGACATTCGCCCTGGCATGAAGGGACTGCTAATCAAGGTCCAACAACTTACTTAAACTTAATAAAATGTTCAAAATACATAACTTTACCAAAATGAAATGGTGGTTTTCTGTCACCCACATTTCTGCATCTCATATATATATATATTTACCACCACATATTTCCTGTCAGATCCTAACTGCAGTCACTGCAGATACTGAAATTTGTGCTTGCTCTCCGGCAGGTGAAGCACGGCTACTCTAAGCGGGTTTGGTGTGCTCTGATTGGCAAAACCTTGTACTATTTCCGCAGCCAAGAGGACAAGGTAAGATTCAACATAAAGTCTTAAGATTCACAGGATGTAGAGACAGAACTGTAACGCTCTCGTCAGGGTTAATATTTTTGATGTTTTACCTGAAGTGACGTACTCTTCTTGGGAAACTGCATGACATCTGCACTCATCTAACCCCTTTTAAACGGAGGCCCAAAAATATATGCAAGGTCAAGCAATAAATCTGAGCGAGAGCATGTGTGTGTGTGTGTGTGTGTGTGTGTGTGTGTGTGTGTGTGTTCATGTTTGTGTTCCCAGTTCCCCCTGGGTCAGATTAAGCTGTGGGAGGCCCGGGTGGAGGAGGTAGACAGGTCCAGAGATTCAGATGACGACCTTAAGTCGAGTGAGCGAGGCTTACAGGCGGCCCCTTTCACCATCGCCATCCACCCGCAAGAGCAAGGGCCGACCTACCTGCTTATCGAGTCCCGCCACGAAAAGGTCAGCGTCACTCTGAGAGTCCATCTTTTTTTCAGTGAGTTTCTGTATGAGTTTCTTATTGTCTGCTGCAGCCACAGTGCCTTTCGCGGGTCGTTGTCATGCTCTTCTATTTATTATAAGGAAATCTGCACTACCTCTGGTGCATCATAACACTTTTTTTCCTCAAGAATATTTTTATTGAATTTGAAGTAAACAAGATTTACACAGGAAATTTACAGAGTACACAACAAGTATGCCGAGTTGACAGAGCACATCTATGAGAGAGGAGCCCATCATGTAAGCTTATTCCATATATAGAAGGGTACTTCGTCCATGCAGTAATACCAGAAGGTGCTGGAAGTCGGGTTTTATACTTAGAAAGGAAAGAAAGAAAAATAAATAAGCAAATAGATAAAAGAAGGGGGGTTTAGATATTTATACACATAACTTATACACATTATATTACTGACAGAAATGAACAGAGAGGCGAAATACAAAAAGAACGTGAGGGAATAAATCTTTAGTTTGACTGAAGGTTCTGACAGTATTTCTGGAAAGGTCCCCACACCTTTTGGAATTTTTTGTTTGAGTCGCAAACTTGAGTAGCGGATCTTCTCGAGGTTTAGACAGGACTTAATGTCCCTCAGCCGCCGGGTGTGGGTGGGCGGGGCAGCATCCCTCCATCTTAATAATACTGCATGACAGTGTGCGGCATTTGATTGGAGACAGGCGCACATCATCCTCTCCAGTGGTGCCAAAAAGGGCAACCAGAGGGTTGGGTTCTAGGTCAAAACTGAGGATTAGGGATAAGGTTTGGAAAACGTCCCTCCAGTATTTTTCCAGGTTAGGACACGTCCAGAACATGTGGATAAGGGAAACCTCACCTGGGTCCTGTGCACACAACACTTTTTTTTCAATAAAAAGTCTCCCAGACATTATCAGATTAGCACAGCAAATGTAAATGCTTTCCTAAATTTGATCACTGATGTTAACATGTGCGTCTGCGTAGGATTCGTGGCTGTACCATCTGTGTGTGGCAGCGGGCACCACAGTGGGGAAAGTCGGCACCGAGTTCGAACAACTGCTGGGAAAACTTTTCCAACTGGATGGAGATCCAAGTGAGTCGCACAAATGATTTCTTCTTTTTGTTGTGTCTTTGATTGTGTTTTACTAATAGCTCACTGCATTTTTCTCAAAATGCAAACATTACATGACATCACATAACGATCAGAACTGTATACAATAGTAAAAATTGCTAATGTACACAGCCCTAAATAAGATGATCTGATCATGAGATGTGTGTGTTTTTATGGATCACTACCTACTGGACGCTGTTACAAAGATGTCACAGCTCTAAATACAAATATTTTTTTTCTATTTAACATGCTGCTGGACATACTTTAGAACAGCCTCCTTAATGATTTTAGGGTGTACATATGTCTTTTCCAACTTTATTTTGCAGAGGATCTTTTACTAAAATGGCTGTCACTCAATTTGTGTTCATTATAGTTATTTTAAATATGAAGATATTTGTTTTTTGTTTGTTTTGAATGTTCTCTCTGCTTCTGTCTTTATTTTTTTTCCTTTTGTGTGGTGCACATGGTATTCTGTTCATTTGTATGACATGTGCTTATTATTGCCTTCAGCTAGTGGTCTGTCTCTTTGTCTTTCAGACTCTCAGATCTGGAGACATCCCATGTTGTGCTTCAGTAAGGAAGCTCTGTCGTCTCCTCTCACCACCCTGCCTTCACAAGCTCTGCAGACAGAGGCCGTTAAACTCTTTAAGGTGCACGCACGCACGCACACACACACACACACACACACACACACACACACACTTACACACACACACACACACACACACACTTACACATAGCATTGATTATTGATTATGCAGTTTTGTCCACAAACTCCTATGTGGACAAATAATCCTGTAATAAATCAGAAAATGTTACAGCTTACACAGTTTTACTCCATAGAATAAATGATTTAACCAGACTTTTGAGCACCGTGCTGCATATGTTTGAATGTTACTGTGGAAGCTCAAGTAAGTCTTTTTAATCTGTATTAATAAACACAACTGAAACACAAGTTTCCTGTAGCTTAAATCTTTTAAACATATATCACAAGCACTCTCTTCCTGCGTCTGTCTCTTAAACTCTAACTGTCACCTCTCCTCAGACTTGTCAGCTTTTCATCAACGTGGCCATCGATGCTCCGGCCATCGACTACCACGTCTCGCTGGCCCAGAGTGCCTTGCAGGTGTGTCAGGCCCACCCCGAGCTTCAGAACGAGTTCTTCTGCCAGCTCATTAAACAGACCCGCAGGAGGCAGCCACACGGCCACCCGGGACCCCTGCAGGTTTGCATCCTCACCACACAGTGGCAGCAGCAGCATGCATTTTTTTTTACTGGAAACGCTGACATTTGAAATAGGAAGTATAGGGTGTGGAATCATCAGGGTTCACTGAGTAAATGAATTAAAAAGAACTGCTTGGAAAAAACATGGACCCAGTCAGTTTAAAAGCATTTCAGTCTCTGTGGCTAAGGAGAGCCTTGTCTCTCTTATGTTGCTATGATTTTAGTAGTCCTGTCAAAAAAAAAGGCATTTGCATGTACACCTGCAACGCTCATCCACTGTCGCCCTGTAGTCATGTGATCTTCCATATCCAATAACCAGATATACCGGTAACACCAGCAGAGGGCAAAGACTACCTGTCAGTTTCAAAACCTCATGCAAAGCATGATTATGTCTCAGCCAGCTACAGGCGTTAGAGACAACAGAATGAGTCACAACACAATCCAGTCACTCCTTTGTGATAGTGGACATGAATAAACTCAGTGTTGCTCATCAACAGGATCAAAACAATTGTGGGCAAACTGTTTCATGGTGAAACAGTATGTAAGAAGGAGAGGTTGCAGTTTTTCAGTCTGTCTCTTACGTGCTGCACTCAGGCTTCTGCTGCTTTCTGCACAGATTCTCTGTCTCATGTTAATATATGAGTTGGTGTGTTTGTATGTCATTCTTTAGGGCTGGCAGTTTCTAGCCTTGTGTGTGGGCCTGTTTCTGCCTCAGCACCCCTTCCTCTGGCTGCTCCAGGCTCACCTCAAAAGACACGGGGACTCCAGGTGAGAAAACATCAGGGGCCCGGACATTAGCACGAAGACCCAAGGCACAACATTTAACAAGGGACAAGATAACTGTCAGTCAATGAACTGAAAGTTTGGAGCTTGAAAGACGTGGGTGTTTACCAGTCAGGGAAGTTCTACCTAAAGATGCTATTGAGAAAAGAAGGATCCAGTATTTCTGAGGACTAAAAGTCAGGATATCTCTGCTTTTGCTGCTTTGATTCAACAACTCTTTTTAAAATGTGTCTCCTATGAGTCTCCCAACTACAGTATATCGGTCTTTGAAGAAAGTACAACATAAACCTAGGTATATGGTCATTTAGTGAACACAGTAATGTTCACATTGATTTTCACAAGTTTCTAAATTGCAGTTTCTTTGACCGTTGAAGAAGTTTTAAGGTGCTCTGAGTGAATTCCAATTACGATGTATATTATATAGCACTGTATCACTGTCTCCCTGTTGTTCTCAGGACTGAGGTGGGTAAGTATGCCATCTACTGCCAGCGCTCTATGGAGCGGACCCAGCAGAAGGGCGAGAGGCAGGCCAGGCCGTCCCGTATGGAGATCCTGTCGATCCTACTGAGGAATCCCTATCATCACTCCCTGCCATTCAGCGTCCCTGTTCACTTCCTCAATAACACCTACCAGGTATTAACACACCACACAGGAAGACAGATAATAAAAATCAGCAAGACACAGAGTGAAGCCCGCGGAGCTGGTTCATGCTAACAGTGTGAATCTTGCTGCTCCATTCTCACATCAAAGCCTGAAGTCACACACAGTTTACACATATCCAACGGTGTGTTTAAACTGTCATGCACATGCTCACTCCACTGCTTCACTGCTCCACCCCACCGTCTACCTGTACGCTCTGTTTGTTTTTGTTACTCCCTGCTGCAGGAAGGGATGACATCATAGCCTAGATGCCTAGTACCAGCTCTGGACTTCTATAAGATATATAAATCTGTTTCACCACGTGTCTGACTAAAACACAGTGATGAAGAAAATATTGCCACACGTATATTCTTTCATAGCCAATTTCAAGTTTGAAAGTGGCAGAGTACATGGAATCAGGTTTTAGATATATGTCGTTACAGGTTGGCTCCACAGTCCCAATATGTGATGACCACAATATACAGTGACATGAGGCATTATAGATTCAGTCCACGTGATAAACTCTTGAAAAGAGAGTACACAGTATACTCATAAAGGTTTTAACATGTCCCCCTTTGGATGAATTGTAATAACTTTGTTGATCCCTAAACTTATCTTCTAGCACCGTCATCAGTCTTCCGGAAACCCAAATATGACATTTATAGTTAGCAACATTTGACATACTATTGAAGTAGTTCTGCCAAAAGCAAAATAATAATGGAGAAGAATAGAACATATGGGTTAGAAGAATAATTTGGTGTATGACCAAATACCTGCAAACCTCATGAGATTCCTATCAGCCTCAGCTGTACTTTGTATTTAGTTCTAAGTAGCAAATACTAGCATGCTAATGCTCTAAGCTGAACACGGTAAACATCATACCTGCTAAACATTAAGATGTTAGCATTGTCATTTTGAGAATGCTGGCATTTAGCTTAAAGCACCACAGTGCCTCAGAGAGCTGCTTCTTGTTAGATGATGAAATTACAGGAAATGATTCTCTCTTATTGTCATGCATGTAAGTGTAGTTATCAATATGTTTAAGATGTGTCTCTATATTACAGACAATCTCTGCATGTATGTGCTATGTGATATATAGGGGAAAAATAATTTGCAAAAAAATTGCAACATGGGTATTTCCTGTCGAACGCCATTCAAAGTTGAAAAATTAGTTAAACTATTTAGGAATCTTTTGCTATCTGAGCTTAGCTTTGATCATTTTTTACACTAAGTGGTTAAACATGATAGCTTTTCAAAAGCAAGAAGGAGTTTAACTGTCATGATCGCTTTCATCTCTGTCATGTTGTCTTCTGCCTTTAATTCCATCTCCACAGGTGGTGAGCTTCGATGCTTCGACCACGGTGGACGAGTTCCAGTGTCGCCTCAACCAGGACAGCGGCATGAGGAAAACGGGGCTATCTGGTTTCAGCCTGTACACTGATGACCCTACTGGACGAGAGCTGGAACACTGCCTGCAAGGAGGCATCAAGGTGCATCTTTTATTCATGTGATGAAGACACAAAGTGTTACATTTCTTAACACTTAGCGCAAATCTGTCTTTTTCATATCGTCTGCAGATTTGTGACATTATCTCCAAATGGGAGCAAGCCTCTAAGGAGCAGCACACTGGCAAGTCTGAAAACACCAGGACGGTCCGCCTCACCTACAAGAACAGGTAGAGGAGGATCTGACCGGCCCTGTGGTGGCAAATCACAACAGATTTTACATTCATATATACGAACGCCAGGCTCATTTAAGTCCAAAACCTTAAAATTCCTAGGCCACAAAATCTATCTGGGAATTTTGATAACGATCCACACAGGAATACAGCGAAATGTATATTTAATTCATTTATTCTAATGCATGTCAATGCAATGCTATATTATTTTTTCAGCTCCACTGTAGCAGAGACCAAATGGTTCTACTCTTTAGAAATACAACACAAACAAACCAAGGAAGTTCAGTAATGTTTCATCCATCTATCATCCCTGTCTGTGTTTTCTTCTTCTCTCCCTCATTCTCTCTTTCTCTTCGCTTCTGTTTCACTTTTACTATCTCTGTCTTTACCTTTCCATCCCCAGGCTGTACTTCTCTCTCCAGGTCAGAGGGGAGTCAGAGAGGGAGAGGTTGCTGCTGGCTTATCAGACTAACGAGGCCATCGTAGCGGGACACTTCCCTGTCAACAAGGAACTGGCTCTGGAAATGGCTGCCCTGCTGGCCCAGGTCTGAAAGTTTAAGTTTTTTTGCTTACATTTGTATTTCTCTTTTTAATGTGAACAGTATGTCCTGGCTTTAATGGAAGAAGCTGCAAGCAGTACAAACAACTCGTGGATAGTTTGTCTCTAATGCACATACAGTATTTCTTCTGTGCTTCTAATACATGTTTTGTAATGTAAAAAAGTGACAAATATTTCACGTGTTGCTGTTGTTTGGTAGACCAGACCCTACCCTAAAAACCAATACAGTTATGTGTGTGTGTTGAGGTGGAGTTTGGGGATTTTGAGCGTCCCTTCTCTGCTCCTGGATCAGCCCAGACCAAGTCTAACCAAACCCTGAAACAGGTTCTGGACAGATTTTACCCCAAACATTACCGCAGGACCACATCTGAGGAGCAGCTCAGGTACCAGAACACACTGAAAACTAGCTATGATTCAGCCTACACACATGTCCTACTTTCACATGTATGTATCTGTTTATTTAGTTGGCTACCTGTTATAGATATTGTCTCTCTTTTCTATGTTAACTCAGTTATATTTTCAAAATGGACACTGTTGCCATCATAGATTCTGGTAATCAAATTATTATGATGGACGTATTGTCCCCCCCCCCAGACAACTGCTGCAGCGTCTCTCTGCCCGCTGGGCCTCCCTCAGGGGTCGAAGTTCATCAGAGTGCATCAGGATCTACCTGACCGTTGCCAGAAAGTGGCCTTTCTTTGGGGCCAAATTATTTGAAGCAGAGGTAAGTGAACTGTAATCTCTTGTAAATTAAAGTAATCTTATCATCAGCCTAGATATAAACAGCATTACAAAATAGTGTTATTTGCACTCACATTAAAAACACAATACAGTGTTGAACTAATAAAGACCAGCATAGAACTGGCTAAATAAACTCCCGGTGTACAGAAAAGAGAAAGGAAAGAAATACAACTGTACAACGTGGGTGGGGTTTCCATTTTTTGGCGGGTCAGTGATAAAACATACAGTGACGTCAGTGATGTGTTCACAGTGGTGTACAGTACAGGCTGCAGGATTGAATTACAGTGATTAATGCTTGGAAATTGTCTTTAAGTCACCATCAGTACTGTATAGGAATTGTAGTCCACTATCATATTTTTAATAGACTCCATCCATCACATACAGTATATCCACTTCCTGTGTCTCCAGTTCGCTGAGGATCAAGAGCAGGGGCATTGATGTATGTTTATATAGCATACTGTTTGTATTTACTCCCAGTAAATCATACTGTAGTATATTATGACAATGTGTTTGTTTCTCTCTCTGTTTTCAGTCCATCACTCCCTCTCCAGAGCAGGGTGGACGTGTCTGGCTGGCAGTGCACGAAGATGGTATCACCGTTCTGGAGCACAACTCTGTTGTAAGCATCTCTGGTGTATCTCCCTGCAGCTGTCCAGACATGATCTCTTCAGTCTGTTTCCCTGATGCCCACCTTAGATTGGCTCCAACAACCTGGAGATCCCAGTGACTAAAATCACTTGTTTCTATAATTTAGCTCAATTAATTAACACAGAACTGACTAGCTTTACCTGATTTTTGAAATGCACGTCTCATTAGTTGGACTAAGATGTGGAAACTTACAACTCAAAATGCTGATAAGTGAAACCTGCTGTTACTTGCTCACATAGTAAAAAATTAGGTCACAAATGAAGATGTAAACAAGAATATATGGGGGATAGTACCATATATGTAGGTCTCAAAAGCATCACATGAACTGTGTTGCTGCATTGTTTTCTATCTTCTTTATCAGATAAGAGTCATTGTCATAACACGGGTATCTATGCATCTGTGTGTTCAGAAACCGCTGGTGTCCCATTCCTACAAGAACCTGATGACGTTTGGAGGCTGCAAACAGGACTTCATGCTGGTTGTGGGACAGAGCACCAGTGCCAACACAAGCAAAGATAAACCTACAGAGAAGCATGTGTTTGCTTTGGACGCCTCCAAGGTTAGTGAGAGATCAGTCCGAGGTTTTCACTTCACACACTCAAGTAGGGTTTACCAGTATATGGGCCGCCTTTCATCCACCTTCTGCATGACCGTTTGACGCAGTCTGATTGAGTCTAAATTGTAGAGCTGATCAGAAATGCCCACATTGTTTGGAAAATGTGTCACAAGCAAACCCTGCTTCACATAAATGAAAAAAACAAAACACGAATACATTCAAATATAACACAATACTGCCAACAGCTGCAATTCATTTCACTGCATAGTATTACGTGTCTGACATCACAGGTACAAACACGTGTTCACACATCTATCAACCTAGTGCCAGCCGTAGAACAGTGTAATCACTGACATTTAGAGTTAGACGAGCAGATCTGGAGCCAGGAGACAGTTAGCTTAGTTTAGCCAGGCTAGCTGTTTCCCCCTGTTTCCAGTCTTGGTGCTAAGCTAACTGGCTGCTGGTTCTAGTTTCACACTGAACAGTCAGCACTTTCCTGCTATCAAATTCAAACTCAAATAAGATCAGACACCTATATTGCCAAAGCAGTACAGAAATACAATATAATAAAGGCATTAAATAACAATGACATAAAATTCAACTTATGAACATACAGGACAGAAAAGTTGTCCATAATGTTTGGAAGGAATGACATCATTATCATGATTAGCTGAAACAAAAATAATGAGGATCTCGGAGTGACTCGTGCATAGAGACACCATGCGCGCACACACTGACATCCCTTTCTGGCTTTGTTTTGTCAACAGATCAGGGAGCTCACCCTCCTCATCTCCAGTTACGTCAACAGTGCTCATCAGCAGAAGGCCGCCGCCCACCACCTCTCTGCCCCGGCTCTGATGGTGGCCCAGCCCGTCAGCCTGAAGAGCAAAGAGCTGAGGAGCAAATCCCCTCCGGCACTGGGACGCCCCAGCAAGACCCCCACGCTGCTGTGACGGCATGAAGATCTCCCGCCCTGATCTCTCTGACAAATATTCCCTGTACTGAGCTGCCTTTTAGCTGGTTTAAATTTGAAAATGAAGGATTTATTTACAGCTGCACTAGGACCGATCCCGTTGTCATACAGCCCTTCTATCTTATCAGTCCTGTAGATCTGTCTCATTGGGCCAGATTAATTCCTGGCATGTGGAATGGTCGCTTCTCTGCCTACTGTAAATGATAAATACTGTCTCCCTAAACCATGGGCGCTCCATCCAGACAAGGTTGGACTCCTGTCCCTCTCATCTGTTTGATTTGATATCACAGACCAGCTGAGGTTGCAGCCGTTTACTGATATCATCATACAGGATTTCTGGAAGTTGGTGTCCTTTAATTTTAAGCAGTTAACTCCTGAAAGGTGACTTTGTGCCTTCCTCACAGAACACGTGGGATTTGGGGCTGAAACTGGAGGAGGCTAAGAGGCTATGCTTAACGTTCTCCAAGGACATTTTTGTGTCTCCCTGTGTTGCTTTCATGTGCTGACTCCAAAGAGAAAAAACCAACACTATTTATTGACAGACTGAGCTAGCGTTCTAATGTCTCATCAATCTATCAGTGCTGTGTGGTACATTTCCTTTTGTAAAGATGCTGTTTGAAGTACATTTTTGTATTCCCGCCTTACAAAATATGCAGAAGAGGTAATGACGCTTTGTTAAGGAATCATTTAGAAGGTATTTTTGTATGTTTCTCTGTGCTCCTGTAGGACACAATCACTCTACCAGGAACTAAAACCCTTAGTGTTAGATCTTGTTGTATAATGAAGGACACTGAACATTATGATGAAAGCAGGAGGCAATAACAGGTAACCAGACTGCAGCTGAAGGTTAAAAAGAAGTTAAAATAAACGTAAACCAGCTGCAGTGAAAATGTACGTATCCTATTTACAATGCAATAGGTGTGACTGGTGAGCTGTAGAACCAGTTTGGACCATGTGTGCTCTCAGTTACTGAATAGCCAGGAGAGTGGTGAAACTTTAATCAGGCACAAATACTTCCAAGCCTTTCTGGTGGAGTGAATAAGTGAAATCAGCAAGAGGCCCCCACTCTGCATTTTATATGACATGATCGCTTAGAGAAGCAACGCAGGGTAAGGTTAGGGTAAGGGAAGGGAAATCAACCCTGTGTTTATGTATGCTCATTTAGAGGAAGATGGTAAGGGGATGTGACAAATGTTGAGTGAACAGGTTGGTGGAAATGTATGGTGGTTGCTGAAGGGGTTAAAGAGAAATGCAGTGTTCTCTGTTCTGTTTGTTCCCTCGCGTGACACCGAATGTGAAGGTATTTTAATGAAGCAACCGGATCAGATACATAGCGACCTATGTTACCTAAAGGTGAACTGGAAAAACAGGACAGTTTTTATGTAAGGTACTTTAAAAAGAGATGATTTTCCTTCCCAGTATTATCTTACGCCTGTATATGGTGAGTATTGTCAGGAGTTATATTTATTTGTCATACAAAATAATCATTCTTGGAATAAGTGTTATGGTATTGTACAAGTTGAATGCTTGAATAAACTAAACTACAGCAAACAAGTTCCTGGTTTCACTGAGTGTATAAAACCCCGGAGACAAGCTGCTTCTTCAGTCATTTATATAAATAATCCATGCCCTCTGGGAAGCCATACAAATCCATAGAAACCATAACAGTCACTCATTTTTTCCTATTTCAGTTTCTCTCCCCACAAAACTACCTTCCAGCTGCCACATTGGTGCGACTGGAACTGACGTGCTGATACCTGCAACAGGTGCCTGACGGCAAGTGACACACCCTCATTCCTGTAGTCTTTCACAGAAGAGAGAGAGGGGAGGGGGGAGGGGGTATATGATACCCAACCTGTCTGAACTAGTTAGAGACATGCTATTGTCCCTGTGTTGCTATGGAGACGAAGGGGGGGAGGGCTCACGGGAGAAAAACTGGGCGAGGCAAGGGAACTAAGACACAGACAAATGATTAATGTTAATACTCTGCCGGCTCATTATGTGCTTTATCAAAAGTCTAGAAATTGAGGAGAATCAAACAGGAAGTCCATATTCATTCTGGCAAATCAAATGTATTGCTAATATGTACTTTCAAAGTAAAGTTCAACATGTAAAATATATTGCATTCATAATCAGCTATCAGGCTGTTAACAGCTATTTTTGTATTGCCTTCGAGTCGCTTGACAAATAAAGACTAAACCTTCAGTGGGACTTCACTGTGACAAAGGTTGAACAGGGACTACCTCCTAAAGTGCTAGTCTCAGCTAGAGCACTGTGATCATGTTGGGACAGGATACCCAGTGAGTTTTACCTCCATAGTTTCATTTACATTTCAGTTCAGTGCAACACAACACCTGTTTCCAGTTTGTTGTGTTGTGAATAAAGGCTCCTGCAGTGTTGCTTTAAGTCCCTCTAAACTCTAGTCTCTCAGTATTTGTTGTGTACATACTGCATGCGTTTGTTTATGAGTGAGCCAGAACCTGACCGACAGGTTGAACACAATACCAAACAGTTTCAGAGATTTAGCTAGAAATGACTAACCACCTCCCTTTACACTAACAGGTGTTGTCATATAGCAAGGAAGTCTCAGCCAACCAGTATCGCCCAATACATGAACACACTCATACTCCAGTCTCAGCTCAAACCCAACATCTTTCATTACAAAACACAGGCTGAGGAGAAATGATCAACTGGTGTATTTTCTGTCAGAACATCAAGGAGAATTCATGCTATAAAAGTGATCTGTGTAAATAAGGGTTTAAGTTTCCTTTCAAAAGAAACACAGGACAGTGACACATTCAAAGCAGAGCTGCCACGCCTGTTGAAAAAAACTCACCTGGGTAGGAAACCTCCATTCAACCTGCCCCATGTAAACAAAAGGCTTAATACAATCCACCATTATCAAAGCAGCCATCTTATATGCGAGACAATGGGAGGTTTGAAGTTTCTGAGACTCTTAACCAACCCAACAGTGTTTGTGTTGACTTCATCAGGTTTGATACTCAGAACACTTTTGACCATGTTTTAAAACTAGAAAAGCAGAACAGCAAAATGCAAATGTTGGCCACAGTGGCTTCCTGTGGCTGTAATCTTCCACTGTGAACAAGGCGCCAAGTCTCTCAGACAACACACTCTACTGACAAACCTAATACAAAAAGAAACCAGCACCACAATAAGAGTCTTTTAAAACATTTATTATTAAAAACAATCCAACAAACACACATTAGTAAGAAAGAAACTGTACAATCTATGATGTGGAATTTAATCCATTCAACAAGTTCTAACATTAAAATGCGGCATGTGCCAAGTATGTTTTAAAAAGCACAGTTCTTTATGGCATATAGATTGGATGATGCAGTAAGACTTTACACAATTTATAAATAAATGCCATCAACATTAAAAAAAAAAAAAAAAAAGAAAAAATTAAAAAATCAAGTTGATTGTTCCTTTTCAATCCTCAAGTAAAATGGTGAAAATGGCACACTCCCACTGCAAAAAAAAAAGTTAATCCAAAAAACAAAAACAAAGGTGATGTACAAGCTGACTCAGACTCCCGCTGCAATGAAGATTTACATGGCCTCCATCTCTCTTTGCTGAATTATAAAATCAAGAACAGACAAAAACAGGTTGTTAAACAGCAGCTCTATGGTGCAAACAGTTTTACACAGATTTTTATTTTATTTTTTATTTTTTTAAGTGTCAAATCAAAGTTACAGGAAGTTAATCTCACCTGGGCTTTGTTGTACCGCTGACTCTGTCGCTTTCTGGCGAAGAACTGCACACACAAAAGAAAATTAGGACTCAGACCAATAGCTCATGTCAAAGCAGTGACTTACAGGTTAAAAAGAAAATCTACACTGGCTTAAGCCGAGTAAATGACACACAGTTAGCACTCACCAGCACCAGCAGGCCGGCAACCACAGCCAGCACCACCACCACGATGACGGCGATGATCCCACCGGACAGGTTCTTCATGGTGAAAGTCGGGGCCTCCTCGTCCACATAGTACACCAGGATGTTCTCCATCTCCAGGTTCTGGTTGCCTACAACTGGCATAAACTTGTCCTGGTTCTTGAACAGGGGCAGCACCTTCACCTGTAGGAGGAGGGGGGGGGGGATGATGAAAATGATAGGGTCAGTCAATGGGCCATTCTTATGATAGATAGATAGATATAAACTGCTTCAACATACATCTTTCTCCATGTAGTAGGCCATCTGGGTCAGGTCACTCTTGCGCTCTCCCTTTTCTTTCTTCACATCCACCACAATCATGCGGGCATCAGGGTCATACTGCAGGATGACAGACAGGACGCTTTGTTAGTCAGTTACTGGGCTATTTTTGTAATGCTGTTCTGAAAATGAAATATATTATGCAGCAATGTGACCACAATGCATGCTTTTTTATCAAATTGGACACTCACCTGGACTTGATCCACCAAGGTCTTGTTAAAGTTTAAATAACGTTTGTTAATGGCGTCCGCAATGGCACTATATTAAGGCAAGAAATTACAATTATGAAACATTGAAACTCTGATGGGAACAATGTGGTTTTGCTTTTAAAAAGGGCTGTTAAATATACTTACGGCTTCAAACTGTTGGCATCCACTGAGCCGTTCACTGGTTTGTGTGTCAGTTGAAGACGGACCCAGCTGGAGAAAAATGAGACAAAAGGTTAACATTTCAACTATTCACCCCAATACCAGTCCTCCACACTGATGGATGAAATTACTTACTGGGTCTCCACCAGCTTGTCACACTTGAGATTCTTGTCTCCCTTGTCAGTTCGCCGAACGCCAGCACTGTTGACACACCAGCACTCCTCTGTGTTGTTGCACTGCTTGGCCTTGAATTTGCCGTTGCTCTCACAATCTGGGTCATAGATGCCATCGTTGTCAACAAAGGCAGTCTCCACTGGCTTTCCCCCCAATGTACGGGTGTCCTGGCCCTTTTTAGCTCTGTACATCTCAGCCTTCATCAGGAAGCACTTAGGGATCACTGAAGGTGAAACAAAAATGGCACATCATGAGCAAGAAAGAAGAAAACAACCTGCAAAGAGAAGGCTGCAGGGTAGAAAATCTACAGGCTTGATCACTACATACATCTTCTACTTACGTGTGCTGCAGTCCAGTGGTTGTTGCAGGCTGTCGCCGATCTGAAGGCTACACGTACATGGACTTCCGTCACAGTTGGCCCACTTCATAGTGGCACATGAACCTAAGCAGAGCAGAGAAACACATGGTTTTGTCATTCAGACTAAAACAAAATGAACACCATCAACATTAAAACTGTATGTGAAGTGCACATCACGTTAAGTATCACTTATATTTCAAATATCTAAAAGGTTTAACTTTTAACATCACGTGATTGTGTTTGACAATACAATTGGACAAAGGAATGATGCAGTATGATTTAATTAAGACTCTAAAGAAACAGCCAAAATGTAGGCAAAATGTATCATAGGCTTAGTGCAACCCTGTTTTATGTCAAGGATTTATTGTCTGTTGTATGGCCCTTTAAACAAAAGGGGCCAAGTACAGCAGGTAGACTAGCAGGTTTATGTAACACCTGGGCGTTGGTTTCTTCAAACAGACAAGTCCCCAAAGAGCGGAACAAATCCTCCCAACCCCCACTCAGCGTTTGATATTCAAACAGCTTTTAGTCGCACTTTTCCCCCCCATCTTTAATCGCTAATTAAGTCACTTTATATGAGCAAACATTACACTGGAGCCAAGATAGGTGATTAGAGATCAATTACAGCCTGTTGGAACACACCGCATAAAAAAGGTAACATCTCAACTTATTATTCCTGTTTTGTGACTAAACCTATTCAAGTACTGAGAAAACGTTCATGAAATGAAAATATCATATTAACCTATATGTCTAGCACAAACTGCGTTGTAAGACATTTTTAGCCTAATAAAGTTTAACAAACTCAACTACTTACAGCTTTGAGCTGAGGCTCCTGCCGCGAAGGCAACGAGAACGAGAGCAATCCAAACTTTCATGATGAAATTAATAAAACCAAAACGAGTTACTGAAGAAAAAGTTTCCCCTGATCGCTTCCTATCCGTCCGTCGTCCACTGAAGTCAAAGCTGGAGTAAATGGCGCCCGCGCACACAAGGCTTCCTTTTTCTCCCCGCAGGTGTGTCCTGGTCAAACCTGTTTGGAGAGAAATTCAACGAGCGCGCACAAAAAGGTAAGGGCTGAAAACAGCACGAGCACCACCACCACAGAGAAGTTATTATGTAGAGCCGATTATTGATTATGTTGTTGGCCAACTGATAGCGAGCTGGTATGAAGTAAATTTATAAGACAAGTAGTCTCATGACGTCACTCTAATTTGCATTGTCGATGAAGAAATTGGGAGTGGTTAGTCAAACGCACCTTTTTTCCGGTATACCATATTTGGTCTCTCGCGCTCTCTGTTGACATACTTTGTTTTTTCGTCAAGAAATCTTAATGTCCACCATTTTCTGTCATATATTGATTAAAATAGACCCCACTGAAAGTAAATCTCTACTTTTCTATTAAACAGTACTTTTGTGTTTCATTTTCTACAGACCATATTCTGCCTCGTTCAATTATCATTGTAAAACTGTGTCTTATTCTGTAGGCTGCGGTTTTAAAGTGGCCTTAATACTTAAAGAACCAATATCATATTCCTGTAGGATGTTACTTATCACCAATTATAGTGGCTTTTTGTGTGTTAAAGTCTTTATATATTCTATTGTACCATTGTAATATGCCTGTAGGATGTTATACATCACTTTAGACAGTTTATAGTGACTTATGTAATTGAATTCATATATTCGCAATATATTATATTGTAGTATTATAATATTACTGTATGATATATTAGCTATTTGTATTTGATCAATTTGTAGAAGGTACAGCTATTAGACGTCATATATCAAATTCTGTGCTACATTCAAATCATTTAGCTGTGTCCAAAGTTGTGTGTTCTTGTTCATATTTTATACCATACACCTAAAATATCCCAATATGTGCACAAAATGCATAGCGTTTAAGCGTATAAGTCAACTGGTAAACAGAGAAACACTGTGTGGCGTGATGACATCACCAACTGTCCGAGCAGGTATCTGACAAGACAGAAACCAGAGGTTGGGAAAACATTTCTCAGTGAGTCACTTTCTGTTGGATGACACAGCTGAGTCACAGCCTCAGGTCTCATAGAGATGATTTATCTGAGATGTATTCTCACAAGCAGTGCACCCAATATTTTTCTCCTTGCTCATTAGTTTGCCGTCAGTCAACAATCAAGTGGGCAATACAGACAAGTAAACAGAAGACGCCCACCCTGCGGACTTGAGGAGAATGGTATGAGTGTAACTTAGCAGGGGCGGTCCTAGCCGACACAGAGAATTCCCTAGCAGCAACTGAGGAAGCGCCTAGTACGCATGTGTGCAACACTGAGGTGCAAATAATAAAAAAAAAAGAAAAGAAGAAGAGCTACCACACCTGAAATGTTTTCCCAGAATGTCTGATTTTGCAAAGACATGTGAGGCACACGATTTTAGACAGATTATTCTCATTCGCAACTGTCATTGTTCCTCTCTTTCTATCGTTTCTGTAAGTGTAAGCGAGTGGATGTAGTCTCTTGAACTGTAATAGCCTAGTCTTTAATTATCAGCTTTTGAAAAGCTGTTGGAATATGACTTCCTGAAGCCTCTGCTGGTAACAGGCAGTTACTACGCCACATTTTACCAGCTTTTCAAGATTTTTTGCAGCTTTCTGTCTGCCACTGAAGACACCAGGAAGGAGCATATTAAGAACTGTTTTAAAGAAATAGTTTGACATATTAAGAAATGTGTTTACCACCATGTTTTCACCATGAGGTTGCCAGGTTGCCAATAAGATATAACATGTTAATTAGTGAGCTTTAAAAATGTTAGTAGGCAGATTTTTTTTATCTTCAGCAGACCCAGGCTAGCTCTTCCTGCTGTTTTCAATCTTTATGCTAAGCTAAGGTAACCATCTGCTACCTAATACCTGACCAGATAGAGTGGTGTCAGTCTTCTTATCTAACGCTCAGCAAGAAAGTGAAAAAGTGTATTTCTCAAAATGTCGGACTATGCCTGTAAAGAGATGAAGTCTATCACAAAGCATGTCACAAGTCTTCGATATTGTACACAGACTGGAATATCAATACTAAATATTGTAGATCTTGTCAGATTAAACTTCAATAAAAGATCTTCATCACCAGACCTCTTTCATCACAACTATATGTATTGTTTATTTGAAGTCAGCTGTGAGAGGTAGAAATGTGGAAAAGTGTCATAATATAATAATGTCATAATTCAGTATGTGTGTTGTATTTTGTATTTGCAGGCTTTCAGCCAGGGAGAAAACAAATTAATTAACACACTGAGTTTCTTTATTTAGTGTGGAATGCATCTGGTACTGATTGATAAGCACAAACGTTCCTTTACTCCAATAAATTCCCTTATTTGAGCCTGAGGACAGAACTGTCACATTCGGTGTTACACCTCTTCCTCATGAGTTCGTAGATGTACCACACATGTTCCAGGAAAGCTTTTTTTTATCTGCCTGCGTACCTCACCTGTCACATATGTCACTGCAGTGTGTGGACATGAACATGTAATCCTCTCTAAAGAATTAGCATCCACATTGGAGCAGTAATATTAGTTTTCCTTTGTGTGACCTGTCACAGCATGAGGCTAGCAGAAAGTTTAAGCAACACTACTGTAATCCCATACTTCTCATCACAGTGCCTCTGGTCTCCTCCAACACATCGCTCCAAAATACGTAACACAGCAAAAGTAGCTAATTTAGGCTATTTCAGTGGTGTGACTACCAGGCTAGCAGAGGGGTTAATCATCTTGGAATAATGCACAAACACTCCCAAGTCAGAATAACAGGAGGTTTTCCTTTTCCTCCCATTCTGCAGACATTTCATGCAGCAAATGATACAGCAAGAGAACAGCTCACAATACATACTAAAGTACTTATAAACCTTTCCTTTGTGGCAAAGATAACACAGGTGTAACAAACAACCGTAATGATTGCTGTGTGTTGCATTTAGGTGAGCCAGAGCCCTGGAAGAGGTGTGTGTGCTCCCTCACTGGAATGCAGTCTTTGCTAATGTCAACAGTGACACCTGTGGTTGAAAGGCTGCTGCTGTGCCCCAAATCCACACTGTTTACTATTAATATAAAGCATACACTTTATACAACTCCTCATAGTACAGTGTTTTGGTAGTTGGAACACAAGACATGAACATACTTTATGTCTCTACAAGCACTAAACTATTTAAAATATTTATTCCTATAAGATCTTCATCACCAGACGTCTTTAATCACAACTACATGTATTGTTTATTTGAAGTCAGGTGTGAGATGTGAAATGTGGAAAAGTGTCATAATGTCATAATTCAATGTGTGTGTGATATTTTGTGTATTTTCAGACTTTCAGCCAGGGAGAAAATTATTGAACACATGGAGTTTCTTTATTTTAAGAAAAAACTTGACTAAATGATCGGCCAGTATTTTCCCATTATGAGTATAAATATCATTGTATGTGATTATTTGACACCTAGGTCCATGTACTGTCAGCTTATGATGTAGGGATGCTCTTGCTAGAATTTGCTAGGGGTGTTCTTATTTCACTGATGGCACTGATAACGATGGCTGAATTCCATTTAGCTGCTTCGGTGTTGTGCATGCTGGCTCACTGTCACGCTGTCGTGGCGTAAACTTCATTAAAACGGAGCCATGGTTAATGTTATTAGTAACTCCTCTGCTGTTGACACATGACACATCAAAATGTCTGCCTATAGTATTTACTTTGCTGATCCCCTGACTCTTCATCTAGTGCCATCGCCAGGTCAGATGTTTAAGCAGTACTACTTATGACTAAATACCTGCAAAACTCATGACATTCCCAGCAGCCTCATGCTAAATGTTAGCGTGCTAACATGCTAAACTAAGATGGTGAACATGGTAAACGTTATGCCTGCTATCTTCAGCATGCTAGTATTGTCACTGTGAGCATGTGAGCAAAGCCCCGCTGTACCTAAGCACAGGCCCACAGAGCTGCCAGCATGGCTGCAGTCTTCTTGTAAAAATCTCCGTTTTCCACTGCTGTCCTTGTCACTGCTAACTCCACTGTTGACCTGTGGAGGGAGTAGACAGAAACTCCATCATACTTGGTCTCACCAACTGTTTCTTTTCCATCTGCCAGAGAGAAGCTTCACAGGGCCAGCGTGATACACAGAAGGTCCTTCAGCTGCTTTGATCATTAGCACTTAGCACTTCCATGAACGGTGCAGAATCAACTATAAGAAATATAAAACCCAGAACATCACCATTATGACTTAAATGTCAGGTGTAACAAGGGCAAACAGCTTTACAGGGCCAAGTGATCAGATACTTTAATCTTTACAACAGACCATAAAAACAGTCCCACTTTTCCCACCTGTGGACGGAGCTCAAAAGCCAGCTCAGTATCTGTGACCGTCTTATCGCTCCAGTAGCTGCTGCCAAGGATTTATGACTCTGTGTGTCATATACTGTATACAGGTCTGAATGGCAGGTCCACCAGGTCACTGCTTGAAAAGATGCCACGATCTAATGAAATCTGAAATTAGATAGTAGAATTTGCCTTGCAATAACGGCAGGACTGAATCTTTAAAATTAGACATTTTGCTTTGTTCTATTTTATATTAATGCCATATGAATGGGTTTGCCACATAGGACAATGCGATGAATACCAATGCAAAGGATGTAGGAGTCAGGTCAGTTCACATTTATCGGATAGACTGATGCGATGATACCCAGCTATGTTTTAACAGCTTGGTGGCTCATGAAAAAAGTGGTAAGACATTTAAATGGTTTGATTAAACTCTGAAGTTCTTATAATGGTATCAGTGGTGATAGTAGCAGTGTGTAATATGATCCACATGTTTATAACATGCATCTTTCATCCAAACTGATATCTGTAACAAATACTGAAGATTTAAACAGTAAAATATCACTAGAAGGCTCCAAATCCCTTTCTCCCCGTCAAACAGGTGAATGGAAGTCGTTTTGGTGTCCCGTCTTGTCTACAGTGAGGAGGACAAACGAAGGCCTTAGGGGACTGGTCCACTTATTGTGCGAGAGCTGACACACAAGCAGAGGAATATGGGTGTTCCCCTTCCCAGAGGTTTAAGATGTCAGGGCAGTGCATGGTATGGTGAGGTGGGCCATTGTCCCGAGTCCCAGGGGTGGAGGAATCAAGACAGAGGTGGAGGAGAAGGGGGAAGGGGCTGCTTGAGGACAGAGGTTCGACTCTGCGGAGAAAGGCAAAGAGAGGTACAGAGATCCAGAGAAGGGGAGTTTGCACTTTGTCCCCCATGAAAGACTCAAAGAGCTCTAGGAGAAGGGGAAATATGCGGTGAGTGATCTCTGCTATTGTATTCTGTGCTTTTCATTTTACGTCTTTCTTGTTTATGTCCGTGGGTCTTCTTTTAGTGGTGGCTGTTATGGCTCTTTATAGTTGCCAAAATTCATCTGTGAAGTTATCATTAATCCATTTCATGTGACACTGACCCAAATTTTAAATTTGTTTCATGGTCAGTTTTATGATTAAAGGATAAAGGCTTTATTTGGATGCAAATTTTTCATTGCTATATAAATCAGTTCATGACATATTTTTGTCAGTATAACACTGTGTTAAGTTTAACCTAAAACGTGTAATTTTGTACTACTGATATGATTTGTTATTCAGTGTTCACCATGTAATAGTTCTTTTTTTAAAGATTTGTTTTTAAGTTAATAAGGTTTTAATTCTCATGAACAATTGTCTAGTACAAATTCCTTTTATTTGTTCTATTTACTGATATATTGATTTGTTCATTAACTGAATGTACTTATTTAATTTTTCCCTCTAGTAATTTAGTGGTGATTTAGTAATGAATTGTTTTATAATTCCCTCTATTACATTTATGTATTAATGAGTCAAACTGAATTCACTCATGTGCAATGAAGGTCTGGCCAAAATGGCAGCAGGATATTTAGGTATAGATTGAATTTATAATTAAAATGAAAAAAAAAATAATAAAGAGAATAGATATATGTAGATAGAGTACTTTATTAATCCCAAAGGGAAACTGCAGAGTTACAGCAGCCAAGTCACATAAATACAAAGACAAATTTGGTAGATAAGAAACAATAAAAATACAATAAAAATCCAAATAATATAATAAAATAAAAGCTGAGAATGGAGCCTAAAAGCAGGACCGTACTGGCTACAGCCAGGAGATAGTTAGCTTAGCTTAGCATTAAGACTGGAAGCTGTTAACTGCTAGCCAGGCTGTGTAACAAAATCCACCTACCAGCACCTTTAACGCTCACCAATTAACACGCTTTATCTTGTTTAACCTGTAGGCCTACATTAAACTGAACTGCAAAAATGAAATGGTTTTAGGGAGGGTGATGTGCCAGACTATTCCTTAGCCTGGGTGTAATGGTTTCAGCAAATTCAAGAAGTCACTGCGCCCTGTGAAACCACAAACTGTCGTTTTTACACTTTGGTTTTTGTACGTGATACAGACATGTTAATTAGAAAGCCATAGCGTTGCTGGTAGGCAAATTTTCTTTACGGGTTCTTTGGACAGAGCCAGGCTGTTTCCCCCTGTTTCCAGTCTTAAAGCTAAGCTATATGCTAACTGGCGTCTGGCTGTAGCTTCATGTTTAACAGACAGATATGAGAGTGGTATCAATCTTCTCATCCAACTCTCGGCAAAAAAGAAAATAGGCATATTTCCCAAAATGCTAAACTACTTTGTTAAAATAGAATTAACTGTATAGAATATATTTACACTCACAGGAAGAGAATTAATAATAGATGAGTTCAGTTTAGGGACAAGCTGAGTGTTAAAGAGTAAAATAGAAAATAACAGAGTTCTGAAAGCATCAGTGTTTAAAAAAAAACAATGGATATTTTCTGGTGCACTATAATGTCACAAAACAATAACCATTTCCTCACTTCAAATATTTTCTTAAGACTATTTTTAGTTTTCTTAAGTGTTGCTGATGGTGATGGACTTTGTGGCAGCTGTCATACCCATCTCTGTCCTAGCTGCAGTCCCTCAGGGAGGCTTGATATGATTTACAGTAGTTATGCATCTATGTAATGGGAGTCTGCCTCAGTACTCTCACTGTCCATCCAGAGCCCTCCCACACAATAGCCCTATATGCCCTGGAGGGAATACTAACATTTAGATGGTAACCGAAGCAGAACAAACAGGGATTGTTGTCATTCTTATAATTCAGCTAAACTACTTAATTGAGTCATTGGCTTTAAACATATTGGGGTGACTGACAGACCTGCATAGAGCCCTCTGGTGTGTCTGATCGGACATCAGGTAAGCCAAAACACCTCGAATACAACTTTATTTCAGTCTTCCTCAATGACTGTAGTGGTGTCTGGAAATATTTTAGACTTCTGAAAAAGGGGTGAAAAATACTCCAATCAGCTTATGCAGCATAGTTCAAGTGTTCTTAAATGATATGATTAGACCTTGGATCCCATAGTGCTCACTCACAAACCTGTGTGAGCTCAATGGGACATTTTTCAAAGTGTTAATATCCAATCTAACATCTATTTTTATTGGCTAAATTGGGTACATCAAACACTTAAAAGTTATTTAAAATGTCACATTTGTTATGAGGTGAAATTTGACTTTACCATTTACATTTACCACTTTATTTGGGCATTCAAGCATGCTGTACCACTGTTTGCTGCAGTGACTGTTAGTGGCACAGAGCAACTGTACATATTGAACAAGAGCAATCATTTGGTTTTAGAAAACTTGAGCCATTTTATGTTCTTTGAAAATTTACAATTTTTACTAATGTAAAGTTAAGAGAATGAGGACTTTTTAAATTTCTTTTTAGTAGTAGATTAAACTGGGATATATTAAATTAAAAAAAAGAAAACATGTAAATCAAATAACATTTTAATGCAGGTTTTACAGACTGTGTTCATGGAGCCTCTATCATATTGGCAGTGAATGATATGGATGATGAATAACCAGTATTTAATGAATGACAAAAATTTAAAATTAGATAGGCCTAAATATGGTGTTGAATTGAGTAAAATAAAATATTAACTACATCAACAAACTTTATCTGGTTGGAATCATTTGCGATGTTGGATAAGCAAGTGAAGAATGACAGTAAATGACCTCTTTGGGTGGTGAGTAAGGATAAGACAATAGATCTATTTGTGTTACATTAGCCGTAAGAAAAGACACCCAACCATTGTTCAGTGGGATGAAAGTAGGCTGTGGAAACACAAAGTACAGTAAGAAAGGTAACACATACTTTGCAATTAGGTCAAATCAAGACTTTATTTCCTACTTCAAGAACAGAGCTGGATGACATTTCAGACTTAATTTGATACATGGGTACATAATCCTCAGAACGGAAGCCACTGCATGTTTAGAATTAGATGCTTTGTTTTTGATTTAAAAAAGTGCTACAACAACCGCAAAGTGGGTGAAACTCATGTCTCCTTATCTTCCCAAGGATTTAATCCGTCTTCTCTATTGTACACCCTTATCTCTCTTGTACCTATTAAAAAAGATGAAAAATACCAAGTATGTAGAATGCCCACTATGTTTATGAACAACAGAGAGGTGTATTACGCTAACCGTTGATGGCCGTTAGATTCTCATGATTTTCTTTTCTTTGCCCTCACAGGTTTCCACTCCTGTGGCTGATGAGTCTATCTGCAGTGCTGGAATACTGCTGTGCAGGTATCTTACCTTCAATGAAACTATCATTTCTGTTTTTACCCAACACACAGCCAATAGACACCAAATTACAAATGCTCCCTAAACATATAAGAATTGATTAACTATTTCTCAAGCTCCTTTCTCTCCCTCTTGTTCTCAGTTGCTGACCTGAGGGACTGTGAGGCAGCAGGCAGCAAGTGCCACCTTCAGGCCGATTGTCTAAAGGTCAAAAACAACTTCACCTGTGTGTGCCGCATGGGCTACCAGGGCGATGGTCTGCAGTGCAGCGACATCAATGAATGTCTCAGTGGCCTGCACAGCTGTCACCCAAAGGCGAGCTGCAACAACACCCTGGGCAGCTACAGCTGTGTCTGCCTCAGTGGATATTTTGGAGATGGCACCAACTGCCAGGACATCGACGAGTGCCAAAAAGAAAACGGGGGTTGTCATGCCAATGCCCTCTGTACTAACTATGAGGGTGGGCGACTGTGCCAGTGTAAAGTCGGCTTCAAGGGCAACGGCTTCCAGTGCACTGATGTTGATGAATGCTCTACCCAAAGGATCTGCCATTGGAACGCCACCTGCACCAATAACCCTGGGTCCTATGTGTGTACCTGTAATGCTGGCTATAAGGGCAATGGAAACTACCTATGTCTTGACATAGATGAATGTTCAGAGACTCCTCGTGTGTGTTCTTCTTCACTTGGCTACAAAGGCTGTGCAAATCTGCCCGGCAGCTACCGCTGCACGTGCAGCAGTGGCTTTGAAAGTAAC
Organism: Macquaria australasica; assembly: GCA_005408345.1. Lineage (NCBI taxonomy): Eukaryota > Metazoa > Chordata > Actinopteri > Centrarchiformes > Percichthyidae > Macquaria > Macquaria australasica. The sequence continues at coordinate 663,927 of SEMN01000257.1, forward strand.
GGGCAGAGCTGTGTGGACATCAACGAATGTGCGAGTAACATCTGCAGTCTATATGCAGACTGTATAAACACCATGGGGTCATATCGGTGTACCTGCAACAAGGGTTTTGTAGGAAATGGACTGATATGTGCAGACTTAAATGAATGCAATGAAGACAATAAATGTGACCCCAAAGCTGCTTGCATCAACAGGCTGGGGAGTTACGAGTGCTCCTGTCTGGAAGGTTTTGTAGGGGATGGTCAGCGGTGTGAAGACATTAATGAGTGTGCAACACCTAACATCTGCCCTTCTACGACTACCTGCGTCAACACTGGTGGGTCATATAACTGCGAATGTGGCAGCGGCTTCATTTTCAATAACTCCAAGTGCTATGACCTGGATGAGTGTGTGACAGTCCGCTGTAGTCCCTACGCAACCTGCACAAATTCCCCTGGCTCCTTCTCTTGTCAGTGTACAGCAGGGTACAGGGGAAACGGCTTCAATTGTGTGGATGTGGATGAGTGCTCGCTGGCAAAGCAGTGCCACTCCAATGCCCTTTGCATTAACCTTCCTGGCTCCTACAACTGCACCTGTCGGGTGGGTTATTCTGGAGATGGGGTGATCCAGTGCAATGATGTGAACGAGTGTCAGGTAGATAATGGAGGTTGCAGAAACAAAGCTACATGTGTCAACAACCAGGGTTCCTTCTCTTGCCAATGCCTGCCAGGCTTCATCTTGATCAACCAGACTCTTTGCCAGGATATAAATGAGTGTAAGATACTGAACAATCTATGTGGAGTGAATGAAGATTGCAAGAACACTGACGGGTCATACGAGTGCCCCTGCCGGGTCGGTTTCTACCGCCCTGCAACCAACATGGACTGTGTTGATATGGATGAGTGTAAAAACAACCCTTGCCATGTCAACGCCACATGCCTCAACACCATCGGGTCCTACACTTGCACCTGTAAGCGAGGTTTTACAGCAAATGGCACCAAGTGTGAAGATATAGATGAGTGTTCTGCAAAGGGTACATGCCACCCATGGGCACTATGTACCAACTTCATAGGGGACTTCTTTTGCTCCTGTCAGCAGGGTTTCAAAGGTGATGGCTTCTCCTGTCAGGATGTGGATGAGTGCACCCTCTCTGATACCATTTGCCCAGCCTTTTCAAAGTGTATCAATTCCCCAGGTGCTCATGTCTGCTCATGTTTGAATGGTACAATGGCCTTTAACAACACCTGTGTGCCACCCAGCCTGATGTGTGACCCTGCCTGCCACAATCATGGCCTGTGCCACCATTCGTCTACTGGATACCAATGCGTGTGTGACCTGGGTTACACGGGTGATGGGCTGACTTGCTCGGACATAGATGAGTGCCAAATGGAAAACAATTGTCCTGACAATGAAACTGAGTGTATCAATAATCCAGGATCGTTTTCCTGTGTCTGCAAAAAAGGCTACACTCTCAATGGAACACGGTGTTTTGGTAAAACACAGTTCTTTTATTGTTATTTTCAAATAAATCTATAGTGTGGTTAATTTAGCCTGGTTCCAGACTTTAAACCACTACCCACATTTGATCAGCGATGTGGGTAGTGCTGAATGAATGAAGTGAAACAAAAATGGCAATTCAGTCTGATTTTTAGGCTATGATTTACTGGACCTGTTTGTAAGAGTAGTTCATAGTTTGCACAGAATGTACAAAATATTACTGATCTTTTCTCTCTTCATTAAGTAAACTGATTAGGTAAATCCAGATAGAAGCCGTTATCCTTTATTGTTCTGTCTTTTCCAATTCATACCAATAAAAAGGCAGATCATAAAGATAAAGGGAAGACAGATTTAGAGGATTTGTGAGGCAAACAAGATGTGCCTCACAGAGATAAACACATCTTACTTCTACATAACATCTTGCTGTATTATCTGGAAATTATCCCTTATGCTTGTATCATTTAGTGTAAATCCTCATTTTACCTCAGTCATATCCTCAGTTTTGAACTACTGTAATGAAATACTGTAAAAGATTTGCAATTTTTTTTCTGTTATAAATCTAAAAGATGAGAATAATCTTCAGACCACAACAGGACTAAATCTGCACATCTTGTTTTACATTAATCTTTGAGTCTTTTGTCCAAAATTACAAAAAGTGCATTCAAACCACGTAGGAGCAATAGCTAGATATCATCCAAAATTGGGAGGGTATTTCTTTTAAACAAATAACTAAAAGCATGTTCAGTGCTACAGTACAAGTCCTTAGAGGGTTTTTTTTTTCAAACAAGACATAAGTAAGTGCTAGCAAGGATTGTTAAGCTGTAGTCTGAAAAGGTGGGTCTTTAGCCTGTGGCATAAGATGGGCAGTGACTCTACCCTGACTTCAGTGGGGAGCTCGTTCCACAACTGTGGAGCCAGAACACAGTAGAGCCTTGACCGAGATGAGTGACCACATGGTCCTCTGAGTGATGGGACAGCTAAATGTCCAGAGGCAGAGGAGTGCTTATTCAGTTACAACACACTACTTACTGTAAGTGTCATGTCAGTGCTTGTATTAAGAGCTTATTCATTCAAATGTGAAAGAAAAGCTCTTCAGTAAAATAAACACACAATGCCAGTAATGGGACAATAATGAGGAGAAATCTACTACATGATTTTGCTTTCAGGAAAGCTTTCATTTGTTTTTTAAAGATCTTTTTGGGGCATTCGCCTTCACTAGATAAGACAGTATAGAGGTAAACAGGAAACAAGGGACGAGAAAGAGAGGGTTACAACACGCAACACAGGTCCCCAGGCATAATCAAACTGTGGAGGTTGCAGTTATGTGGTATGCGCCTTAACCATTAGACAGGAGGCCCCAGTAAAGCAGTTTTAAACAGTGTTGTAGGTAAGTTTGAAAGGAAATAGATGATATTCATTCCAGGACAGGGAGTGGCACACCACCACCTTCTCCTGCCATTAGGTCAGATGAGTTTCCGCACATTTCCACTTGACATGACAGTACCAGAATAATGAGTGAGTCTACCTCTTTCTCTTAAATTTGGACATATTTTCCTTTCTGTCCAAAGCCACCAAACAAAGCCATTTGTTTGACCTCACTTCTAAATAAAAGTTAATCTGTAAAAGCTTTAACAACACACAGAAATCATTAACTCTGATAATGAATTGTCCTCTGATGGGATGTTGTTAACCTTAATCATTTCCCTCTCTTTCTCCCTACCTCCCTCCACCTTTGCCTCACCTATCACCTTTCTAGATGTGAACGAATGTGAGACAGGGCAGCAGGAGTGCAGTAAATTTGCACAGTGTGTCAACACAATGGGCAGCTATTCCTGTTTCTGTCTCAGCGGCTTCACAGGTGACGGGAAGACCTGCTCTGGTAAATATCAATTCCTCTTCATAAACATCATCATTGCAACAGTTGTTTCTTTTGCCCCCATAAGTGAACAATCCTGTGAGCTTTTTTTTAGCACCATTTGGGCTGTTTCCCTGACACTGTCCCATTTTGGATAAATTATAGACTTTGATGAGTGCCGAGTCCAAAATGGAGGATGCCATCCAATTGCCAGCTGCACTAACACACCTGGATCTTTCTACTGTGCCTGCCTACCTGGCATGAAGGGGAATGGCTTTGACTGCCAGGATGTGAATGAATGTGAGGAGAACTCCACCCTGGCACACAACTGCAGTGCCCAGGCTTTGTGCCGCAACACAAACATGTCCTACATCTGCCAGTGCCAGGATGGATACCAGGGTGACGGCTTTGTTTGTAAGGATGTGGATGAATGTCAGCTGGCCACAACCTGTAGCAGGAACATGACATGCAGCAACACCCCTGGTTCCTACACATGTTCGTGTATCTTGGACATGGTGTACGACAAGGGCACATGCGTGAGTGAAGACACCTGCCTGAATGCTAGTAGGATCTGCCACCCACTCGCCAAGTGCCACCCATACCAGGGTTCCTTCTACTGCCAGTGCGAAGATGGTTATGAAGGAAATGGCACCGAATGCCGGGATGTAGATGAATGCGACCAATCACAAGATCAAGTCTGCCCTGCCTTCTCCTACTGCTTCAACACTTATGGCTCCTACATCTGTGACTGTTGGGAAGGGTTTCAAGACAATGGGACACATTGTCAGGACGTGGACGAATGTGTAACGGGGAAGTGCCCTGACAACAGTACCTGTACTAACATAGAGGGGAGCTATAAATGTACCTGTGACCCAGGCTTCTCAGGCAATGGCTCCCTGTGTTTGGACATAGATGAGTGCTCCCTTCGCCTCATCCAGTGCCCTAATTTCTCCAACTGCCTAAACACAGTTGGATCTTTTGTCTGTGAGTGCCGGGAAGGTTACCAAGGCAATAAAACTGACTGTGAGGATATCGATGAGTGTCTAGACAACTCTACCTGCTCTGAGCATAGCACATGTATCAACAGCAAGGGAAGCTACCTGTGTATTTGTGACTCCGGATTTTCTAGTGTGGCTGGCTTGTGTGTGGACATCAATGAATGCAGTGACATGGAGCTGAGGGAGCTTTGCACCAATGGCATGTGTATGAATGCTATTGGCTCATATTACTGTGAATGTATCAAAGGATTCTGGAGTAATGGGACAGAGTGCGTGGATGTAGATGAATGCTCAGACTCCCTCAACTCTTCAGTGTGTCAGCCCCATTCTGCATGTGTCAACATCCCTGGGTCTTACCGTTGCCCCTGTAATGAGGGGTTTGTTCTGAATGGTACAGAGTGTCAGGATGTGGATGAGTGTCACGACCCATATGGCACCCCTTGCCCTGAGCACTCATTATGTAACAACACAGCAGGGTCCTTCTTCTGTCTGTGTTCTCCTGGGTACAAACCCATTAGCTTGGGCTGTGAGGATATTGACGAATGCAAGGACAACACCACCTGCCGCTTTGACCAGGTGTGCACCAACCTGCCTGGAGCATACAGCTGCTCGTGTTTGCTGGGGTACCACGAGGAGAAAGAGGCATGTGTCGACACCAATGAGTGTGAGAATTCACCATGCCACCCCTCAGCACGATGTTGGAACACCCCTGGCTCCTTTTCATGCCACTGCCCTCTGGGCTTCGCTGGAAATGGCTCCTGGTGCAAAGACGTGGATGAGTGTGTCACCCTGACCAAACCGTGCCACCCTCTCGCTCGCTGCTACAACACCCCAGGGTCATTTGTATGTGTTTGTTCGCCCGGCTTCGTGAGTATTGGGCCACTGTGTGTAGACTTTGTTGAGTGCCAACAGGCTAATGGGCAGTGTCACTCCTCTGCCACCTGCACCAACCATGTAGGAGGTTTCAAATGCTCTTGCAATCGGGGCTGGAATGCCACCAAAGACAATGGTCAAGGAAAAGGAGGATGTGTGGATGTGGATGAGTGTGTGTCACCCATGGTATGTCCTGGGCAAACATCCTGCACCAACCTGCCAGGGTCTTACAACTGTTCCTGTCCCAAAAACCACACAGCGTGCAGAATGATGACTCAGATGGGTTGGCTATGACTTTGTTAATCACCTGTCTTGATAATCATACCTAGACATCTGTGTTTGTGTTTGTGTGTGTCTCTCATTGTATGTGTTTTTTTGATTCATTAGTCTTAGTACTTATTTTTCTTTGACTGTCAAAAGTTTCAGGCATTCTTTAAATTACGTCATTGTTGAAAAAATGGCCTTGGCTTTAAGCAGAAAGCTAAGCATTTTTGGGTTTATCCAATTTGTAGGTTCAGTAAAAAGGGTAAATTTCATCAAAGCATAAAAATTTGAGAAACAAGGTTTTTATAATGATAATAGCAACAATTAGCAAGTCCCATTTATCCAGCTCCTATGTAATGCAAAGCTTGTTATAGTTGCAAATGCCATTTGAAACTAGGGCTCTCACTTAAAACTTGTGCACACACAATTAGGGTAAATTAATTTAAGGCAACTCACATAACCCTAATCAAACTACATTTTACAATTGATATTCTGTTCATTCGCAGTTCCTCAAGCTAACATAACTGTAAGACAGTAGCAAGTCATTTAACAACCTGACCTCTCTCCATGATTTTTCCATCTATGGTGTCAAATCCCAAATGCTTCCTCACATTACTTCTCAGGTGGTTTGGTGTCATTACTACACAGTGTTCAGCACAGCTTGCGAGTTTTCTCCATTTTGAATTAGCGAAGAGGCCAGCAATAGCCTAGCCTAGCTTATAGATAGGGCAACAGGTCATGCAATAGATCACAGTGATAGTGCCTTTTTTCCCCAAACAACAAGGCATGGCCTTTTGTGCTCATAAACTGTAAATTTGAATTAGAACTGATCGAAAATTAAATTTTTTTCCAAAGTTCGAACGGTAAATCGAATTTCAAATTAAAAGTGACAACTTAAACAGTCAGTTCACATGCTGGTAGCAAGTGAATTGATTAGTTTGGTGATGACAATATATTGTGGCTATCTGCAATTTTGCCACTGATTAACTGTCTGTGCTCCCCCAATAGAAAGCAACCTGTACCCCTATGGAGCAGAGGTTGGTGATAAAGGAGTAAAGATGGACACAGAAGATGGAAATTCCCCATACATCACACCGCCAATGGGTTTCCCCTTTATGGGAAAATTGTATGACAGGGTTTATGTGAGTTTCTAAAGTGCTTTTATCTACAACACTAGAAAGATCTCAGAGAGTGCATATCTTTGCCAAGATTGTTTTTTTTAAAGAATGGAAAATAATTAGGAATGTTTTCCTCTGAATCCAAATGTCACATCTCACAATATTAAGAAATCTTTGAAGAAATTCCTGGATCTACATAAAAAAAACTTCCTCCTTGGCGCATGTCCTAACTTTCCAACTAATTGAATCCTAACTGTAATATACATCTTTTAACAAGAAATATATATTTTTTAAAACATAACCTGCTTGATAGAGGTAACAGGAATGCTCAGTGGAATATAACAGAAAGCTGCATATGAGTATGGTATTTGATAGCAATACACATATTACACATGGTTTATTACAGTCTACAATGGGTAGATGGCAGCACAACATTACCCACACAATAAGTGATCTCTATGGGGCTTACATGCATTACTTAAGGGTTTACAGCAGTAAAATAGTGTGGCAGTAATTCACAGCTCTTATGATAAAATCAGGATATAATAAATGACAAAATGAAATTAAAAATAGATAAGAGATATTGCTATAACTACAGCAGTATTAGCCATAGAGTTGTGATTTAATGACAGTAAAAATTTTTGATATCTGTCTGATATTGTATCCATATCTTCCTTTCCTTTCTCAGTTTTCTGACAATGGCCTTGTCCAGTTTCAATCTGTCGCTGAGAATGAGCAGTACCTGCTGCCGGCTCCTTTAGCCAGTGGTTTCCCTGACAACATGAGTGTGACTCTGTTGGCGGTGTTTTGGGATGATGCTGACCTCACCCAAGGGGACGGACGACTGTTCTATAAGGTTAGATGTCATCAGGGGTCATGGTCTGGCTGGTGTCAAAATAAAACTGGAGTTTGTTTTTATTTTTTGTTCAGTTGAAAGAATGAAGCATAAGATAAAATTTGCAAAACAAGCCCCCATGTCATATCTAATGATTTAATAGCTTTATGCTGCAACCTGTGCTTTATTTTACTCCTTCTTTTCTTTTCTTTTTTATCTTCCAGGAATACCATAAACTGGATATGTCAAATGTCTACTCCCAGATAGTTTTTAATCGTACTGCAGACGAAGTGACAAAGTTTGAGGAACGGAAAAGCAAGCCTGCCTTCACCCCTGCCTGGATCCTCAAGATCACCTGGGACAATGTGATGCCCGTCTCCTACCAGAAGATCAACTTCTCAGAGGTAAAAAGATTGTTCAAATCCGATTAGATTTTTTTTTCTTTATAATTTTGGCTTGCTTGACACATTTTGTTGTTCTAACTAGTACTAATTTTAGGTTTTGGTTAAATTTTCTTGAAATGCCTAATCTTTTTCAATCTTAGAAACCACCAAACATGCTCAAAATGTTTTTTTTCTCTCCCTCTCATACAAACATAGTGACTAATTACTTACTAATTACTTATTTGTACAATCCTGGTACGTGGTATTGATGATGAATTGAAAAGAACAAAACAGCTTACTAAATATGCATGTCCTGCATGGCACAATTCACATTACCAGACACACACACCATAAGAATATTCAAAGATGACTACCGTCATCATTTGAAACTTATCTGACTGAAGCTATATCTATCCCTAAAATCTCTTATGTACCAGTGTCAGTGAAAGGTGTGATGGAACACAGTGTTACTGTTTGCTTGTCCTACTTTATATGCTATTGTTATGTGCAATGTGAGCCCTTTAAACATCACCTCCAAGAAAGCAGTTCATAAGTCCTGGAACACTTGTGCTATTTTGTTTAGCTTTGGTGCCATCTTGGGGCTGTTGAATGCAGAGTGTAGTGATATCTGCTGCCACCTGTCTTATTGTACGTCTTCTTGCATTATCATTTTTGCATTGTATGTGAAGTCTCGCTGTTCTTGTTCGGCATGGTGTTACAGTGTAGTGTTAGTCAGTGATACACTGATTAAAATCAGCGTAATTATAGCAAAATAATCACACTTAATAGACTCTTTATATAATTGATGTAATTCATGAAGATCCATGTCTGGCAAAAACCTTAGAACTTAATGTAAAAATTCATCTAGGCCTTCACAGTACTTGATAACTAAAACAGTTCTGATTTATCATTTTCAGACTAACACTTTCCAGTGTATCCTGACCACGGATGGAGCACGCTCCTTTGCCCTCCTGCGATATGGGGAGATGGCCTGGGGTCCTGGCCAGAGGCCATATCACGACGCTATCATCGGCTACACAGATGGAAATTTCTCCTACAAGGAGCCCACTGTCCCCCCAGGAAACATTTATGGGCCTGGGGGCAGATACAGGCCCCAGCAGGTGAAAGGGATCATGGGGAAGTTAGGTCAGCAGGTATATGATTTGACAGGACCAGCGAGGTCAGACGTGGATTCCCGTATCAGGTGCCAGGCGTGGACGATGAAGGAGCCGGACCCTGCTGAGTGGACAAAGGGACTGCCTTCATGTCCCTGCACCCGCACCCAGGCTCTGGTAGACCTGTCCTTCATGCAGGACACCACTGATCCGGGCTCAATGGTGAAGACGCTGAGGGGTCAGCGGTGGGGGGGCGCAGGGGGTCACATATTTCGGTCCATCCTGTCCAACAAATATGGTTCAGGGAAGAGGTGTGTGTATGAACCAGATGGTCCCCTGCTGGCTGGGTACAATGAACGCTACTTCTCCGGACAGAGCGTGCAGAAACACATTGGTAATACACGTGAATTTTTTTTTTTTTTTTTGTTGTCAAATCTACTATAAAAGTAGGACATATGGTACAATCATGACAGTGCAAATAAAGTTGTATTTTTTTTTTAAAGGAGTTTGTACAGTATAAACAGAAATGTATCTGAGCTTTGTACTGTGCCATTCAACGTTTTAGTGATTAAGGCAGGAATTCAGTAATTTCTACACACAAATTTGAGAAGATGTTCCTATTAATAACACATCTGTTGCTGGGATCAAACCTGCAACCTCCTACTTACAGGACAGTGTGTCTGACCACTAATCCATGCTGCCACAGTGTAAATAGTTAATCAAACTTCTCTCTCCAGATGAAGATCTCCTGCCATTCCTGTGGTGTTGTATCGAGTCTCCTCTGTGCCACCTTTACCTCAACAAGAGACCGCTGGACCGTTGCCAAGGTTACAGCTGGGCCAGCCCTGACGGCTTCACCTGGGCCCAGAAGGCGACACAGGGTGTTGGTGAGGGATACTTCCCAATAAACACAGTGCAAGTTAAAACCAGCACAAGGGCACATACTGTACAGCAGTGATAGTCAACTTACGGCCCGTGGGCCAAATCTGGCCCGCAATAGGGTGCCAGGTGGCCCGCCGACAATTTATTGTCATTTTTATTCACAATGACAATAAATTGATTCCAACTGGGAAATTTTTGTTTATACCAATTAGTAAATGTTCAGTAATTGAAATCTGACCTGCACGATGCACATGGGAGAAGTTTGCCTTCAAGGCTGTCTGCATGTCAGAAATTCCTGATGGTAAACTTCTCCCATGTACCTGCGTGGGGCTGCTGCGGCTGGCAAAAATGAGTGAGGACAGCAAATGTCAAATGCTCGACAATGAAAACAGGCAATTCAATGAAAAATGGACAGATGAATTTGCCATTATTTTGCCTCATACCAAACCTCTGTGTTTAATTTACCAAATGACTATTGCTGTATGCAAAGTTGCACCATTACCAGTCAGAACATGCTAGCTTCAGTGATGTGTTTCCACCTGGTAGCACTGCAAGATATCTGATAAATATTATTAATGTTTGTTTATTAGCTGGCCCCTGGCCTCATTTTGCAACAGTGGCCTCCAGCAAAGCAAGTTGGGTATGCCTGCTGTACAGTAATCAGTGGAAATGGTCATTGTTTTTAAGTAATACAGTGGTATACATCCAGTAATGATAGTCAGCAGTCTGGCCATTCCCACAAAACCTGCTGTACCTTTAATCAAAGAAGACTATAGTACTATATGATGAATTTAAATGGTTTCCCAAAACCCTCTCTTGTCCATGTTTCCCTTGCAGCGATTTTGTACAGCGGCCTCCATTTCATCACCTTCGATGGGACGGAGTACTCCTTCAAGGCCCTGGGAGAGTTTGTGATATTGCGTCTCTCCTCCAGCACCGGCTCTAATATCTTCACCCTGCAAGGACAGACTGACAAGCTACACACAGACACAAAGGGGATCATTGAGGTCCCAGTGGTGGTGCGCATGGCTGCCTTCCACCAGGGCATTGGCAAGGTCAGGATGTTTGTGTGTGTAGAGGGAAGACAAACTCTGCTCTTACTTACTTACTCTTACTCTATTGGTTGTGATGGGGAATAAGAGAGTTTCAGTATCAAGATCTATGGGAGGAAATGTTCCCATCGAGTTATCTGGCCTCAAGTAATTATTCCACATTTTTAGCCCTATTTCTGTCAACGTTTTTGGAGTACCAGATAGGTGCAATTTTACATAAAAGGCAATGACACAAGGACAGAAGCTTACAGTCTAGACAATTATAGATTTCTGTATGAAAGACAAAGTATCTCCAGACAGTTTTAAAGCAGGCTAAAATAAATAATATTTCTAAATCATACTCCTATCTCTAATATCCATGTGTTATTTTCAGATTGAATGGAGATGTGCAGAGAAAGCAGACAGACTGCAGGTTTTTGTGGATGATGTCGAGGTCCCAGTCACAGTTGGTAAAGATCAACACACACATCTGGCATACAATTAAAAATCAGTTTTGTTTTTGTGGCAGATTTAAAACAAAAGCTGTTGTAGACTAAAGTATCTGCTGTCTTAAGCCTATTTGTCATAACTGTCCTTTCAGGTGTCGTGCACATGGGCGAGAAGGACTTTGCTGTGCGCTGTATGTCACTGAATCGCTGTGCAGCGGTGTACGCAGGTGGGCTCCATGTGGTGGCGTGGCGGGTTGTAGGCTACAATCAGCTGGCAACCATGGTGGAGGTTCCTCAGACCTTCTACAACCGCACTGTGGGTCTCTTGGGTCTCTGGAGCTCCAACCGCTCCGACGACTTCCTCATGTCCGATGGCAGGCTCCTCTCCTCAACAAACCGCAACCCCCCCCCAGAGGAGAGGCTGCATGACTTTGGCCTGTCCTGTGAGTGGACCATAGATGCATACAGTTGTACTATTTCATTTTGTTTGAAGCAGAAAGTTGAGAACGTTTTGAGAAATAAAGTTAAATCAAACAAAGCTATCATGTATAATATAGAAAACATACCTTTGAACAGAATGTGGAACTGATGTTAGATGGGGTCACAAACAGTACTCCTAATTCACTGCTGACAGTGAGCCCTCTACCCCTGTTTGCTGCTCTGTTGCATCAAACCTTAATACCTGGACCTGGTCTGTCTCCACCATCCAGTCCTCTCAAGCTACAGGATGCTGTCTACCAAGTCTTTTAGCGTCTTTCAGCTCATTGTTTCGGTTTTTATGTCCCACAGCTTTACTGTTTTGATTCACTCACACTGCTCTCATCAACCTGTTTCCAGCCACAGCAGGCAGCTGTTTCCAGTAAGAAATGGTTGATAAATTCACTCTACACTACCTGCTCAGCACCGAACAGCAGACAGACACAGTTAGCGACTAGCTGGTGAACATAGTGGAGCATTTAGCAGCTAAAGAGCCAGATATTTCCTTCAGGAGATGGTGAAGAGCAAAACAGAGGTAATAGGAGAGTGAATATTGGACTTCATCAGGTTGCCTGAAACACAACTGATATTGCTAATGTTGCTCTGTATCTGCTGGATGCTAGGCAACTGTTCGCTAACTTCTGCGGCATATCAGCTCTATAAGTTGATAATATGTCAATGAATGCAGCTTCAGTGTTCCTGCTCGTGGGTACAGAGACTGCCTGGAATATGAAATCAATACACAGGGATTCATCTTGCCAGAGTTTAAAAAAGGGGATCTTTAGGTGCAACACCTCACCTGCCTCTTCTCCCACACACCCAATGGTTTGACCTTCCCAGGGGCCTTGTTGAGTTATTACAGACAGTTATGTAGTCTAGACTTCTAGACAATTAGTTTTGCACAGCTACACATGTCCCTACTCACATCTATCCCCATCTCTGTACCCGTGTGTTTCTAGGGGCGGTTCCAGTCCCAGAGAGCCTGTTGTTCTCTCCAACTCCACTGGTTCCACTGAAGAGTGCCTCCTCTGAACAGCTGCTGCAAAGCATCAGTCCTGCTGAGGTGGAGGAGTTGAGGAAAACCTGTAAACGCTGCATGCAGTGCGTCCTCGACACCCTAGCATCCAGGAGCTCTGACCTGGGCCTGCGGACTCTGGACGCCAAGGAGCAATATGAAAATCTGACTCAGATTTATGGTAAGATAGCTACACTACTTTGGAAAGGTTTTTGTGTTCATCATTGACCTGTACTCATTTGATGTGGTCTGCTAGGTCACATGCCTCCCATAGTGACAGAGCCCACAGTGATCCGCTGTAAGGTCAACTCCACCATCAACGTTCAGATTGTTGCTCAGGACCTAAATGGAGACCCCATCACCTACTCACTGCTCTACCCCAGGCCTCCAGGGGCTTCCATAGGCAGCAGTGAGACACACACACACACACACACACACACACACACACACACACACACACACACACACACACACACACACACACACACACACACACACACACACACACACTTTTCCCTCAAACCTTCATACTAAACAAGGCCCCCCTCCTCCATCAATGTTCTAGATGACGTTGCTGTTGACATTTTGTTAGTGGGATGGTGAGCCAGCAGTTAAGTCTTTTGGCAGATGGGACATTTCAGAGCTGAGTCAATGGATGGGTCACACAGAGAGAGACACACACAGGCATACAGAACTGGCAGAAAAGGATAAAATGCTGTTTTTATTAATACTATTACAAGAAATATGTTTCTTATGAAAGGTGTATTTTCTTTTATTATTAAACCACAGGAATACAGTGGTATGGCCTCATGATGTTCCCCTGCCATTATTGTGTATATGAATGTGTATGAATGAGTTTGTGTTGTGCAGGCTTTTACAGTCCTGTCTGCTCCAGGTAACGGCATCCTGACATGGACGCCCCTCACTGGGCAGCCCGTCCAGCTGACCATCAAAGTCAGTGACGAGCTCACCACTTCCCTGTTCACCCCCATCCTGCGCGTCTGCAACTGCCTCAACGGAGGAACCTGCCAGTATGACAGCGTCAGTGAAAACCACCAGCAGGGAAAGTTCCAGGTACATTTTTGAGTTTAGCTGATGCTCTAAACTGCCACAGTTCAGTTTTTATTTTTGTTTTTGTTTTTTGTTTTTTGGATAGATTGATTTGTTTATTTGATTGTCCTGCACCATATGGTGCCCAGCCCATGTGGGCTTATAAGACAGTAGAAACAGCAACAACAACCAGGATGGCCACATGACCAATCATAAAATACAGTTCCACAAATTCAAAAAGAGAACATTTCACAATATAATATACTGTATAGATACTATCACACACCAGTGAGACTCCACAGAATGAAGTTGTTGAACTGAAATAGGAACTTTCCTACACTGTATATGGGAATGTAGTTTGGTCAGACCACTTTGGATCTGGGTATTGGTTGGTTGGTATAGTTGGTTTGGTTCAGAAATCCCCTTAAGTCCAAAGTCAGGTTTGCTGGGGGACCGGTCTCATATCCAAGTGTGCATTTTCTGTTATTATTGTGGGTATAATTCCAGTGTGTCGAGTTATTGTAAGATAGTGGAAGAAAACAAAGGCTTCAGAAGTGAAAGAATGGGTTAGTGCAATGGTGGAAATAGCATCTTACAAATTTATGCTTAGTAGAATAAGTGGATCAGGAGGAAGGGGTGTCTCCCCGGTACCGGTTCTGGGCGTACATTAAAATGGAAGATTAGGTCTAAATAAATATCAGTCTTCTCTGTGACTATGTGATCCTGTAGGATGACTCAAGAGTTTTCTGGATTTATGTACGTATGTATGAACAGATTCTAAAATCAAAGAAAATAAATAAAAGTGACCTGTATACACTGGCTGTATATAACCTAAGCTGTTTTTTCACAATTTGTATATAATTTAATTTTGTCTTACTTTGTTCTGTTTCAATGGAGTAAAACTTATATAGGCCTGTTCATTTACATTTATTATGCCATATTTACTTGCTTGTATGGTATATTTGCTCAAATAAATTTCTTGATGCATAATTTATTATTATTATTAAGGAATTGTTTCTGACCAAATTCACTTGTTTCAAATTCAGTTTATTGCAAACTCATGTGTATTCTCTCAGCACTGTGGTCGTCTCTCAACTCTTTATGAATTCCCCTCAATTTGTTTCCCTGACTTCATGATGTTCCCCACTGAAGTTAAGGAAATGCAGTTAGGGAAGAACGAAGGATGTATTTGGATTATTCAGATCCGAGTGTGGGACAAGTAGTATCTTTTTTGAATGTATGTAATATCTGTAATCTGTCTGTCCCTCTTCCTTTCTGTTATTATTCTTTCCTCCCAGGTGGTGGGCTGCCTGTGCCCAAAGGGATTCAGGGGAAAGTTCTGTGGGAACACTACAGATGTATGTCAAGGCAAACCCTGTTTCCGCAGGGTGCAGTGCCAGTCAAAGTCAGAGCCCATCCAGTTCACCTGTGGAGAGTGTCCCAATAATACTTTCTCTAAGGGAAAACAGGGATACAAGTGCTTTGAGCAGGGTCTGTAGCACATTCATGATCTCGATTTTCTTTGTGCTGTCACATTACCAGGTTTGAAGAAAAAAATGGACCCCATACACTATAATAAATTTTATTCTTGTTTCTCTGTATACCTTCTTAGACATGTGCATCGCTCCTTTCCCCTTCCCCTGCCACAAAGACGCCAACTGCAGAAGCATGAAACATAACTACACCTGCACATGTAAGCCTGGCTTTACAGGAAACGGACAGAACTGCACAGGTACTGAACACCCGACACTTCAGTATGAATAACAGCACATTTTACGTTTTAACTGCACAGCTGTCTTTGTCTGTATTGTAGATATAGATGAGTGTGCAGATCTCTCAACCTGTCCCAATGCTAAGTTTGAGTGTAAGAACAAGCCCGGCTCTGTCGACTGCCTCTGTAGATACCAGAACCCCAGGGACACAGATGGATGTGGTATGTGCACAATCATACGTGTTCACTGTCATTTAGCCAGCAGCGGCCTATTTTATCAGTTACACTCACAGGTTATAGAGGTCCAAATGACATAGAATGTATTCCAATAATGTTTTGGGTTTTTTTCAGTTCATTTGGCCCTAAAGGGACTCTTGACGCTAGAAACGACTGCATCTAGAGGCTCTATGGGGCTAAAATGTACTGTACAAGCCAAAAGCCCTTATTTACATACAGTACTTGATGCCTTATATAATGTGCATAAAGTGCACACGACTCACATGCAGTGATTCCTCTATATTTACTGTAAATTCACATACTATGCCTCTTTTCATAGTCTCACTTCCTTATTGTGATCCTTGGCATCCCATAAAAATGTTCAATATAATTTTTTTCACAATGTCAGAGTGTTATGTTGAGAGCCATGGCAAGGTGACACTGGACAGCTCAAGATGGCTGAATTATTGCAGAATTGGTCATATGAGGGTTAAGAAATACTGTGCGTGGTCCATACAGCGCGGCATCCATTACATTTGCATTTCATTCAGGAAGCATTATGGCTTATGTGAGGCAACCATGTTTGTTTGGTTTTCAGGTACTTTGATATTATCGTGAACAGTATAACAACAGTACAGTAAAAACTGGTACAGATGTGATTGGCATCTGCCACACCTGTCCTGATAGTTTTCTTAGGGTGCAACAGATCACACTATTATGTTAAAGGGAAATTTATTTTTAAACCTGGGCTCTATTTTTACAAGTTTTGGGATCAAAATGACTAATACTTACCAAATGTTTTGGAATTAGTCCATCCACAAACGGACTGCAATGTAATCCTTGCGGGCAATTGCGCCCATGAAAAGTCCGTCCACTAAAAATACTTGTTTTTGCCACTGACAGTCTCAGACTGTTATTTGAAGTGTCTGACAACAACGAGCTGCTGTATGTTCTCTTTCCTCCTGCTCTCTCTCTCCCGCTCCCCCCTTCCCCCTTCAACCCAACCGGTCGAGGCAGATGACCGCCCACCTTGAGCCTGGTTCTGCTCGAGGTTTCTACCTGTTAAAAGGGAGTTTTTCCTTGCCACTGTCGCATAGTGCTTGCTCATGGTGGGAACTGTTGGGTCTCTGTAAATATAAAGAGTCGGTCTAGACCTGCTCTATTCGAAAAAGTGCCCTGAGATAACTTTGTTATGATATGGCGCTATATAAATAAAACTGAATTGAATTGAATTGAATTATGACAAGGATCCCTACAGAGACAGAACATTTGTTAAAGAGTAAGATTCTTTTGTCTTCCTGAATGCAGTCCTTAACAACTCAACCTCTCGCGAGATTTCAGAGCGAGACTTTTCCTTGAGTGAGACTTTCTGTTTCTGGTTAAACAAAAAAGATCTTACTCTTTAACAAAAAGGTCTGTCTCTGTAGGGATCCTTTCCATAATGTTGTCAGACACTTCGAATAACAATCTGAGCCTGTCAGTGGCAGAAACACGGCGGAGGAGATATACTGGACCAATTCCAAATTTTTTGGTAAGTATTAGTCATTTAGACCCCAAAATTTGTTAAAAAAAAAAAATAAATTGGGCCCAGGTTTAAAAATACCGGAGTTTCCCTTTAAGCGCATATATTTTGGTGACCTCACATAATTCCCAGCATACCTACTGTAAGATCTAACACTTGTAGAGAACGTAAAACCTTGAGTTAACACATGTGCACATAGCTCACACTGACTCCTCTTGTAGATGAAAGCAAAAGAGGGTTTGCTATTTCACTGTCAAAAATAACCTGGATGAAATCCAAAAATATTCCAACAGAAATTGCTGCCTTTTATCTATATATTCCAAAACAATATTCACAACTAATTCCACAATGCAGTCGTAAAGCTGTGCGTTCGGCTCTACTCTTTACCAGCCAGCAACTACCTTAAAGTGCCTGTTAAGTGTCACTGTCATAAAATCACTGGTCACTCTCAAAAGAACATGCATGTATTTATAAGTGCACTACACACACAAACAAGATATAATTGTAATCACTGAGCATGCACCTTAATTGAACATAATAGTTGAAGAATAATGAACTATATTGAAATATCAACAAAAATAATAAAAATAAATATTCAAACATAAAATACGAAATCGTCCCCTGGCATGAGCAGAGGTCTAATCAGCCAGAGTAACTGCCAATGTGATGTGTTCAGTCCTGATACAGTAGATAATGTGCAATGTGGTAAATGGTTAAACCTATATTATAAACTCTTACTGCAGTGCTAGTTTGTGTATTTATGAAAAGTGTAATTGGGCTCTACAGCAGCTTGTACATGTGCAGTGTGTCCCCTGTGTATTTAATTCAGTTCTGAATGATGTGTTTCTCTGCAGGTGAATCTGCCAATCCTCCAGGTAAGTCTTCCCATATGGTTCTTTCTGTGGCTTCATTAGCTTTATCATAGCGTTGCTCTTCCTCTGGTGTTGCCATGGTAAACATGTCCATATATGGTAATAAGAGGTCATCACACAGCTGTTGCTGCTGTTCTGCGCCTGCAGGGTATAATATGTTCAACGTCTCTGTGGGCTGGAAGAATAACAAACCTGATGGACTCCAACAGGTGGGCGTGTGTGTGTGTGTGTGTGTGTGTGTGTGTGTGTGTGGGGTGGGGGTGGGGGGGTATGCCAGTGATGGCTGGTGACACATTAATTAATAACTGTTATAATATAATTTTACACATTTGCATAATGATATAATCTATTTCTCCTTCTTCCTCAGCTGGCGGACATTCTATCGATGGGTTTCCAGAACAAATTCTACAACGCCACTAAGAAGGAACCAGGACCGGGCTCCAGTCCAGGTGTGGCCGAATATCGTATCAACATGTCCAGTGACACACCCCACTGGTATATCAGAGACTACCTGGCCAGAGTCAGCAGCCACTATGACATCAGTGCCTTAGAAGTTGATGGTAAACTAAGTAGTTAGTGATTTTTTTAAAACTTCAACATAATGACTAATATCATTTATTACAATGCTTCAGTTTGCCATATATTTGATTTTATGGTATTATGGTATCAAATATACTGCAGCACTTTTTTAATGATGGCAAACTGTTGATAAGACTACCTCTCTCTCCCACTTGCTGTTGCACTGTCCACACCTACAGATCTGGATGAGTGTAAGGCCAAGGAGGCGGTGTGTCTCCTTCCTGCCCTCTGCGCCAACACTTACGGAGGCTACAGGTGTGTTTGCAATGGCACAACTGATGTGGATGAAACCCAGTCCTGTATATTAGGTAAGGATCTGAGCATACTGGTACTTTACATCCATCCTGCAGGTACAGCAACGGCTGTAGGGCTAATAAACTGTCAAAATCAATATTATGACCGTGTGCTAAACCCATAAAACATTTACTAGATGAAATGAATGCCTTTCAGAAATGCCTTTCATGTCTTTAATAGTGTTGTTGCCATTATGTAGGTCATGATTTAAGAAAGTAAGAAAATCATTTTATAGTTATTCACTCGCCTGCAAATGACACTTTTATCATTTATCCTGTCCTTCCTCACTCGACTTGACCCTTTGCAGACAGAGAAAAGGTGAATGATATGGGACTAGACCTCGTTTTGGGCCTGGTTCTGGGCATCGGCATCCCTCTGCTTTTGCTGCTGCTCCTGGCTGCACTGGCCTGCTTCTGCTGCTGCAAGAAGACTGTTACTGGAGAGTGAGTAACACCAGGAGCACAACCATTTTTACTTTCTACACGACATGCATGACTGACTGAATTATAAAGATTAGGGTTTTTAACTACTGATGGTAGTTATATTATTATACAGGTTACGTTTGATCGAAGCTCCTAATGATGATGATAAGGAATATATTTAAAGGAATAATCGTCTGTAGCTTTGGTCAGATTTCACATTTTTGCCAAAGTATGGCCAAGTACAAACCTTCAGTTACCGTGGTTAGCTGTTTACATTTCTTGCACACATCTACATTTTGGTGCGTTGCGTTGGCCACATATGGATAGATGTCCCCCATCAAAACTACGGCTAAATCCTCAGAAGCGACTACTTGGAGACTTACAGTAGCTTCGGGGCTTTTGATGGATGTATCAACTCGGCTTTTTCTTGTGGCACCACCCTTCTGCCATACTTAATGTTTTTTTGCCTCACTAGTGGTAAGCATCTAAGAATAGCACTGTTGTCCCGTCATTTTTCATCCATACAACAATTGTCTTCTGCTATGTAATGAGCATTACAGCCTCACTACAGTCATGCTAAGACTATTGTTTATAGCCACACAGGCCTGCAAAATAATGGCTAGACCATCGTGGAGCACTAAAACTCTAATGAATTTTTAAAAAAGCTGTGTTTAGGTGGGTCAGCAGCTCCTTTGGGCAGGGTGAGACAGGGTTTATTGCAGGTCACCGCAAAATATACTGCTGCTGAGAATGACCAGACCAAACACACACTCTTGTTTCAAGGTACAGTTGTCAAGTAGGTCTGCCCAGAGACAATCCTTTATACAGCAACTTGAAGGCTTTAAATCCTGTCCTCTGTACTGCTGCTGCAGCACTGTCTTCTTGTATTTAACTTCTCAGTTGGAGGACGGACTGCCCACTCTAGTACTATATTAAACAAAAACACTTCCTACTAACAGCTTTGGTCCGAGTTATGAAACTGCACTTGGGTAACACCGAGGAATATTTGCAAATAGAATATACAGTAAACCAAGGTAATGATGAGGATGACACATCCACAGATTAGAGATGTTTGCTCACAGGAAATTGCTAAAACTGCCTCATCAAATCATCCAATGTAATTCTTTACAGCAATAGTTTGACTTTTTGGGGAAATACACTTATTTGCTTTCACGAGAAGATTGATACCACTCTCATGTTTGTATGGTAGATATGAATCTACAGCCAATAGCTGGTTAGTTTAGCTTAGCATAAAGACTGGAAACGGGGAAATAGCTAGCCACGCCCTGTCTAAAGGTAACAAAATCTGCCTACCAACACCTCTAAAGATCAATAATTAGCATGTTATATTGTGTTTTTCTCCCCGTTTCCAGGCTAAGCAAAACAGCTTCATATTTACCATACAGATATGAGAGTGGTATCAATCTTTGTATCTAACTCTCAGCAAGAAAATTAATAAGCGTATTTCCCAAAATGTAAAACCTTTCCTTTAAATAAACATAAAAACATGCATTGTTTGCTATTGTGAGGACGAGTGCATTTTCTTTTTAGGATTTAGATAGACCACACAGATGACAAGTCAGTCGCAATAAAGAGATTATTTAACCACCACAATCTGCATATATGGTGCACATAGAAAAATATCAGATCACAGTAAGATTTGAATACAAAGCTGAATGAGCCGTGTTGAATAGAAATATACCGTGACTGCTAAAGCACATGTCATATTCAGATATATGCAGTATGTGCGTGTGAATGTTCACATCTGTTCATGACTTTGTGCATCATAATGTGCATGTGTCCTTGGCCCCAGCATGTGTGTACAGATGTAGGGCATCTGGGCCAGGTGTTAGAGGGCCATAGAGACACATAATCCCCCTGATGACTGGCCTGCTTTCTCTGCTATCAGTAAACTAGACCCTATGGATATAATGGCTGGGGTCAGCGCCAGCATTGTAGGTTTATGTTGTTAGATTAGAGCAAATAAGCAAAAGCCAGGGAAGAGGTTATGCTGTTGTCTTTCAACAAGACACAGATACTTGGATTATATGATATGATATAATAACACTTAAGGTCCCAGATGTATGGGATATGATGAAGCAGGAATGGTTGAATCTTATGTTTCCAATTGTCCCTTTTAATGTCCCATTAAGTAACATCAAATGTAGGGTTTTAACAATGGTTTGCAGCATTTTATCAATGAAATACTATAAAATCAATATTATATATAAAATCTCTGGACCTTGACTACAATCTGGACTAAGCTTTAGAGATTTTGAACACAACATTTCACAACATTAACTGGGTCTGAAGACAGTCATTGGGCAAGTTTGCAAGGAATCATTGGCAAGAATTGTGTTGTTGTTTCTTTTCCCTTTTATTCACAGAATGATTCATGGCACACCAGGTTGCACCGTCTGTACCTCATTATCAGAGAGGATATACATATTTGCGAGAACAACCATAATGATATACAATCCAAAACATCTGAGCTGCAAATCAGACAACAGCGTGTCTAGCGAAGCATTCGGGACGTGTGCTCCGTGTTTTTAATCAGCTTTAGCCCCAGATTTCAGCATCTTTCAACACTCAGAATATCTAGGCTAGAGCCGGCGTGAATATTCATGAGTTCACTGAGTATTCCACATCAACTGCTGCCCATCCAAACATTTCCATAAATTGCCTGAAATGATTGTTTACCGTATGGAGAATTATAGACCGTATTAATCAGAGCCAGGGATTCACTGCAAAAGGTAAAAAATGTGCAGAAACGTAACTCACACCTGGCATTGATGGAGATATCACCACAGATTTTCAGTACATAATGATCCACATGGTGCAAGCTAAAGATTAACTCCTTATATGCAGTGCAAGAAATAATATCGACAGCACTCTACACAGTTGCCACTTTACAGCATCCTATAGATTTCTTGTTTACTCCTGCATTATGTGTTTTCTTCCAGCCTCCCCCACTCGTTGCCAGACTACGTCCAGGAGCAGTACAACCCTCCGCCCTTCAACTACTCCGACCCTGCCCTACACTACATAACCCACTGCAGCCCACGGATCATAGACAACATCACACCCAGGCAACGCTACAGATAGCACACACTAAAACCACATACATATACATGTATAGGTGCAAATCACTTACACAGAGACTAAACATGACGCATACTTGCACGCAGAAAAGCACAGGCTTACAAACAGTGCAAGCACTTTTGGAGCCGTTGTATGTGTTTTATAACGGCAAGATGAATGACTCTTATTTATATCATAACAAACAAGTAATTAAACATGAGTGACTTTTAAAGTCAATTATTTCCAGTCTTCTCTGCTGAGCGGAGGACGTGCCAAGTTTGAGCTGGAAGATTTTTCGCCTGGACAACACTTTACAGTCAGAGTCTGACCCAGCAGAACTCAACCACCTCTTGGTTGGCAACAGTGATGAAAAGTAAACCACTGCAGTGGTCTTTGGCTTCCAGCTGATACCAGGCCAACAGCCTCCTTGATAGCCACATTAACATTTGCCAGAATACCTGTCGTCAGGCTCCTGCCCTCTGTTCACAATTATATTCATATGGTTCTGGTCCAAAATGTACAGTGATGCATGCATATTTGGAAATTCAGTATCACTCATAATCACCAAAACATAGTTGATTTGATTTATGTGTTATTATTTTGCAAACACTTTAAATAGGTGTCTCTTTTTTCTAAAAGCATGTATCTCACTTTGGAATTACACTCTAAATTATTGTTCAATGCTGGATTGTGTCCCAGTTAATTTAACACAGCAGAGTAATTCAGTGTTTCAACTGGCAGCTGTCTTCTGAAAAGCTGGACTGTCACTGCAAGTAAAAAACAACAACAATGTGTTAATATAATGTTCATCATTAAAAGTGCCACTTTAGTAACATTATGCCGTGGTGATATTAGTTTTAAAAAAAGCAAGCGTTGTAACAAACATGTCATGCTACTAGTTTAGACTCTATGTTGGTAAAGTGTCCTTGAGCAAGACAGTCAATGTTTAACAACTCTAGGGAGTTTCTCTGTAGCTCAACCTGACATCTGACCTCCCATTGGAGAGGAAAATGAATATCACATTGTCATCTTCCTGCAAGCTGATACATGTCAAGCTGAAGCTGCTGATAGTTCATATTTGTGTAAGGACTCGATATCTTTAAAAGTGATCATGACATTTTCAAATGTCATTCTTGGCATGGTGGAAAAGCCTCTCACATTCTGAAATCAAGAACTCTGAAATAAAGGACACCACCACAACTTCTATTACTGTATTGTACTCTTTCCATTGACAGTATTGATCAATTTATACATTTATTTAAAGTCAAATGAATTACACTATGGCCATTAAACTGGACAATACTGACATGACAATATCATTGATTTTAAATCAAAGATCAATCTTTCATCTAATCGGTGTCAAAAAAATGTCCTGCATTCAAATTTTTTCTTCACTAAAAGTTCAGAAGTATTATCAGCAAAATGTACTTTAAGTATCTAAAGTACTCACTGTGCAGAATGGCCCCTTTCAGAGTGTTTATTTTATTTATGATGATTTTATTCATGATACATTATTATACATATCATAATATTGGGTTAATATTGATGCATTAACATGTAAGCAGCATTTTAATGCTGTAGCTTGTAAACGTTGCATAGTTTAATCTATACAAATGCATAATGTTTGTGTTGATCATATGCTTTGTATCTTTTTTGTACCCGCAAAGTAACTAGTAACTGAGCCTGTGTAGAAACATTTAGTGTAAAGTAGCATCAAATAGAAATACCCAGGTAAAGTACAACTATCTCAAAATTGTAATTAAGTAAAGTGCTTGACTAAATGTACTTAGTTATTTTCCACCACTGAATCTACAGTGATCAGCATTCCTTTAACCACATCATTCTTCTACTGTTGTGCCAGCTCCACGCAATTTCTTCTCCAGCCACCAGGTGTCACAGCTGAGTCTTCCACACAAGGCAGATCAATCCCATTTGTTTATGAGTAAAGTTCAAACACACACACAGTCCCACACACACACACACACACATGCACAGACGACTAGACACCTGCTCTGCAGCCTTCATCTGGAAGTGGCCGCAGCATGCGGTGGAGCTCGCTGCCCCCCTGCATAATGAGATCATCTGAGAGGGGCGCGGAGCGAGGCAGCCCTGCAGGTCCCTGCCACTGCAGAGACAGACCTGGCTTACGCTACAGCCAGGGTCAAGGACGGGGCTCTGCTAAAACACTCTGCCCCTGTCACTTCCTTATTGTGACTATGCACTAAAGTACTCATGTACACAACGACCCCTGCATAACCTCTGCAGTGCTTCTCGCTTCCACTGGTTTCTACAGGACTGACTGAGACAGTTAACTGAGATTTCTGCACAACACTACATATAAGATTTGTAGAGGAAACTTATGGAAAGAGCTCCAGACACCTGTTATAGTCAAAGGCATAGCTAACAGTGAACAACAGCCACTGAGGATGAAATCACCTTGTTGAGAGAGCTTTGTAGTGCCACACTTCTGGAAGATTCCAAGTACTGTTTCATGTGCTGCTGAAGTCTGCAGCGTTTGAACTCCAGCTCCACACTGACTGCAGCAGACAACCTGGAGGCAAGCCAGTGAGGGAAAGAGGGAGGAAAGGGAGAGGGACAGAGTGAGATGGAGTCAGAAAAAGAGAGAGAGAGAGAGAGGACAGGAGGGAAATGAAAAGTGGGAGAGCGAAGATCAACCGCAGGGATTCTGTTTGACAGCCAGCAAATGGTTTTGTCCCTCAGATCCCCTCAAATAAAACAACTGACATGTGCAGGTTTAGAGACGCTTGATGATCTAGTACCAGGCCCAACAAACAGATACACGTTAGGGGGATAGAAAACTAAGTGCATGCTTAACACTATATCCATTTCATCACAACATGATTGAAATAGGAAGGGAATAGCAGGCCTGACCAAATCCTCTTATCCGATTTGAGGCCATTAATCATTTCTGCCTCATGATGTAATTTTGGAAAACATGTCATTTCTCAGTAACAGGTAGGCCAGAATTCCGATGGGATTGGCTCCTGTGCGGCTAGCCTGTTGTTGGACCTTACACGGCTAATGCCCTTATTGCACGGCTGTAAAACCATTCGCGCTTACTGGGAGCGGTTTGCTAGGCCGTCTACTTTGTCCATTTATTGGGCCACAACCTTTGGCCGGTGTGTGCTGGGAAACATTACTGGTAATCAGGAATTCTTCTCAGAGGCTGGTCAGATGTAGCCGAAATTGCCTGTTGGTCATAAAAAATACATGCGAACATGAACACACCCTTTCCCTGTGGTATTTACCATCAGTGCATGTACACATGCATTGAGGCATAGAGGCTAATCTCACATGCAGATGTTCAAACACACTCAAAAGCAGACAGGCCTGCATGTGCACAGACATGCACGCTCACACAATGTCTTTTCACTAATAGTAGCTTGACATCCACATGATGCAAAAAACGACTGCCATTCTCTCCCATGAAAAGTGATCCGCTCCCTTGGCATGGAACCAGCAGGTGCATTACAAAGCCTCATTTATTTATAATGGCGTCCACGTCTTTCAGTTACACAGGTAAACATCTTCTCATATTTGTCACCAGCACTTTATCCCTCAAAGTCCTCACATGCCACTTAGGTACACAAATTAGCCTTCTCTTTAAGCTTTTTGCTTAAAAGATGCTTTATTTTAGAACATGGTTGCGCAGTAACACCACACTGCACGGTGCTACCACATACTGTATCTCACGTGCTGTGTGCCAACCTGCCCCCATTGCCAAAAATTGAACTGACCCACATGGTAGTTTTTTCTGCACAGGGAACAATACTAACTGCTATCAGCGGGAGTGATGTTACAGGCCATTGGGAGGTGACATTAATGAAGATGGAGGGGTGACTTCAGCCCTGCCTCTGCTGAACTAAAGTGACCTTTGACCCCTGTGGTATGGAAATGAAAACTGCTGTTTTATAAAAATGTTCCGGGCTGGGCTGTGTCTGATAAGGACTCATTATGTGAGGCAGTTACATATTCACAGAGCTGATAAGAGGAGGGAAAACATAATAGGAGCAGTGGTTTGAGCATAGTGTGTATGTGCATGTGCATGGATTCATCTGAGTAAAAAATAATACTACAGAGTAAACATAACACCTAACATCCCTTATGCAAAAACAACGCTGCAACACATACTGTATTGTGCTCTTCCTTGGCTTACATCATGGAGATTGGTTTCAGGTTTTATAGACCATTAAGTCATGTCTCCTGGGTTCCAATATTCCCTATGCATATTAACTTCCAAACCAAAATCCCCTTTGACCTGGAGCAGGTCCTCTGAGACCGGGGGATCATTGAAGGGCATGTCATCAACCAACCAAACAGCTGATTCTGCATATTAGATGACGTGCAACTATTGAAATCGGGCAGGAGGACAAAGTAGATAGCTATTCTGATTTAGAAATATTTATGACCCAAACAGTGAACAATTGTTTTATTCGCCACAGATGTTCCATCTAAAATGTGTGAATACAGAAAGAAGAAAATGCAGTTAAGTGTTCATGGCAACTTCATATTAGTATCTAAATTCACATTTTTCACTGTTTGCCAAGTATTTTCAGAAAGGCAAAAGGTGACACACTTCCACATACAGGCGTTCACACATACTCCAGCCTCTCTGGTTCTTGTGACAGGTCTTTGTGCCGTCACCTTTGGCATTACATAATCTGCACAGTAACAAAAACCCTGTAGCAGAACAAAACCCAGATTTAAATTAAAAGAATCCAATGTGCTCCAGATTAGGTAAGTTGGGAAACAGCCTGGCTGATTCTAAAGCTGCTCAGCAGATCACATGGCACAGCCAGCATCACCTCTGCAAACAGTGCAGATGGAAGTGGGAACCACTTTGGATCTTCATTTCTTACATCAACATGTGAGATATTGAGCTTTTCACAATTCCTGCTCTCTACTTATAGTGTGACATCTGTGTCTAATAATAAGAGAGGCAGTAGAATTGGGAGGAAGGGGGGCTGTTTTGGGACATGGAGATTCTATTACGTTCTCTGAGTGGTTCTTCAAATCCTTCTCCTTGCAAGTCCCTGTCCACCCTCCTCCACCTCCTCCTCCTCAGCATCTCCCATGGGATCAGGCCAGAGACAGGTGGTCAATGGGAGACAGGAGAGCAGTCAGGCATAAGCAGTCAGGCTATCAGATACTGCGATCCACACCAGCAGCACAATTAGACCTGAGAATCCACAGTCATCTGACAGCAACGCCTGCTACAGACCCAGTCACATATCACACATCTAAGCGTGCACACACACAGACAAGCGCACACACTCACACACATGCAAAAACTGTTACCTATTACAAACTATTACACCAAACACTTCAACCCTGACACTACATCTCATTATGCAAAAAGAAAATTAAGTGATGAAGACTTGCACAGCAGACAGGAGGAACTTTACTCAAGATCCACACAGAACTCTGTCACTGTCTGTGGTAACCTTGTAGCAGCATTTTAAAAAACAGAAAGCAGGGGTATCACGATGCTAATGAAAACACAAGTAATGTAATCAAAAATGGAAAAACTGCAGAAATAGGAAGTACAGAAAATCATGTAAGCACAAACTGGGTCAGTAATACCCCAGTTACAAGTAGCAAACTATGCTCCTGGTAGCTAATTACTTATCAAAACTATCTTATTGGGTCTCCCTAAAGATGATGCCCATATGTATACACACTATGCAACAAGCTTGTCTGCTATGCCTGTGGCACTGACTGGGATGTCTATGGACAAGATGCAGCGGCAGCGCAGACCATGGGAGTGACGCATTGCAGGTACAAACACACCAATCAGAGAGCGCGATTTCTTTCAGCTACGTCTTGTGCCCCATCACAGAGTAGCAGAAAGTATTCATACGCCGTTATTTAGCTCACCAGCGATACGCAATATGATGTCTAATATCGACGTCGAAATCTTCACCGCAGTCGTACACGGGTATTGCAATTATTTCTTGATTTTCTTGTTTAGCTAATCCTTTCTACAAATGCATTTTTAATTAATTTAGCAACTGAGGAAAAGGGAAGTTGGCGGAGTGATATTGAAAAGAGGAGGAGTTTACGATAACCGTTAAAGGCGAGTCCAGTTGCCTCTTTCTCAGTGTGGTCATAGAGATTGTCAGTCCGCTGAGGCTTTGTGTTGGCTTTGGTTTGTTACGGATTTTGTCGTGAACCAGCCGCTGCATCTACATCCAAATGGTAAGAAAAAGGAGAGCATTTTCTCTCCAGTCTAGAATCGGTTGACAGTCCCTTAGCAGTTGTAATTTTTCTAAGTATTCGATGTTAATGTCAATGAAACGTAACGTCACCAGCGGCTAAGCTGAAGCCAGCGGTAACTGTGCGCTGTGAAGTTACTGCACTGCTGGACGAATATGTGACGGCTTGCTAGCTGCTAAGTTAGGTAATGCTAGCTTGTTAGAGAAAGTTAAGGTTTGCTAAAGCTGCGTTGGTTTGCCTAAATGCAGTAACACCCGTGTGCCCAACGTTAGCGAAACGTTAGTCAGCGTTACACTTAAAACTGTATCGGCGTTACTTTTCCTAATAACGTTGCTTTCATGCAAGCCCAGCAGCAGTCTAGCTAATGTTGCGTTCGCTAAATTGAGATGGTGGTCGAACATTTGTCCGTTTTGTCAAATACTTGTCCCACTTAGTGATAGGCGCTCACTGAAAAGTAATGTTGTTTATCTAAGGTCTGAAACTGTCAGCCGGCACACAGCGGTAGCTAGCTAACTTTAGCTCTTCCTAGCTAACATTTACCGCCAAATTGTAAGCCATTCATTGTCTATGGAAACGTTGGCATTCAAGGTAGCTGTAACGTTATAAGGACACTTGTAGTCTTGCATTCTTTACGTGTTTCTGCTTTCCCTCAAGTTCAGTAACAAGATTGTTGGCTAAACGGAACGAAAATGCCTCCGTTTGTGTAGTTGTAACGTGACAGCTACTGTAGCCTTCAGAGTAACTTTTAACTGTTCATTAATTTAACGTTACAAGCTGTAGAAATATGTGCTTGTAGTATTTTAAATAAATGGGTGGCCCTAACTTTGGGGCCATCCACCATTAATAATTGGGATAACTATTGAAGGTGTTCTAAGATGGAAAAGCTAATGCTGGATATTTTTGCTATTTGATATGCTATTAATTGCTTCATCTTCTATTTTACAGGCTGATCAGCTTACAGAAGAGCAGATTGCCGGTAAGACATCGCTGCATTGATCTGCTACTTTCCTCATATCCTGCAAAGTGGCCTGCGTTATGGATCCTTGCATCCCTTGCAGTGGATTTATACTTTTGCCTTTTAAGGCATTCCACAGGGCAGCCTCCTGGTCATAAAACGGGAATGAATGAAACGGCTGTTGCTTGCTGGCTCTGGAGTGCAGAAGGACTCCCTCATGCAAAACTTTGAATTTTCATGGTTGTCATGTAATAAATG
The DNA here is from genome assembly GCA_005408345.1 of Macquaria australasica. Lineage (NCBI taxonomy): Eukaryota > Metazoa > Chordata > Actinopteri > Centrarchiformes > Percichthyidae > Macquaria > Macquaria australasica. Next base: position 693,892 of record SEMN01000257.1, read on the forward strand.
ATGTAATCTGGAAGGGCTGTGTATTCTGGTGAGGTGTTGGCAGGCTCCTTTTACGTGCGATGCATGATGTGTCCTTCGCCCCTGGGTGTGTTCTCATTGGATGGAATGCTTCAAGAACAATTGCAGTAGCAATTTGGTATGCTGGTATTTAAAGAAGAGACCTAGATGTTGTAATCTGAATCATGCAGGAGGAGTCATTGCTTCCCATATGTGCTCAGGGACACTTGCTGTAATGTATGCAGTTCATGTCAAAAATGTGGCACAGTTGCAGTGGTTTCCCTGATATCAGATCTTCCAGCTTCTGTTGACTTGATTCAGCTTAGGTCTCAAGTTTCACAATATGCTGATCATACTCTTGCTGTATTTCATGGTGTCAGCTTTTAGTGGGTAAACCCTTGCTTGATGTTTTGCTGACGTGTGCCAGTCTTTAAATTTGTCAGTTTGTTCAAACAGCATGACGATGCACGATCCACTAATATGTTCTGTTGACTTGGAGAAATTAACAGTAATTTAAAGCGCAGTAAGCGGTAGCAGTGATGTTAATATCGTGAACACCCCCCCACCCCACATTTCCTGCAGTTGATGCAGACAGCAGGCCTTTTCTCTTAACAAAAAGGGTGTTGCCCTGTGTGTTTGACCCTGCAAATGGCAGGGCAGGTTGGAGTTTTATGATGCTGACAAGCTGCTTCATGCCACTACACATTGCCCATTGGCCTCATCATACTTGATGTGTGTGTCATCGTTCTTCATCCCTCACGGCTCCACCAAACCACACAGGCTTTCATTCGCTGCTGATGTAGCCTGCCCGCCCTGCTGCTCGGTCTTGTGGTTGCTGTCCTTGTTTAGCCAAAAACAACTGCAGTTGGAACTCGAAACAGAAGGGCTCATCGGTATGCTGTAGCTAGTTTATAACTGAAACATGAGTGATGTAAGGCCCTTAAGTTAGGCAGACTTAAGGATAAGATGAAGAGTTTGTTTTGTTAGGTGGCATTTACGTGGGTTTTTAATCTATATTTTTCTTTGATATATTCAGCCCCCCTGCACTGTTTTGCTTTACAACCACTATCATACTGTCTTGCCAGTTTTGTTGTGCATATCTAGCTATACATGTGACATCTGCCTTACTAAAGAAGCCCATCCACTCTTTTCTGCAACTAGAATTCAAGGAGGCATTTTCGCTCTTTGACAAGGATGGAGATGGCACCATCACCACCAAAGAGCTGGGCACAGTTATGCGCTCTCTGGGCCAGAACCCCACAGAGGCAGAGCTGCAGGACATGATCAATGAAGTGGACGCTGATGGTGAGAACTTAATCTGACTTCAAAAGCTGCTAACCAAATGCATACTGTTGTTCTGGATGGTAATCCCTCATCAATGTCTTTTTTTAATTTCAGGAAATGGAACGATAGACTTCCCAGAGTTCCTGACCATGATGGCCAGGAAGATGAAGGACACAGACAGCGAGGAGGAGATCAGAGAAGCATTCCGTGTCTTTGACAAGGTTAATGCTGTCTGCACTCCCATGCACACACGTGTATGTACAGCAGTTTTTAAATATGTACTTATTGACTGGATGTCATTTTCAGGATGGCAATGGATACATCAGTGCTGCTGAGCTGCGCCATGTGATGACAAACCTTGGGGAGAAGCTGACTGATGAAGAAGTGGACGAAATGATCAGAGAAGCAGATATTGATGGAGATGGCCAGGTCAACTATGAAGGTTGGTAGATGTTGTATTTTATTTATATTTTTTCATCTGCTTAGGTCACTAATTGGATACTGAGTCGCGGTTTTTTTTTTTTTTTTTTTTTTCCCCTCTTCTCTGCAGAGTTCGTACAAATGATGACGGCGAAGTGAAGGCCTTGTACAGATTTCGTATATAAATAATTTGCCTTTTTTTCTTTGTGTAATTTATCTGTAAAATCTTAATAGCCCCCCCTTCGTCCCTGCCCCTTCTGCTGTCCAAAGGAACTGCATGTAAACTGCATAGGCTCTTGTCCCCATGTCCCTTTCTTTTGCTGTCATGGTGTTTTGGAGTGACGGAACGGTCATACAACCAGATGCCTGTGGAGGCCCCTGGGAGCCGGAGAACTTCGAATCTTCCCGTCTTGTGTGCTCGGGGCCCCTCCACGCATGGCGACATTGGAAACCTGTCAGCTGGTTGTCACTTGGCAACACTGTTGGCATGGAAACAATGTAGAGGAGTTTAAACTCTGCATGGACTACGGACAAAGTATATATGGAAATCTCTCAGCATTGCACTACTGCAAAAAAATGACACGGGTGTATCTCCTAGGTACTCGTACAAACTCTTTTTGTATCTGCTGTTCTATAGACCAGAAAACGACTAATCTTGCCATGCTTTTTAAGGTTTTACTCACTTTTACTTTTCTTTATTTTTTTTAATGACCTCTGGTCATGCCTCAAATAATCCATTCCAAGTTGTATATTTTTGTTTTCCAATAAAATTTACAATCTACCCGGATTTGAAAATTGTCTTGTTTTCTCAGTTATAATGGATCCTTGAGTTTGTATACCCTGTAATAATTCCCATTTTTGTATTGAGGACAGGATGCTCCATTTTTGATAGGGTCTTTATTTTATTTTTTTCTTGTTGCTTAGAATACATATGAAATGTTTACCATTTTAAACTTAAAGTGCCCCCCTGTTATTTCCCAAAAGCACTGAGGAGCATCAGCCAATGCCTCTTAATGTTCAGATAAGCTCAGATCAAATCTGTATTGTCATTAAAATAAACAGAGTGGGATCAAAGGCTTCTATTTTGAGTGCACACAATGGTACTTGACATTGGATTAGCCTTGTACTGTCCAGCTCCCTTACTGACTACATAGGCCATGTGTTGTCTGCTACTGTTGGCACGGCACCATGTAGAAGCTGCCTCATGTCTTAATTTGGCATTTGCCCCCAATGATGAGGTGCGGGTGATATGAGTGTACATCAGAAACCATGGTGTAAATAGAGGTGTACTTGTTTTTTTTTTTTTTCTTGTTAATTTTGGATTATTGAGTTTGTTACAGTAGCTTGCAGAGATACTAAGTTTGTTATTTTGATGAATGACAAAATAAAGCTCTATTGTGGACCTCTGCTCTGCCTCCTGTGTGAATTCTATACTAGCTGCTTTTTAGTTTGTGCCCTTGATCTTATGCAGTGGTTGGACTAACACTTCTGCTATCCTTTTTCATTGTTTTATGAAGGTATGGGATGGTTTTGGACTGTCTGTTGGGAGTAGTAAGGGCTGCAGTTGTTTGTGGCTTGGTCAGTCATGCATGTTATTCAGTGGTCCCTGCGGATGCACATTTAAACGTTTAGAGCATTACAAAATGCACTTCAGTAACAACTCGTACACCAAAAAGGACTGATGTAAAGAGGTAATTTACTTACAGTACCCCTGATTTGATGTTCCTAAATGTGTTTTGTGTGTGTAGCTAAAAATGCGTGGATTATCTCTTTCAGAGTCTGCATAGGAACAACTTTAGTTCCAAGACAAAAAGGAACACCACGACCCACAGAAATTTCAGGTGTGAATTGATGACACAAGTGGCTCTCATCTTGTCAAAACCAATTATCACAAGACTTTAAAAAAAAACTCAGTTGAAGTGTCATCACAGTCTACTTATATAAAAGCTGTTAATTACACAGCACATGTAATGCTAGTATCGCCCCTCCTCTGCATTCATACATTGTCTAGGAGAAGACTGTGACTGTGTCAGGTACTATGATGAAAAGGTTCAACAGCTCCTTTGCGGCCTGTGTGTCTTCTCTGTGTGTGTGTGTGTGTCTCCTCATGTACTCTCAGGTAACATGAGACTTCCTTGACAAGCAGGGTAAACATGAATTCTTGGGTCCTTCGAACCATGTGTTCCACGTAGCCTAGCAACGAGGCCGAATGTTGCGCTTTTGCTCCCAGAGCGAGATTTTCACTTCAGGTGATGGTCTTTAGTTCTGCTGTACTGAGAAAGAGAGAGAGAGAGTGTGTGTGTGTGTGTGTGTGTGTGTGTGCGCGCCTGTGCCTGACATCACACTCCAGCCTAGTATGCCGCAAGAGGTAAGATACTCCAAACTTCATACATAAAGAAGAGGGTTAGTTTGAAAGAATTTCTCAGGGTGAATATCACATTTTGAAACCTGTAGTGCTCCATAACTGCCTCATTTCAAGAACCGACTCTTCCTAAATACAACTACACTCATGTCTACACTGTAGGTGACAACAGTACTTGTTTTGTCTTGTACTGGACTGCACTTTGCACTGCAATGGCAGCTTAGTATATTCCAATCAAATACCACAGTATCACTCCGACTATCACATGGTGGTGGATGATAATGATGAGGACTTAGCACCTAACTGCAGCATGTACATTATGTACCATGGTGCTGGCTTGCCATTGTGTCTTACTCTCAGTCAAAGTGGTCGCTGAGTCTGAATTTAGCCCTCCACCAGGCCAGCTTGTTGAAAAATTGATCGATAGTGGAGTCGCTGCTATAGTAACAGTCGCCGTTTTAATGGTGGTCAGGTCAGGTGTCACTGGATCTCCAGTCAGACAGATAGTGGATGACAATGAGTACAGTGCAGGACGCGGCCACATGGAAAAACAAAGTCGTCTGAAGTCCGTGACATGTCCAGGGGTGGTAATAGAACAGATAAGGTAAGGCTCTTTAAAGCCCTCATAACTCTGCATGGTTAATGAGGACAAGCAGAACTGGTAAAGCACAGGATGATACATGTGGAGATGCATCAACACATTGTTGGCATAGCAATGTCACCACAGCAAAAACAATCTAATGTGTCTTGGCTTGTATCTTGTTCTTATCTGCAGGGTGATGACAGGGTGGACCTGTGTGGCCGGGGGAGCTGGTGGCTGGGAACACTGAAAGTAGGTGTCACACTGCGGTATGGTTTCATAGTCTGCCTGTGGAGGAGAGGCTGCTACATTGGCCTCTGTGCTGGCCCAAACACTTGCCACTGGGTTGTCAATTAAAAGTGGCTCATTAGCTCGTGTAGATATTGTAGATTTTCAGTTAATGGCTTTTATTGCGTAGCACTATCCCATTGTCTGTGTCCAAAGTGTGCTGTCTGCCAGAAATAAATTCAAACACTTACGCTACAGTGAGTCCAGTCCCTAAGTGCCTTACAGTGTATTCATGGTAATAATGCATAGACCTAATTAATTATCAGTTTATCTTAATGTGATCCCAGCTCTCTGGCTCCGTTGTAAATCAGCTGCCTTTGTCTTTCTGTGCTAACAATAGGCCAGGTGGCTTGACAACAATTGTAAATGTACAGCAAACATTGCTTGTTTGCTGTACATTTGCAGTACACTACATTTATGTAATAAACATGAGCTCTGCTTATAGAAACAGGCATTTTGTGATGAAATGAGTCTTTGTACCATCATAAAGAGATTTAGCTACTATATTGCTTGTCAGTGCTTAAAGCTAAAGAGGCCTGAAGTTAAAAGCTTCTTGTGATGTCAAAATTCAATTGCATACCAAAAGGAATATTAGAAATATCAATTGTATTTGGCTAGGTATAAAAATTTAAAATTCAAAATAATTATATCTTCATAAAAAACTACCTATCCCAGTGTTCCAGTTGCTTTAGCTCTTCTTGTCTCTTGCGGACAACAGTCCAGTAATGGCTACAACATGTAATGTGTCCATCCAAGCCATGTGGTAACATTCCCTTAACTTATCTCCTTTCACCTTCTTCCAGGACACACCCATCCCGGGTCTCTATCACATCCGCGACTTCATCGAAGAAGCTGAACTGAACCCGGTGAGGAAGTCCTACGGGTTCAAAGGCGTGGGCAGAAAAGCCCACACTCTGGGTGTACGTAAGGGGGATTTGCTTCTACCCGGGGCATACGACTACACCGACTCCATCCAGGAGGTCCTGATGCACCAGGCGTCCTACTCTTTCAAGAACTGTCCACGGCCTGACATCATCACCCTGGGCATCAGGGACAAGGTGGGGTTCAGACATGACCTTTACTGATCCTGTTGGCATATGCAGTTTACCTCATATTAAAGGAATAGTTCACCATTTTGGGAAATACACTTCTTTGCTTTCTTTCTGAGAGTTCGATAAGTTCGATAGCAGCACTCTCATGTCTCGTGTGCGTAAAAGCACTCTGACCACTAATGGACCAACTATGGAACAATGGGTTTAGGACACACATTGAGGACATACATTGGCGTGATACATGCTGATGGTTTTATGGTTTTTATGGTTTTTAGGTAAAGAGGAAGATGACTAATAGCTAGCAAGAACGGATTCAAACAACACAGGTTTTAAAATCTTTAAAGAATAGGCTTTGCAAATGTTGTATGTTGAAGGAAATCCATTCAACATGTTTGTTCTGGAGAATACAAATGATGTGATTCAGTGAGAAACACTGAATATAAACACAACTGTTTTTGTTAAAACTCCAAGGGGTACCTTTAAGTATGGAGCTAGAGCCAGGAGGTGATTAGCTTAGCTAAGCATGAAGACTGGAGATAGGGTTAAACAGCTAGCCTGACTCTCTCCCAAGTAAAAGAATACACATACCAAAACCTAAAGCTGACTTATTAACACAGTGTATCTTGATCCCGTTTGTTCAAATCGTACACAAACAGTCATTTGTGGTTTTATGGGGTGCTATGTGCTGTAACTATTTCATGGCAAACCAATGCCGGGAGCAGCGAATTCTCAGAGTGACGTGCACAGAGACGCTTCACAGAAGTACTGGGTGGAGGGATAAACTATTGTTTGTCGTGAAAAATATAAAAGCGACAATTTAAGATTTTAGAGGAAATTACATGTTGAAGCTATTTCTTGGAAGTTTATCCATCCGGCCACTATGTCTGTGAAGTATATCTTCGGCTACAGCTTGGGTTGCCAATTATGGTCAGTAGGTACAGGTTTTGGTTTTGGTCTCTGTAAGCAAGATGGTACCAAACCTGGCAACCTCACTGTCACGTGACAAGACTTTGGGAAGCTGCACACATGTGCCTGGCTGTTGTTCGCCAAGAAATAGTTACATGGTGTAAGTCCCCCTAATACTACAAATGTCCATTTTTACATTTCTTTTACATGAGTATAGATGAAACCAGGGGTTTTCTAAGTCTGACACAGTGCGCCCACCCAACTCTAACTCCATACTTAACATACAGATGTGAGTGTGGTACTGATCTTCTCATCTTACTCTCTATTTCTTTAAACAAACATACAGAATTGAGAAATCCTATAAAGTAAAGCCCATAATGTTATGCCTCAATTTAAAGATATTTTTCCAAAATCTTAAACATTTACCCCCTTTGTATGTTGTTGTTACTTGCCCAAAAATGGGTCCAGTCTGCTGTGTAATAGCCAGCCATTAATGTAACAAGTTATTGCATTTATGGCAAAAAGCTACTTGCTTATCTATGCTATATTTAAAGTTATTAGCCCTCTACACCACTTTGATTCGCGGTATGTAGTTCTTAAGCAGTATTTATTCATTGTTCTGTTCTGATAGTGTATTTGGCTGTGGCATCGGCACTAAAGTACCGTAGCTGCTCTTCAAAATGCACCTGCAGCAGACTGAGTGAAAACAGAAGATGTGTTGGAAACAGAAGCCAGCTGTTGGCGAACATAGCAGACGCAAAAAGCAAACTCGTGGTGATACTGTCATACACATTTAAACACCTCTTTATCTTTATTCCCTGTGCCAGCATATACACACTTCACCGTGCGACTACAATGTGACAGCGAAACCAGTGGAGAAGATTCCCTGCAAGTAAGCACTCGACAAACAGCCTCAGATCACAGCGGCGCAGACAACCCATGAATCATCCCTTGATCGCGGAATCCTTCCTCCTCATACAACTTCTCCTTCCTTCTCTCATCTCCTCACAGCACAAAGATGGAGGAGCAATCACTAACCTGCTCTCTCATTGTCTCTGCCTCTGATCATGCACGGCCTTATTCTTTTCTTCTCTCACTTTTCCCTTCACTGTTCTCCTCTCTTTTCTTTTTTTTTGACAGCCACTCCCCCCTCTCTCTCTTCTCTCCTCTTCTTGCAGGCATGTGATGTTTCGGTCGACCGTGCAGCGGATCAGCTTTCCGCCTGTAAGTATCCAGTCACCAAGACTAGTTATTAGGACCATTCAGTCTTTCCATTGCCCACAAAAAGGCTTCATTACAATACACTTTCAATGGGTTTTGGTTACAAGCTATGACCTAACGTGTATCTGGTATGTGCTGTACAGGAGCTAGTTATGACAGCCACAAGGGTCAGAGAAATCCGATCCCACAGGGTGTCTGATTGTATCATTTGCCCCATTTGAGGGCCTGTTATGGCACTGCACTAGCTGACCAGTCAGCTGATCAGCCAGTTTTGCAGCCTTAGCTGTGTGTCCATGCTGGTAGCTGATGGATATCTGAGCCGTGCTGGCAGCTGCTGAGTGTTGACAGAGAAGGAAAGGCGCTAAGAAATCCCGAGGGTGTTATTATTGCAGAGTTGGGAGCAGTTTTCTGCTGTTAGTGGTGTCACAGCGACTCTAAGACAAGTTTATTGTCAAAGGTAAAGCAGCTACACAAATCCCAATTCCCACAGCCAAGTTAACTGAAAGTGCAGATCAGTCAGACAGCTGACCTGACGGAGGTGGACAGACATTAGCGGATCACAATTGAAGTATCTTAATGGTTTACACTGGGAACTCTTGGTCTATTCTGAGAGAGAATTTCAGATTTCTCTGAGCCTTGCCTCTTAGCCCAGAATAAAATGAAATAGATTTCCACACATCCAAAGAAAAACCTCCAGTGAGCTGAATATGTTTGGAAACACAACAAAAATGATATTCTCTTTTTTTCTGATTTGACTTAATTTTTCCATCCTGGGGCCACTGTGTGTCCTAGATTTACATGTTGTGCTTTTTTTTGCAATATCGACTGCACATGCTGCTTGGAAGGAACAAATCCTCCCCTGACATTCAAGCCTGTTTGAATTGAAGTCATAATCCCAGACATTTTAATATGAATAAATGTCCTCTTTTCTATTGCTATAGCGCAGAAGTGATTCAGCCTTTAACTACTGCATGCAAACTTACTGATCTAAACACCTGCAGTCTGGTAGTTTGTATAGTTTGTATTGAAATCTGGTACACACATTCATGGTCCCCAGAGGATGAATTCTGATGACTTTGGTGGTCCATGGACTTTTCCTCTACCACCACGAGGTTGACATTTGTGTTTTTGAGTGAAATATCTCAACAATTATTAGATTGATTGCCATAAAATAAACACATAATAAACACATTCATGGTCCCCGCAGGATGAAATTGTAATAACGTCAGGGGTGACCCTGGGCTCAAAATTTTAATTTGTCCAGTATTTTGTGTTTAGTGCTAATTTGCAAATGTTAGCATGCTAACAAGGTAAATTAAAATGGAGAATGTAGTAACCTGGTAATCATCAGCATGTTAGCGTTGTTATTGGGAGCATGTTAGCATGCTGACATTAGCATTTAGATCATTTGGAGCACATAATTGGATTTGTTTATGTTTATGGATGCAAACCAGCTTCAGTGTAATTTTTTTCCAAATCAAGAAAATCAAGAATATGTCATATGAATTTCACCCCATGTCATTTCAGAAAAACAAATCAAGGTCTCCAGTTGATTTAAGGAGTACTGTATAGCAAGGTCTTGGATGCACCAATCAAAAACAGGTCAAAGTTTTAAAGTTTCACAGACATTCACAGCATGTGCCAGTTACCTACGCCACACAGGAGAACGTTTCTAACGTGCTGTGCCACAGTAGGAAAGTAGGCCAGGTGCTTTGGCTCAAACACACACATACACACGTGTGAGAGAGTTTCACTACCGTCCACCAGCTCCCGTGAAATACACCTGCATTAGCACCTCTGGGAGCATCATGCAAGCGCGCGGGGCCCAGAAGGCCAGTTGCCGAGGATCAAGTTAACTGGCAACTGGGATCAAATGGCATGTAATGGTAGCAGCCATCCCTCCAACGAGCAGAGGAGAGGAAAAGACACCTTCCTGTCTCCCTCTCTCTGAATCAGAGAGCAGCTGAAAACGAAAGGCTGGTCCTGCGTCCAGGGACAGGGACACAGTTTTATGTCTGAGGAGGAGTGCGGAGGGGGGATGATGCTATTTCTGCATGGCACGCCGCTGGTGATGACCAGTATGTGTGTTAGTGGGTAAGAGGAAAGGAGAAGTGAAAGGCAAGGAGAGAGAGAGAGAGAGACACTGACTTTTGACAGACTAACCCTATACACAGATCACATAGGTCAAAAACCCCAACACAACCAGAGACCGACAAAGGCCATAAAGACAGGAGTCAGATTATATGTCATAGGTCTTCAAAATATGGGTATGGGACCCTAAAATAAATCTGGTGTATATTGTTGTTCAGATGACTTGAGTATTAACATGCTATAACAATAGGTTTCCATGAGCTTATAGGTCCAGGGGAGAAACAATGAATCTCTCATTTGGCTCTAAAAATGTTAGAGGTCATGATGTAGAGTAGGTGAATATAATACAGGCCTCAGTGCATGCTTACATCATCACGTTTGGAGCGGTTAGATTGGACTCTGTTTGTTTGGATGCTTAAGAACGCTGCCATTTGAACTCATGTGACACCATAAAAATTAAGATTGACGTTCTCTTCTGAGAAAACAGGGCCCTGTTCTTGAGAGGTGCCTGTACTAATCCAGGATAACATGATGACGTTAGCCAAATAAAATCAAGACATCTGCTCACTGACTAAGAGTGCACACAAGTTGATTGTGTAATATTACAGAGACTAGATCAGTTTCTTTTAAACTTACTTACTGAAACTGCTCAATAAACAAACTATTTGCTACAAGCTACTGCTAATTGACATTTTCAATAAAGATAATGTTGGTAAAAAGCAGATGGAGGGGAAAAAAAACAAGCTGCATGTGTCTCTGACCATCTCAGAAGGAAGGACCTGCTCCATGCCACTATAATCCACAGACCAGACCAGCAAAAGGCATCACCTCCTGCTTCAAATCCACATTGCCGCGGCTCCACTATGTGCACTCAGTGAGTCCAGTACTTCACATTTAGCTATATCTCCTCTTTAGATGCACACAGATCATCTGTAAACATGTCCAACACTACATTATTAGTACTGCGACTAGTATGTGGCTGCCTGTCATCAGTGTAAGACTGTGAATTTATACTTTTTTACAGTTTTATGTCCTCTCAGCTGCAGTTTAAATTCTTGATGAGCGAGAAAAAATGCAATATACTAATGCTTTGATTTCAGTAATGATCTTATCGTGGCTTTGACGGAAATTCATCAGAGTTTAAAGAGATAAGTCATGGAACATGCCATGCCATGGAACATCGCACATTGATCAAAAATGTTATATGTTTTTACATGTAAGAGCAAACTTAATAAAAAAAAATAATAAAAAGAAAAGAAATATTTCTCTTTTTTGTATTTCAAGGTGGTGACATAATAAAAAACTATTTTTATGTCTGTGTGTGTGTGTTTGTGTTCCACAGAAGACCCCAGGACCAGGGGCCTACGAACCTTGCTGGAAGCTGGGCGACCGTCTGAACCCAGAGGCCACGGACCCATCGTTTAGCCTCTACTTCCGCAACATTCTCTAGTGTGGACTTTATTTCCCACAATGCCTTGATCCCACAACCATCTCCTCATCCTGTCATCCAGCTTACTGGCAGAGGACGCACACTTATTTATGAAATAAAAGCAAAATCATGAATTTACAGGAGAAAGAAGAATTCCAGTCTCTCAGTCCTTGAACCAATGTTTATCTACATGTCGATGAGGCATTTTGTGGTCTGCCAACCACATATCAAGCTACATTCGTTGTGCTCAAATTGCTTTAGTGATGCCGGCCAGGGAAGCAGAATGATCTTATCTGCAACAAAGGGTACTTCATTCCACTTAACTACATGTTCCCGGTATTGCTCTCCCCCTTCATCTCTCCTCTCTCCTCCTCTGTCGGCAGTCAGGCTGCTTTGCCTTCCTACTATCTCTGCCCTGCGATGCACTCAGGAGGAGGAATGCTGCTCAGCCATGCATCACATGCACATAGCTTAGTGTGGCATGCTGCACCCTCAGATAACACGTTCAGTATTAGGGGCCAAGGCAGTGGCACACAATAAAACAGCTATTCTTATCGCTGCCTACTCCGCATACTCTTTCTTGTGTCGAACCAAACAAACACAGTCAATAATGTCGGGGCACAGAGAACAGCGGCGATACAAATCACCTCTGCGTGAACATAATGGTGGTGTGCATTACAGCGCAACAGGGGATAGGTACAAAAATAAAAAACACATTGCAGATTTGTTATTGGTGCGATTATTTATTCAGAGAAGGGTTTTGCTGAGCATGCATGCACTGCTTCATATTCATAGAGACACTCAACGCCTCAGAGCAGCAGAAGTTTGTGCTACAGCCAGTTAGACAGTTGTTGAGGGAGTGAAGAGATATACACCCAGATTCTGTTATCAGATCCAAGGATGAAAATATGAGCAGCGATAATTAAAGCCCACTTCCTTAAGCTTTAGTTTAGTGTTGTATTGATTTTAGAGGATGAATAATCACCTATAGCAATAAATAATACAGCAAGGAGTCGTCGTAATGACATTAACAAACAATAACATAGCTGCTTCAGTGTCAGAAAAACAGTTACAACTTTTATGGAAGATCTGAACTTATTTATGAGCTCATATGGATGTAGCCACCCAACTAGTGTGTCTAGAATCTACAAAGACCCTACCCAAGTCATCATCAATGGAGCAGCTTGCTGTATCCTAGCCCGATCTGTGACCTGTTTTCCACTAACATATCTACAAACATGGCTCCACTCGCCTCTTCTTCTTTGCTGGATGTACATTAAAGCTGCACTAATCAATATTTTGACATTAACAATGGATCAAATTACTTTGTGTACTGTGAAAGGTGTGATGAACAGCAGATAATTATCACCCGGCTGCAGTTTCCCTCGGCTCTACGGAGCATTTTAGTGCTTTTCAGCTCATGGTTTTGGTTTTACTGCCCGCAACTTTAATGTTTTTGTTCAGTCCCACCGCTCTCATCAGCCTTGTTTCCAGCCGCAGCAGGCAGCTGCTTTTTTAATGAAAAAGCTCTAATCAAAGCCACTGTACACTACCTGCCCAGCCCCAAAACAGCAGACACACAAAGTTAGCAACAAGCTTTTGAACGTGGCATTTAGAAGATAAAGTAGCAGATATTCTTCTCAGGAATTGGTGGAGATCAAAAAAAGGAGAGTGAATATTGCATTTAGATTTGTCAGCAGCTTGAACATTGACATAAAATATAGGCTAGATTAAGAGTAGAGGCTCTTAACGATTTGTTAGTGATAAGAGGATTTTAGAACATGATGTACATAATGAGGCACTGGATTGACTCCTTTACACATATTGACATCGGTGAAGTGTTTTGTTTGGGACAACAGTCAGGCCGTAACCAGCGTTATCACGGCACATCTACTTGGCCGACATTAATCCCCACTACTCTGTTTTCCTTCAGTTGCAGACACTTGAGCTTGAAGAGGTTCAAGAGCCGGGCTCTTATTCCCCCTGTCATTATTCTGGAGACAAAGGAGCGCACACTTCCACCTGGAGAGGAAGACAATCTTATTAACACGGGGCTTTGCACGCAGCCTCCGGAGGGCTGGGCATGTGTATCCACTGCTTGTGAGGAGGACGCAGCGACAGAGATGTGAATGTGTGTGTGTGTGTGTGTGTGTGTGTGTGTGTTTGTGTGTGATGAGCAGCCATTCTGCCTGTGGTCAAGGCACCAAGCCCCCAGTAATCTCTGTCTCTCTCAACCCTCAGTGCCCTTCCTCCCTCCTCATCTCAGTGATCTCCACAGTCCAGCACTGATCTCTGACATATGCCTCATACTGACGACTTAACACCCTCCATCTCCCACAGCCTGCCTCGACCACAGGCACGGCCAGGCACCCGCACTTTCGCTGTCAGTCAAGCTCCCCGTCGTCGACACACATTGCTTCAAAGAATACGCACGCAGCCGCACAATGCGATGAATGCGACGCGCACGCATGCACTTGTGATCCTTTGCTTTTTAAAAAACGCACTTGCAAACTGATGCACAAACCTCCAAACACGCGCACACATGCACTCATTTCTTAAAGGTTCTATGGGCTTGAAAAGAGATCAAATCTACTACTTCCTTTTTGCTTTCAGTGTTTAAAATGTATAAAGCCTCTACTGAAAGATGAAAGTGGACCTGAAAGTGGAACGATCAGGATGGTAGGCACTGCACAAAGCCTACCACACACACATTATCTGTTCATCTGTGGTAGTATTTCCTGTCAAGAGTGGTGAGAAAGCGATTTAAGATGCGAGATGTGCTGGCACAGTGGAATTCTATCATTTAAAGGTCACGAGAACATCTGGTGTTGGGGCAGGTCGCACTGGCAGCCCAAACATCAACTTCAGTTTTCTGGAACAGCTTAATGAGATACGGTCAACATTCAGGAAGCAGTGTAGCACATCAGCGGGGTCTGGAGCAAATCTGTGTTTCTGGCAGCTTACAACAGGAGGTGACCCTGCTCCTCAGCGGTACAGCTGGGCCAGAGTCAAGGACGTCAAATTAACAGCTAACTCAGGGCAACATGCTGAGAAAATGCGAGCCTGCTCCAGAATGATGACGAAGGCAGACCGCTGGAATTTCCCAAGAATGTGAGGTTATACAAAAATACCCATAATCCAATACTGGTGTGGGACAAATGCCATTATCAGCCGCTGAGTCCCAGCAAAAGGTTGCCAAACAAACAAACCCTCAAAGAGAGAAGCCATTGTTCGTTCACTGACATTGTGCTGAACTAAAATGGCCTCCCAGTATCACAGAACTGTCCAGCCTCTGTCTTTCTCCCTCGCTGTATAACATGAGCACCTTGAGAAACTCCAGCCAGCAGTAAGAGGGTCAAACAAAGAGGTGGCAGATTCAGAGGTGCTGTTCCCTCATGTCCCCTTTAAGTGCAGGTCACATTTACTCTCATCACAACGTCCCACACTAAGGGTGATGACTAGCCAACTGAGGAATTTAGCAGGCAGTGTGACACACCGCGAGGGTGACCAGGTATCCTTTTACCCCCCTCAAGCTGCTGACAGACACATCGGAGCAACATTACGCTTCTATTAAATGACATTTAAAAGTTTAATCAGCTCCAATGGGTGACTGTTAGCGAACAAGGGGGTCATTGTTTAAGTGGGTAATGGTGCTGGCACCGTCGCTGTGTGTGTGGAAGTGGACCAAGACCGTTGGAGGCCGATCAGGTGATCTGGAGCGATTGATAGAAAAGAACACACTGCGGTGTTATTAGGCCCGGTGCTTGACAATGTCAAATCAGGTGTTAAAACAACAAGATGTGGTTTTATGGAGGCTTATGTGCCAGACTATTTTTTGGCCAGGCCCAGTGATTGTTTTTTTTACATTTCAGTTTTTGTACAGATTACACAAATGATATACGTGTTAATTACTGACTTTTAGAAGTGCTGGTGGTCAGATTACCTTTACATTACCTTTAGACAGAGCCAGGCTAGCTGTTTCTCCATTTCCAGTCTTTATGCTAAGCTAAGCTAACTTGGTAACTCTCTGCAAGAAAGATGATTTCCCAAAATGTCAAACTCTGTACAAATCACATTCATGGATTTTATGATGATGCATTCATATTATAGCCTGTATCGATTAAGGCAGATGAAATGTCGTAGCCATTAACATCGGCTATAAACAGCAGCTATAAAGTAAGTCTATGAAATAACTGCAAAAAAAATAAATAAATAAATAAAAACATTTATTGATGATTTTTACTGTAAAACCTTTGGGAAGTGCTCAAGTCATGTCAGAATATAAAGCTTTAAAAGCAGGAGATGCTTGTTTGCCAGAGTATGTCTGTATTTACTCCTCCTTCTTACAGCATCTTGAATACATGCGTTGTGCATTGAACTCTGCTGAAACACATTTGCCCCATGGGGAGGAACTATGTATACATGTACTGTGCCAGTCATTTTATTTATACATGAGATTATGAAACCACATCTGATCCTCATAACCTCCATCACACCCCCTCACCCATCCATGACTCCCCGGCCTTGTTTGGACATCACAATGATGGTTTATGGTTTCCTTTTTGGCGCCCTGTACCGGCACCACCCAGCCCATGCCCTCCATATTCCCCTGCAAGGTTGGCATCAACACACACACACACACATCACTGCAACCTGAATACCAGGCCCCCACACACACACACACTCACACACCTCACTCAACGTGGCCACCACCTTTGATCACTATTCGATCCAATATGGCTGCGACTTATTTCATGAGGGTGTGTATGGAGGTTGTGTCTGTGTGTGTGTTTGTGAGGTAACCATAAATGTACAGTATGTGTGCCTGAACACTTGGTGCACGTTGCCCCCCACCACCCCACCCTCATATCGCCCACACAAACTGTCTTGTGATTCTCAGGTGTAGAAGTGAGAGCGTAACCAGAGCGACACGCCTGGGTGTTCTGACATCACTATGACGCTGACGCAGATACACAAGATCTCATGCGCTCTGCTCATTGATCCCAGGTGTATATATTGTATACATACACAGGTGTGTGTGGTGACACTCGGTCCAGCTTCATCTGCCCGTTGTCATTCTGAAAGGCTTTGCGGCAGGCCACTTCCTCCATTAATCTTTCTCCTTTTACCAGAGCTGTCAAGACCATGGCATGTGTGTGTGTGTGTGTGTGTGCGAGTGTGTATTTAAGTACGTGTACTGTACCACACAATGTGTTCATGTCATTGTCAGAGTGTGTGTGTGTATTTGTGCATGTGTGAGCACACCATGTAATATTTCACTCTTTACCCACAGGGATTAGACCATTCATCTCCCGGAGCCCCTGTGTAGGTGTCACACATAGTGCTAATGAGGAGAGGATGGAACAAGGGAGAGCCGGTGAGCGAGGAGGGAAAAAGTAAAAATAGATTTCTTTTTTGGACAGCAGAAAAGAGGCGACAGTGATCGATAATTCCTGCGCGAAAATCGAAGTATTGACGAACGAGGGATTTTCATGCCGGGAGCGATGGGAACGTGGGCGACTGTGGAGTTTTAAAAAAAGACAGAGAGGGCAGGGATTAGTGCTTGCAGTCCTGCAGGGAGGGTAAGGGTTAAGAAATGGGGGTTTTGCTTCCCATAACACAAATCAATTTACACCAGCCTGAGACATTGATTATAGCTGGCTCATACCTCACATGGCTACAGCAGACATCAAACAGACACTGTCAAGCCTGTAAAACCACACAACAGGGGCATTATCTGCCTCTCGCTGTGTGTGTGTGTGTGTGTGTGTGTGTGTGTGTGTGTGTGTGTGTGCCTTGTCTGTGTACGTGTTGTTCAGCAGACCAGATATCTCTCTCCGCTTCCCCAGTTACTCAAACAAGGGGATGGCTGCTAGGCAACCAAGCCACATCACATCACATCAGGCAAGCCGGGAGAGAGCAAGAGAGAGAGAGAGAGAGAGAGAAGGAGAGAGAGAAGGAGAGAGAGAGAGAGAAGGAGAGAGAGAGAGATAGGAGGAGGAGGAGAGAGGAGGAGGAGAGAGGAGGAGGAGGAGGGAGTTTGGAGACAGAAAACTGTGCTGGCAGTATTACATAAGCCGGCAGCCTGGTCCCACTGCTCACATTAATGTGGTTAGGCACTCGGAAGTGATGTCCATTAGTCACAAGTGACAAGGCAGGTGAAGACGCATCTAGCAGTGATTTTTAAAAGCCATTGTTGTTTATAATGGAGAGCATTACGAACAGATGAGACAAAAAAAAAAAACACAACAAAAACACAAAACAACACATACATTATGAGCAGATGAGTCGCCTACTGTACCGCACAAACAGAACAGGGACTGATAATACCCCAGGGGGAAGGTTTAAAACAAACACACATGCATGAGGATACATAATGTAAAGACATACTGCATGAAAACACACCTGCATGCACACAGCACACACATAGAGTACATAATAATGACATATGGAATGATATTTGAACGCCTGAAAATATATGAGCTCTCATTTGAAGATGCGAGGGTGGGGGTGTTTGTGTGTGTGTGTGTACATAAAAGCTGTGTCAATCAACATAATCATCAAAAATACATCAAAGGCTAAAGTGAAGATGCAGCGAAGCAGCTGCTGTGACTGACGGCCTATACATAATCAATGCATCTGCATTTCCACATTTAACACAACATACTGTACATTCTATCTCAAGATGTAACCAGCACATCTCTGCCATTTATGAACCATTAAAGTGATACCCACTGATTCTGACTATTAAAAATATTACTCATCATGTGTCACTAATTGCAAAAGAGCTATTTCCTCTGTACTCATAACTCCACAGGAGATGTACGTTGTTACAGTGCTTACTTTATAACATTATTCTCTCAGCACACTGCTCTGTTATCTGCAAAAATCTGAATGCCTCTGTTGCTTTTTCTGCACCAACAGCATTGATATCCAATATTAATGTCACTGTTTTCATGTAAATATTCAACACCAAGACAAAATAAAACTTTCTGAAATTTTTCATCTGATAACTTAGTAAAAATGGATGCCAGGAATGCTCATATATAATATTTTGGGGACAATTAGACTGATAGTTGAGAGGGTGGCAATGAAAGTCACTGAGACTGAGAATATTGTCACTGAAAGTGAAAAAGTAATTTTGTTAATAAAATATACTTGTAAAATGAATACTTTGAATTTTGGGAAGTACACTTATTTGCCTTGTTGCTGAAGGGTAGATGAGAAGATTGATGCCACATTCATATCTGTTCATTATACATGAAGCTACATCCAGGAGTTGGTTAGCTTAGCTTAGCATAAAGACTGGAAACAAAGGGATACCGCTAGCCTGGCTCTGTCAAAAGACTACCTACTGTAACCTCTTCAGTTCACTAATTGCATTATTGCTTGTTAGTTTAATTCGTACAAAAATTGAAGTGTAAAAAACAACAAGTTGTGGTTTTACAGGGGGGGTGTGTGCTAGACTATTTCTTAAGCTAAGCTAACCGTCTCCTGGCTGTAGCTTCATATTTAATAGACAGATATGAGTAGTATAGATCTTCGAAAGCGAACAGGCCTATTTCCCAAAATGTCAAACTATGCATTGAAGGAACATTTCTCCACCCAGCACTGCTTTTCACTGTATCTGCATCAGTGTATAATTATCCAGCAACAGGCCAATTCCTTAACCCTAACCCAAGCCTACACCCCAGCCCAGGGCCCTCAAAGCTCCCTGGGGATGATGGTGAAGGGCCGGATGGGGCAGGAAGCCTCCAGCTCCAGGGCTGTCAAGAAGCAGTCAGGGGCCTGGCTGGAGCCCCGAGACTGCAGGGCCTCACCCAGGCCGCTCCACGCCTCGTGGGAGGTGCTGTGGACCTGAACCGCATCACGCAGGACCTTCTCCCCAAGGTGGACACGCCCAGTTTTCACCAGCAGACGGCCCTAGACGGACAAATGGACAGAGGGATAAAAGAGAAGGGAAAAATGAGAAATGTAGTTCAGCGTTAAAATACATGTATACTATTGTTAGGCTCATCAAGTCATGTTCAGTTTCAGTCAATTCAAAGTATTCATAGGAAAAAATCTATTGACGTCTATTGCAGAAAATATGTATATCAGTGTTTCTATTCATCTTCTTTTCAAAACTCTAATATACATACAGTAACTCAAAAGTGCACCCTGGTAAAGATGATTTCTGTAGTTCTTGAAATGTTGATATTTTGGGAATAAAAAGTAATTTCACAGACAGTGGTTTATATTATTTAATTTTTTGTTTTTTAGAGAAAATCTACTTGCTGAATTTGTTGTGTTAAAACTGAATTAACCCCACTTCTGAGGTGAATTACAGGCTAAAAGTTGACCTATGGCATGCTCTCATTTTCACAATACAAAATGGTAACATTGCATTTAATTTCAGTACCTCGTTCCTAATATTTTCTTTTATCCTAAATATCTACCATTAAAACAATTTTCATGGCATGATAAGATCAAGCAAGCAGATGGTGGCTTTTTACAAAAAATCCAAATCTTGGATTATAATGCCTGCTGTCCTGTGGACTAGTTTAGTACGACAAAAAAAAAAAAAGGAAAAACAGTAACAACAACCAACTGTACTACACTTTGCTAGAGTCATATTCAACTGGGATTGTACAACTGAAGGGAGAAAATGAATCATGAGATTAGGAGCTGCAGAAAGATGGTGCAGTATGTCGTGGAGTTGGGTACACAGATACACACACAGTAATGAAAGCTGATGCTGTGTTTAACCTGCTCAGGTCAGAGGAGAGTCAGCCAGTCAAAGGGACCATTTAAGTGCAATCAAGTTATGTACACTTTACATTACTACCGATGATTTGCCAAAGCTAACCCTCTCTTGTTAGAACTGTGTTCCTACATTCAGACAAAGGGAAAGGTTTGTGGTTTTACTGGTCTCAGTTAATGTAAATGCAGAATGCTAAGATAGCTAATCCATTACACTGCGCTCTCTTTTTTTGTTAAAGTCATGTTATTGTTGCTCTGTAAACTTGTTGGCAAAATCTAAGATTTGAGAAACAATGCATTTACAAGCAATAGTACCAGAAAATCGTTGAACCTAGAAGATGAATAAGCAAGCATGGATGTACTGGAACAGACATGTAGCTTCCTGCAGTTTGGCTTGTAATTGTATTGTTAGCCTTCATTTTCTCTTCCAAATAAAAGTTGCTAACCTGAAGGGGTTGTTTTCTGTACGGTCATCTGATGCCTCAGGCTTGTTTCCCTGTTGGACCTGCTTTTAGCAATGCTGGCACGTTCCCAGATCTCAGCAACTAAGTACAATGTTATCATAACGATAGACCTAAAGCTAAAAAAATAAAACCCAAGTTATAAATAATAATAAAACTTAGTTCTCCAATACATTTAGTAGAAGAAAGTGACTAAAATAACTATCATCACCAGTGCTGGGACAGTTACTTGAATCAATTACTAATTACATACTACTTATTGAGTAAATAAAGTAAATTATCTACATTACTTGTTACATTACTTTCGTCACTCAGCCCAGCACCATCAAAGGTTCCAACAGCTCTAAAGCTTCCACACCCACTCGTCACATATTCTGTATTTATCAGGTGTAGAAATAGAAAATGAGACATTTTGGTTTAGCAGCCAGCTTATGTTTTAGAGGTGTTTATTGGCCATCAACAGCTAGCTTAACATTAGCCACAGCGACTGCACACAGCTCTTCCCATCCTCAAAGTGAAGACGCTGGGTTCACACACGTTCCAGCTTTGAACAAAACCAAGCGATTCCTAAATGTAGGCGTACCTTAGCTGGCTTTCCAATGTTAGCCATTTAGCTGCTAAGAACATGTAAATAAGACATTAGGGTTAGCGGAAGTTACATTTGTCCTCTACAGCAGAGGCCAGCTACCTCCTCCCAACTCCAGCTACCGGAGCAGTCTGTCCAACGCAGAGACCAAACTGATATTAACCCTTTATCAAACACCCAACACCCAAATTGTCAAAGTAACAGAGCGTTACTGAGATTAGTATATGTAATGTAATGTTACCCTACTCGTTTCTGAAAAAAGTAATCATATAACTTTTATGCGTTACTAACTCATGTGGTGCTGCTCAACACTGCTGATCACTTTTAATACCCATATCAAGCAACTTTCAAAACTCAAAGAAAATGTATTTTCTTACGTACTAAAATGAATTGAACTCAATAGCTCTATTGAAAGGCAGGAATATCTACTAAACGTGATATAAAAATGGTTGGTTCTAATAAGTTTACACAGTTTGTACTAAATTGCCCAAAACATTCAAATGCATTGGTATGTTCCTTTACAGAACATGTTATTCCAAAGAGTTCATTTGCAGTGGCGTGCTGGGCGACGACTGCCCAGGGCTCTGCCAGGAAGAGTGGTGGGTATGCAGCAATCTCCACACTCACTGGTTTCATACTGTATGAACGTATATACTGTGTGTGTGTGTGGCATAAAAAGCTGAGGAAGGAAGGAACGAGAAGTCTGTAGCTGGCAGTTCATGTAAACTGTATGGATATAAATAGTTGTTAAAGCCGTAAGAAAGAGAAGGATATCATGGATGATATCAGTTGTCACCATGTTAAAGGTCATGCAGAACTTTGTGTGAGTGCAGAAGTGTGTTCTGTCTCTTCGGAGCTCAGCTCAGTTGGGGGGCTGTGTGTTTGAGAGCCCAGCAGAAAAGGGCATCATGCAACTGACCAACAGCATGGAGTCAAATCTGTCTCACACACAACCACATAATGCACACACACACACACACACACACACACACACACACACACGCACACACACACACACACAACCCACAGTGTCATATGCACACTCCAGGTGACAACAGGCAGCCACTCTTACACAATATCATCCCCTCCCTTACTTTGACTATCTGTTACACGCACACACACACACACGCACACATGCGTGCGCATACTGAGCTGGCCTGAGGTCAGACAGACGAGTCTTGTTATGCAGTCTCTGCTCACAAGCTCCAGATTAATTGGGCTGAAATTCACATAGCTGTCTAGGGGCTCTGATGCAACTTTCAATAAAAACACACACACACACACACACACTTTCTCTCTTCCTCCCTTCCTCTGTTCTTTTCCTCACTGCTGCTGTGAGGAAAACACAGAGGAAGATCGAATCCCCTGGGTATGGAGAAAACCTGTCACAGGATGTACACACAGGGTTAAGAGCTTGTGTGTTTGTGTGTGTCTATATGAGTGTATGTATGCATGCACCAGTGTGTGTGGGTGTATGCTCGAGGTGTGTGATGTATTCCTTGCCAATGGTTTGGCCACTAGCTTCCGCATCTTACTGTCTGTGCTCTTGTCTCCAGACTCTCAGGGGTTACATTGTTCTAACGTTTCTAGCATAAACACACACACACACGCACCAACACACACCCTTCCATCTGTGCAACATGTCAGTTATGCTGGTAACCATGGAAAAGTCATCCTTTTAGGCCAGCAGCTCAATCAAATAAACACTACTGTATATACTGTGGTCTGATATAAACACAGGAGAGGCCGAACAAGACAAGCTGACAGGAGAGCACACACACCACAGTACACACACACACACACACACACACACACACACACACACACACACACACACTTAAAGGAAGAGTTCAACATTTAAGGAAATAAGCATTTGTTTTCTATTTTCTAGAGAGTGAGATGAGAAGAACCATTTCAATCTCACACCTGTGTATTAAGTACAGAGCTAGTTATGGGATGTGGTTAGCCTAGCTTAGCAGAAAGTCCAAAATGGAGGAAGCTATTGTAGCTTATTAGCTGTGTTGCACCATCCACTTTTATTTAACCTCCTCTGTCAAAGTATAAACTTCTACACAAAAGACACATGGTTAACGGACAGTTATGATGGTGTAAGTACGTCTTTTGAATAAACTGTGTTAACTTGCTGTCCCCTTAGTAATAAGAACCAGTGAGCAAGCAGTTAGCAGGCAAACTAGCTTGTTTCCCTTTTCAATAAAACAATTGAATGAAACGATGTTCATTCCTGTGAACAAAAGAGGGAGTAAACAGCACGGTACACAAAAAATAGAAAGAAGCTCGGGGAGGTATTGTGCCTGACAAGTGTTAACATGTTAGCGGTTAACTCGCCAGTTACAGTAACGTTAGTTCACCAACTCGCCCTGCGAGTAGTTACTACTTCACCAAGTTTCTAGAACCACCTATTTTATGAAAACATGCAGATTAATTTCACTGTGCCACTTTCTGGTGTGAGCAGCTACTGTGACAAGACTTTGCAAAACAGTTTGTGCACAGTTACTGTGGCTAGCTGTTCGCAAAGAAAAAGGTCCAGCATTTAACTGCCTACAACCACAAATTGACATTTTTACATTACTGTTTGTGTAACGGATAAATAAACTAGATACAACAAGTCAGCTTTAGAGGTTTTAGTAAGGCAAGCATTTGCATGTCCTGATTTCAGCTCAGTACCTTACCCGCAGACATGAGATTGACATCAATCTTATCTCATTCTTGGAAAGAAAGCAAGGGTGTATTTCCCAAAATGTTGAACTACTGGAGACAAAAATGTATCAGAGAAAGATAAGCAAAACAGAGAGGCAATATGAGAAAGATCTTCGATTGGTATCAGAACAGAAAATGAGTAAGAATGACTCAGTTAGGAACATGTCGGAGGGAGTAGGAGAGTGAGCAGATAGGAAAGGAAGTGAGTGAACAAATGTGTGTTCAAGAACATTTAGATTGCTACCGAGTGTTTCTGGCATTACACAGATAAAACTGGTATCTATTGGTTTTGCTTTAATTACTCCCAGCCATCTGTCTCCAGTTTTACCTCAGCTGATCCCATCGAGCTTGGCAGTGCAGGTTTGTTTCTTGTCGTGCCATTACAGCACAAGTGAACTGAGCTGAGCCAAACTGAGCGAGTGGGCAGTGGTGTTTTCATCCATCTTTCAAGCTAAATTTAAGCAAACTCTTGAAATGATGCAAACAATACACAGCATTTAATTAAGTGTATTTCCATCAGCTAGATTGAAGAGAATGAAAAAAGCTTCCTGAATGTCACAAACAAACACACCCAACAGGGATTTGATTATGGAATTGATTAGCATTGAGGAAATTAGTTTTTGTTCTTTGGTGTCAGCTGATATTATTCATATTTCATACTGTGCAAAGACAAACAGAGTACTTTGTAATATTCTAACGTACCAACTACAGCTAAGCAGCCACCACAAAGATTTATTCAATGATTCAATGGAATAATATTTATTGGATAACTTCTTTATTACCAAAAACTTTTTCTGCCTCAAGCTGGCATTAAAACTTTTCATTACATCATAGTTTTCATATAAATACTAAGATGCAAATCCAGCTAATGTATAGATCCACACACTGATTAAAAGTTACAGTTTAGGCTTTAGACAAATGTGTGATAGGATGTGGATCCAAACTGAACTAACCAGATACTGATCAGACTGTTGGTTAGCTAGATACATACTTACATGACACAAACACAAAATCAGTCAGTGACAAAATGGTCATATGGATTAGTTCCCAGTAAAAAACAGCACAGAAATGAACGTCTTCTAGACCGTGTGGAGACAGCTGAACTCTAAATTTAGACTTGCAATCTGCTGTTGTCAGCCATGCTGTATACAGAGCTGAAGAGCTGTAACTGACAAGACCAACCGGAAAATAAGTTATGAATAGTTAAGATCAGGTACAAGGTTAAAAATAGTTATGTAGTTTTAGTCTTGAGATAGTTCAGGTCCATAAGGTCCATAATAATGCAATATGGCAGCCAGAGGGCATGTTACATCACCCAATAACTGTCTGTTGAACCCCTGTAGGCTAACATCTGCTACACACATACACACACAGACAGTGTAGCCCAGTGGCCTAATGCCCTGCCATTGGACCAGGAAGAAAGCCTTTACCTGAACCTTTAATCCCATCAGTGGTTAAATCTGGGCAGTCAGGGAGAGGTGAGATGAGCCATGGCTGCTGCATTTACCTCGGTCACACTCTCACATGTGCCTGATTAGCTTAGCTTAGCATAAAGGCCGGAAACATGGAAACAGCTAGTCCGGCACCAGATACAACGTGTTAATTAGAGACTTTAGAGGTGAGCTGGAGAGAGACAGCTAACGTCTACTGGCTGTAGCTTTATATTCAGCGTACAGACCTGAGAGTGGTATCGATCTTCTCAATTAGCTTTCCTCAAGAAAGGGAATAAGCAAATTTTCCCAAAGGTCAAACTATTTCTTAAAGTGACTATAAGATTGGAAAAATCATCATCATCATTCCACCTCTCTGACAGTACCATCAGTTTTGGCTTGTTACAGCTCTTCATTGGAGCTACACTGAGTGAAATATTCAAACCCCAGACTCTATATTTTTTGTGGCTGCATCATTCCATCAAATGGAAATATTATGAATGTTTTGTGCATTTACATACATTCCCCTAAAATTAAGCCCTGACATATTTGGTATCTTTGGAAACTTTAAGGACCTCCACTAGAATTGAAAATGAATACCTCTGGGTTACAGCAATGTTTGACTGCACAGCGTGAGTCTACAGTATGATCTGTTTTTGTGAGCATTATATGATATGGACTGTCACCATGCTGACCTTTACCTGTTAAGCATCTCCATCATGGTATGCACCTGGATGACATGTTTGCACGGCAAATAGCACATGTATGTATGTGTACCTATTCCTGTGGTGTGTGTGAACATGTGAGAAAAAAGACATAGCATATACAGTGCGCCTGCATTGCAAACTGCTTTCTCATCTCTCTACAGAAATCTATAACAATATAAAAGTCAATATGGCGCACACACTAACTTGCATGTACACACTCACATGGAAAGATAGCAACAGGAAGGGGAAAAGAAGCAGGAGAAGGAAGAACGATGGAAAAAAAGAGGTGATACAGGAGCCACAGAGGAAAGGAAAAGGAAGAAAGGAAGGAAGGAAGGGAGTGTGAGTGAGCGAGAAAGAGCCAAACTGGGAACAATGAACAGAGAGAGAGAGAGAGAGAGAGAGAGAGAGGAAGATGGAGAGAAAAAAAGAGAGGTGTCAAAGAAAAAGGAAAAAATAAGTGAGCCCAGATGAGCCATACATAGCAACGGAGGCACCAGCCAACTCGTCTCTCTGTTTGCCCCCCCCCCCTTTTTTTTCTTCCTCTCTCTCTCTCTCCATGGTTTTTCAGAGGTCTTGCTCAATAGAATACATTTCCCTGGTTGCTAGGCAATCCCATAAAGCAGTGAGAACGTGCAAAGTGTTATAAATAATGTATTTGCATTATCTAATCAGCTGACAACCACCCCCATCCACACAGAGAGAAGAAGAGAGAGAGAGAGAGAGAGAGAGAGAGAGCGATGGGGGGCATTTGATAATTGGAACGCGATTAATTCAATGAGCACAAGTCCTCGTCCTTGAGAGTATGCATGCATATGTGAAGCAGTGTATGAATATGTTTCTGTTGGAGAGGAGGAAAAGTAAAGTGTGTGTGTGTGTGTGTGTGTGTGTGTGTGTGTGTGTGTGTGTGTGTGTGTGTGTGTGGCTGACTCAGAGCAGGCTCGGCTACAGAACAGGAGGGATGAGATGTGGAGGATGTGTTGGGAGTGGGTCAGATTCATTTCATACCATCACCGGAAGCAAGGCTGGGCCGTGTTTCAGTATCAGCTACCCATCAGAACACACACACACACACACACACGCGCGCGTGCGCCACATGCCACGCATACACACACGTCAACCAAACACTTACCATAATGAGGTTAACAGCACAGACAGACAAATGTGTAAAAGCTGACATGGCTAATAGTGTGATAAATGAACAGAATAGATGCTTAGATTTAGCCTGTGGACTGTAACAACCAAGACATAAAACTAGATCTGTTTAACCTGTAGCTAACCTGTAGCTAGCTAACCATTAGCACACACATACACAGCATACCATAGCCATATACTGGTTTCCCTCACCACCACACCCTCATCCATCCAAAAATACTCTGAAACCAGCAGCTGACCAGAGCTGTGAGTCACTGTCTGATCACTGTATTTCTCTCTCTCACACACACACACACACACACACACTCCATGTGGACACAGTTGATGCTAATATGTAGAGGTGGAGTGAGTAAAGTGGTGTGCGGTGAATAAGGGAAGATGGTGGTGGTGTGTTATTATCTACTGTGGGGAAAATTACAGCTTCACTCCACTCTGGTTGGCCTGGGTGAAGCTCTCTTATACCTCAAAAAAGTCCCTTTGCTTTATTGCTTGCTCTGCTCTTATAAGAGTAAATTTAAACGTCCATGTCAGTCAAAATGCAGTCAAAATATACAAGAAATTTGGTTGGCAAGGGCCAGAAAAATGCCCACAGTATTGAAAGAATGAAGCTAGAACCAGCAGGAGATTAGCTTAGCTTAGCATAAAGACTGGAAGTAGTGGGAAAACAGCTAGCCTGGCCCTGTCCAAAGTAAAAAATAAAAAAATCCACCTACTGACTCTTCAAAAGCTCACAAAATAAGCTCTAGCTCAATGCAGACATGAGTGGTATCAATCTTTTCATCTAACTCTCAGCAAGTGAGCTAATAAACGTATTTCCCAAAATGTCAAACTATTGCTTTAAAAGGAAATTAGATTTTTAAGTGGAAAATCAACAGTAGTAGAGTTTAAAAAGCATAAAAATAGTGTTCAGTTTGGCAGGAGCAGACTCCACAGTGGGACATTGGTGGCATACTAAGGACTCAGGATTAAAAACAGGCAACACTCTCTCATTTGAGTGTGTAAGAATACATAAATAAAAGTAGCACTTACTGTATGCTGTTGTGAATTCATGGACAGGCAGCTACACATACTGATAAATGTAGCTACATGTAATGTCTTCACAATGGCTTTTAAAAAAAATCACGACAGCATTGGTGAAAATATGGCATTTTAATCAAATGCTAAAATAATTGCACTGTAAACACAGTTCTGTAACCAAAATAATAATCTGAATAAAATGTAATTCTTTTAAATTCTTTTATTTCTTATAAATAAAACTGAATTAAAGCTTTAGAGGCTTCACATTGGTAATGCTCTCTCATAATGATAATATGTGTCCATAAAAAATATAAAGAATTCCATTGCAAAGCCCCCAGTAAGAGTACATCTTCTTTTATCTGCGGCCTTAATAACTAAAAAGCTGAAAAAGATCTTAAGGACATTCAAGTAAAGTACAGTATGTACTGCAGAATAATAGCTCAAGTGCGTATCAACCAAGAATATCATCAGAATTCCCCTTAAGGCAGAGCAGAATAAATGGGCCACCGGCACACAAAGTGTCCACAGCAGATACAGTATAAAAATAAATGCATGAAGCCAGAGCCACAGAGTAGCAGCAACTGTAGGTTGTATTCTGGCAGGCTGATGCAAGCCAGAAATATGGGCAGAGCTCCAAATAAAATGTCCCACACACTGTCCCACTTAGACTCTGTCATAATGCAAGGATGCAACTATTCACCACACTGCTCCATTAGCATGTCTAATATATAAGCCACAACATATAGTATTCTATATAGCCACGTTTTTGTATTTGGGTCTATTAGTGCCTACTACAACATGTGCCTTAATCCAAGTGCATACATACAGTTTTCTCAAAAAAAAAAAACACAAAGTCTACAGAAAGACCCTGTTTACACTTGGTTTTAAATTGTGTCTTGGTGGACAGCGCTAAATACAAGTGTAAACAACCACCAAGACGCATTGTGATCTGATTACTCAAACCACTTATGGAGGTGGTCTGGGACACATTTGACCATATAATCTTTTGTAGTATAAACACCATGGATGTATAAAGAGAACTGGGTACAGCATTGCAGACGGGGCCCCGTTCATTCCTATGAAAGTTGCTCAGTGGCGCATGAAGCCAAAAAAGTTCGACCTCCAGGTATAAAATTACCTGGATCTTGAGATGGATCTTGTGCAAAGCTTCTGCATTGTACAACCCACAGATCAAGTGAACTAGCGTTTCCTTTAACCCCACCTCCCAACCGCTCAGTCTCGCTCACATGAATGACAGTGACTCTATAACTATGGATTCAGCTATTAGTGAATTTTACAACTTTTAGGACACAATGATTTAAATAAGGGCTATTTAAGTGTTCGCACTGGCTAGTTGATGTACCTCAAAAAAAAAAAGATCCGCTGATTTACAGACATCTCTTTCACAATATAAGTCTATGGGAAATAAGTATTTTTGCGCCACTGTGTGGATGAAAATCCATCATCGATGTAGGATGTGGTGGTTGTTTTGGTGCCAATGCTAAAAAAAATGGAAAGGAGCACTGAAACCAGATGCCTAATCTCCATTTGGGCAGAAGATTCAGTCCAAAGAAAACTAGACAACTCCTATCGGAACTGGCTGTCTGGCGCTTGTCTGGCGACCGACTGACGGAATAACTGTGTGCGGGGGTCTTTGACCTTCAAGCGGATGTGACGTAGGCAGTAACAAAATCTGAGCACAAGTGGTCAGCTGGACACGCACGATAGACACACATGTGTCTCGGCTGTCCACTTGTGTCTCGAATCACTGAAACGCATTTTTAAAACCAAGTGTAAACAGGGTCAAATAGTCCACGTGCGCCAAATCCATGGAGGAAGTCACAAACACAATCATGCCTAAACACACACACACGCGCACACACACACGCACACACACACACACACACACACACACACACACTTTCAGACTGAGGACACATCTGCCCTGTAAGAGACCCAGAGTAGGCCACTGCCAGCTGGCTTTGTTTCAACTTTTCACCCCCTGGGATTGGTTCTCCCACAGGCCAAATATGGAAGAGACGCGTACTTCTGTCTACCCCAATGGGACTGCACTTCGACACACACACACACACACACGCACAGATAGACACACCCACACCAAAGTGCACAGTAGGAGCAAAAGCATTACCCTTATGTGGTCACAAGGTGGCCAGTACTTAAATCAAAGAGATATCAAGCAGCATCTACGGTCACTACGGAGAAATAGACATTGTGTGTGTAAATGTGTATGTGAGCATGAGTCGGGTGGTATGAGTGTTGGATTTGAGGAATAGCCCTCCCTGGTCTTTTCACCATGACAACAGAGAAGGTTCAAAGGTCAGAGCAGCTGTGGTTAATCCAGTGGATTATCTGGAAGACAGACTGGGAGAGAGACTGAGCGAGGGAGTGGGTGGAAGTGGGCAAGAGAGGATCTTTATAGTGAGGAAGTGAGAGAGAGAGAGGATCTGCTCAGATGAAAGATATGTAGGGGAGTGATCAGGAGAGAGAAAACGAGTCTTTGAGCATTATTTGTCACTTGTGGGTTAGGGACCAAAGTTTGTTTGTTTCTATTTTCTGAAATTTAAAGATTGCCCACAACAAATTAACACATCTCAGAATAACTGAGCTATAGTGTGACAATTAAGACTATAATGACCACAGTCCTGACACTGACACAGTGCAGCACTGCACACGGGGGAAAAGGGGTAATGATTATGAGCAGCTGCCATCGCTGCTGCCAACTTGCGAGCTAATATTGGCAGCTCATAGAAAGCTAGCCTAATAACTCCTGCTGAATTACACAAGAAAAATGCTAATTTTATCAGCTAACATTCATGTGTCTTCTCAGAAGGGGACTATACTTACTATAACACAAAGTATAGTTGAGTATGTGAGGCTGACATACATACAGCCTTTTGAAAAAACAAAAGGTTCCAAAAGAATAATGATTATGAGCAGCTGCTATTGCTACTGCCAGGTAGCCTCGCAGCCTCATCATTTCTGTTGAATTACACAGCATAAAAAAGAAGATCTTTTCAGCACCACCAGCACACCCAATTCAGCCTAATGAGGTATTGATTAGATATTGATTAAACATTCCAGGATACATGAAAGCTGTGATGAAGAATCAGATATTCCACCTGATATTGATTGTTGAATCTTTTCAAAGCAAAGACATTGTTATCTTTATGATTTATTCATAAACTTGTTTAGTTTGTATTATTCAGTTTAAAATAGGG
Source organism: Macquaria australasica (assembly GCA_005408345.1). Classification (NCBI taxonomy): domain Eukaryota; kingdom Metazoa; phylum Chordata; class Actinopteri; order Centrarchiformes; family Percichthyidae; genus Macquaria; species Macquaria australasica. The sequence goes on from SEMN01000257.1 coordinate 725,577, forward strand.
TGAGGTATTTTGGTGTTTTCACTAGTTGTCCTTGTCAACAAACTAATATTCTGACTTTTTTTTTTTTAATTTAAATTAAAAACCTCAAAACAATATAAAAATGTGAAGAACAAAAAAATATGTGTGTATATATATATATATATATATATATATATATACATATATACAAATATATTTTTTTATTCTTTACATTTTTATGTTGTTTTGAGTTTAATTCACTAATTTAAATATTTTTAAAAAAAAGTCAGAATATTAGTTTGTTGACAAAAGCTAAAAGCTCATAGTTTCCTGTGCGTGCTGTCACACAAGATCTATATATGGCAAGTTACGGCATCTTCATCTTAACAGGTTCAAATATAGCATCTTAAAACACTAAATGTGTGTTTATACATTCATTTCAACGTCTTACTGCATTCAAAACTGGGAGCAACCACTTCTCCTGTGATTTAAGTAAAATAAAGTAAGACCACTTCTTTTTTCTTTTATTTTAGATTTATGGCAATGTATCCACATAACAGTGGAATGTCATAACTTGTTGAGATGCAATAACGTGGCATGCAAAGATCTTGCTGTGTGTGTGTGTGTGTGTGTGTGTGTGTGTGTGTGTGTGTGTGTGTGTGTGTGTGTGTGTGTATTTGTGGTGTGTTTGTGTGCAGGTTACAGAAAATTGACAGAATTTAATTTTGACTAAATTCTAATTTAATTGATTGGATTTAATAAACACATTTACATTTGTGTGCATTCCTATGCGTGTCAGTGTTTGTGTGAGTCAGACTTTATTCTGAAGTTCTTGCGTAACATACAGTGTAATGTAATTTATTGAACTCAAAGCATTTAAAATGTAAAGCAATGGATGTGTGTGTGCAGTTGTATGCTGGGGTGCATACACTCATGTATTCACATGTTCGGCCTGCATCTTACGTCAGTGGTAATTTAAAAGACTCAAGTAAAGCAGTTATAATGTGTTAGTGTATCCATGCATGTCGTGTGTGTGTGTGTGTGTGTGTGTGTGCGTACTGGCCACTTAGCAGAATGTTACATTAATTCAAATTTAATTTAGCAGCCTCTAAAGTTTTCACTGTCTCTCACCATGTGCACAAGTATGCGCTCTCCTGTGGGATGGATGGCCAGGGCCTCATCATACAGGCCTTTGGCTTCGTCCAGTTGGCCCCGGAGCTCAGCCAGGCGGCCACGCTGCAGCAGCACAGAGTGCGAATTAGGGAAGAGCGAGCTGGCTTCGGCTATGCAGAACTGAGCCTCCTTTAGCCGACCGTCCGCCATGAACAACTCCCCTGAAGGAGGAGATAAAGAAAGAGGAGGGGGGTAGAAGGTTGAGGTGAGAGGGAAGAGGGGATAGGTGGTAAAAGAGAGAAATAAAATAAAGGGGAGGTACAAGAGAGAGTGATGCAGGGAGGACGGAGCAAAGGGAGCAAGGAGGGTAAGGGGTGAAGGAGGACAGAGAGCAAGGAAGGAGAGGGAAAATGAGTTAGGGAAGGAAAATATAAAGGAAAGAGAAGGAATAAGCAGGAGAAGAGAGAAAGGAGAGAAATGTATTAATCCCATCAGTAACATATGTGAGTTCAGCAGCATCATGTTAAAATGTAAACTGTGCAGCGCTCAAATACAAACACAAAACACTACACTTGGATGGACCCCCACACACACACACAGTCAGCGTGAAGGAGAGAGTGGGAGCAATGCAGTGCCTGGGAAGTCATGAAAGTCTTGCCTAAATATGGCCATCGCATACTAAAGCTGCCTGCTTCCTTTCTTTGCTGCTGCTGGGAAGATGAGGACAAACCCCAGATTCACACACACTTACACACACACACACACACACACAATCACGCCTACAAGCACGCCATTGTCCAATAAGACTTGGACACAGAACTGACCAGAGAACCCGCCCCTGAGGCTGGAGCAGACCAATATCTGGATGGGATGCCGATGCAGGGAGCTGTCAATCATTCTCATGAGTGGACGCTGGGTCAACACCCAGAGAAACCCTGAGAAAGAAACTCTTCAACTCTAAACACTAACAGCACTGTGTGTGTGTGTGGGGGTGTGTGTGTGTGTGTGTGTGTGTGTGTGTGTTACAGAGAGAGATAGTGAGCTGTGTTGTGCAAATATATTGTACACGCCGTCTGCTCCTGAGCGCTGTGTGAACCCATGTGTGTGTTTGGTAGCGGATGTTTTGTTTGTTTACCTGTGTCTCATAGATGCACAGATGGGAAATACTGCATGGATGCTACCTCTGCGAGATGAAAAAGAGCCATTTCCTAGCCTTCGGAGTTCCTTTTCATAGCTTCACTTCGGGGGAAAAGGATTCAGTGAATGCTCTCTGGTTATGTAAGGCCCTTTCCTGCTCCTCACCTGAGCTCTCAGAAAAAAACTATCAGATCAGTGCGTGCATGTATACAATCCATTTATACGTTTGCAGGTACGTGCACGTGTGTTTGTAAAGTTATATACAGCTAAGTGTATCCATTTTAAAGAGCCCTCTGCATGTGTTTTTTCCTATGTGGCCGATGAGGATGTGAGATTGAGAGAGGAAGTGACCGCTGAGAAGAGGAATGCTGGGAAGGAGAGAGGGGGGATCAGGGGTACAAATGGCTCAGCCTTGAGTTAGGAGACACACCCCTGGTCTCACACGTACACACACACACACACACACACACAGTTTAGTTCAAATCAGCAGCGAGCACTTTCTATTTTTTCAGCAGAGTTCAAAGGTTGGACATAGAAAATAACCTTCAAATTACAGTAGGCCACAGGGGACGTGACCCCACGGCCATCCTGTACTTTAACACACTGGTATGCTGGTTGCATCACTGCCTTCACCCGGGTGCTGTGTAGATTCCCATTCCCGTTCTCATGCCTCATCCACTCCAGCTGAGTGGATGGATGGAGGGTTGTTTGCGCGGAGCATCTCTGTACTCCTCTCCCCTTCATTTCAGTGCTCTACCCTCCTGTGAACTTCCACACGCAGACTGAGGCTGAAGGGGTGGAAGTAATAGCGGTATGCATCACCGCCATTTTGCCCTTAATAGAACAGTGGCCACATGTATGCAGGTACAGCGTGCACTGCTACATAAGGTATGCAGTCTTCACCAGGACTGAAATGGTTCTACCCACTAAATTGTCAAAAATGTCCTTGTTTACTCTTGTTTGTGGTGGCAGAGATAACAGAAAATGGCTGCAGTAATCACATTCAAAAAACATGTGCTCACATTGTATCAAGTGAATAAACAATATCTCACTCCCCAGAGAGACTGAACTTCAACTGAGCTTGTAAGCAGGTCAGTAAGCTGTTTAAGTCATGTATGTAAGACAGGCAGCACATTATAGCAGCATCTGCACAGCACAGTCTGTGTGGAGAAGATTTTCATTGAAAAGATGCCATCAGATAGACTCATTTTTATTCTAGTTTGATCTGGATTTGTCTAATGAGGTCATTCCTAACATGGGAGGGTCAAGGTTTCCATCCCATAACTGTCGGGATATATTTGATCAATACAGCACACTTAACCATAAGCACGTGTGGTCTAAGAATTGATCCTTGAGGTACACCACATGTTCTCTCTCTATCCTGTTTGTCAAATAGAAGGAAAAACAAGACAAACAAAATCAAGACCTGTATGAATAAACTAAAACATGAAATCAGACATGGACCCAAACAGTGGATGCAACCATTCTCTCTAAAAAAAATGTTTTAACATGGCATTTAGGATGACAATGTCGTTCAATCAGTCCACCACTTTAGTCAAGACTGAAATATCGTAACAGCTATTGGATGGATTGCCATGAAATATTGCATAAATATTCAGGGTCCCAAGAGGATGAACACTACATACTTTGGTGATCCCTTGACTTTTCCTCTAGCGCCATCAGCTGCTCAGAGTTTTCACTTTTCCAGTGAGATGTCTCTACATCTACTTGATGGATTGACACAACATATTGTACAGACATTGATGGTTCCCAGAAGATGTATCCTAATGACATTGGTGATCCCCTGACTTTTCCCAGCACCACCATGAGGTTGACATTTGTGGTTTTGAGTGAAATGTCTCGATGGATTGCCATGATTTTTGGTTCAGACATTAATGCCCTCCTCGTGAAGAATTTTAATTACGTTTGTGATCCCCTGAGGTTTCATTTAGTGCCACCACCACTTCAAAGTTTTATTTTTTTCAATACTTCAAATTAAATACTTGCAAAACTAATGTCATTCCAATCAGCCTCAACTGTACTTTGTATTTAGTGCTAATTAGAAAATGTTAGCATGCTAACATGCTAAACTAAGATGGTGAACATGGTAAACATTATACCTGATAAAAATCAGAATGTTAACTTTGTCTTTGTGAGCTTATTAGCATGCTGATGTTAGCATTCAGCTCAAAACACCCCTGTGCTGAAGTACAGCCTCATGCAGCTGCTAGCATGGCTGCAGACTTTTAGTCTTGTTAGATATCTATTGCTGTAGTCTTTCAAATAAAAACTGCAGAACTGGAAAGCTTTAATTGTCTGAAATCAATGTCTTGTCCATTTTGCACTTGCTAATGGGATTATTATTCATAAAGCTTCATAACACTGGGAAACGCAAAACCATGGAATCTGATTACTGTCGATCACCAGTTTCTCATAGCCAACTATTTTCAGCTTACAGTCATTAACTGTATGTACAGAGTTTCCCTATTCTCTCAAATTAACTACAAATTAACTTACTACATGTAGCACACACTGTGTTTGCATGGTAATTGGCTGACCTGCACCCCAAACAAGAGTGAAAAGAGATTCCCTGTTAACAGAAAGATAATATAAAATCCAATTCTCAAGAAAGTCCAACCCTCAAGGTTTGAAAACTTGTGTTATAGTCATGTGTGCTGTTGTCATACCAGCCTGCAGCCAAATGCGTTCCAGGGTGGTCCAGATGTAAGTGGGTCCTTGGCGACGGCTGGAGCTGATGTCCGACACCTCAGAGAGTGCTGCTTCCAGACGAGACACTGCAACTGACGAAGGACTCAGTGACCCTGTGAAGGAAGTGAAGGGATAGCAAACAAAAGAATTTACCTTTTTAAAGGACAGTAAGAAACTAAATCCTGGTTGGCAAAGTGATTACACTTTAACACAATGAATACTTTCATATGTTACAGCTACTGAACGATGAACACATGGAAACAATATTTTGTCCCAAATACATAGTAAAAACATTCAACTTCAATTCAAAACCCTTCAAAAATGACAAGGCTGATCATGAAACAGAGATAATTTGTTCATTTGCCATCAGAAAATAATACAATGACAGAAGAGAGCCTCGCTGACAAACATTAATTCTCTGTTCATTTTGAGAACATGAATAGATTTCCTGTGACTGGATGGCAAGTGAACAGACCCCTGATCCTGCTAGTGAGGAGGTGAGTCAGATCATTGATATTTAAACAGCACTGGGTTGCAGACTGGCAAACATAGTTTTAATCCACAATAGGTCAAATGCTGGGGATTTGGACTGACCTACACATTCACCTTTTGCATTGGTATTTACCCAACACCAGAGAAAAAGGAGGATGTGTTTAACTTAAAATAATCAATTCAGGATGTTGCAATCCAAATATGTACAGTGGCAGTCCCTTATTAGAAAGACGTTAACCAGCGAGAGAGCAGACCAGTGGAGGCGTCCTGGAAGTCAGGCAGGGTGAGGTGGATGGAGGGTTTCCTGGCTCCAGGGCTGACCTCTACCCTCTCAGCCATCGGTATACTGCTGCTGTCATCTGTCTCACTGCAACACACATTCACACACCAATGAAGACACGTACAGTACTGTGCAAACATAATGAACAAACACACTCACAAATGCAAGCACAGCTATACATTACATACTGACCATAGAATTATAAGGTTCAGGAGTTATACACATCAAATTATTCTTTGACAAGTTATTAACATGTGTGTAGGTTTACTTTTAGATGTATACATCAATGGCCATATAATTTGAATAAGAAAAGTTGTATCCCCAAAGCCATTCTCTAACTTTCTATGAGGGTCCACCTGTGAAGCTAATCAGTGCTTGGAATGCTAAAAGGAGAACCAATCAAGTTCTGCCTCTGTACTAAACTTTAAAATTGGTAATTTTACCATAGCAGTTATAAATGACACTAAATGACAGCTAAATCGAGACTCGTTTTTTATATTGTTTAAACTTTTACCATTAGCTTAAATGCTAGACAGCTAGCTTGCTTATTATTAAATAGCTCATGCTAATGTTTGTGAGCAAAAGATGTGTTAATATTGGTAACTCAAAGTTACTGTGACTGCTCTAGAGTTGACAGCAATTATGGCCCGAATTTTTATGTGTAAGAATCTGAGATAAATTAAAGTTTTTTGCTGCTAACATTTTAGTGACGCATTGCTAACTCTACCATGCTGCTAACTGGGTTTGTGTCTGTGTGATTCCCGTACACGTTCTACAGCACATGAAAAGTGAAGGCGCACAAACGCACCTGGAGCGGCTGACGTCGTAGCGGCTTTGCCAGTGTTGCAGCATCTCTTCACAGGTCTGCAGGGCTGCAGCCGGGCCAAAGAGGGCCTCTTCAAGCTTCACCTTTGTGAAGAGCAGACTGGACCAGAAAACACACACACGCACACGCACACGCACATTACTCATCTTTGTTTAATCTTATGCTGCTTGTAAAGAGTATCTGCTGTTTTTGTACCCGTACGGAAATTAAACTGTAAACAGAGTAAATTAAAGGAATGTTTAGTTTGCCCCAAAACCAGTCAAACTTGTTCTTATTGTCAGTGATCACATTAGCTACAGTATGAACACATAACATGATATTCGGGGAAAAGAAGAACAATTTTAGATTTTCAGTAAACTATGGCCTTTAACACTTGTCGGTGACTACTACTGAAATGCATCTAAACCTTCAAACTGGAAAGTAGTGATATTATCCCATGCAGCTGACAGCTGCATATTTGGTTATAAAAATCAAGCATCATATAAATGTGCATACATGTACACAGTCATATCCATGTATAAGTGCTTGAGCCTCTACAGTAGCTGGGTAAGTGCTTAGGACCCATCAACATCTCACTGATGCATGCGGACTGAGGCACACATGGATCAATAGAAACACAGAGGGGGGAAAGATAGTCATCAACAACAAGCTTTAAGAGTGTGTGTTGTGTTGTGTGTGTGTGTGTGTGTGTGTTGCGGTGTGTTGATGAGTAGAGGCCATAGAGTGTTTCCGCTCAGCCCTTTTAGTTGAAGACAACTGGTTAAGTGATGTGGGAGTCTCTGATGAGAACGTGTGTGTGTGTGTGTGTGTGTGTGTGTTTGTGTGTGTGTGTGTGTGTGTGTGTGTGTGTGTGTGTAGTAATTGCCAGAAGGGGCTCTCAGAGGATGCAGGCTGTCATGGGCATCACTCATCCATGAGTGTGAGGAGAGTGAGAGAGAGTGAGTGAGGGAGACAGAGAGACTATGGAGTTCGCCACATCTGACGCCCGCCTGCCTAGCTGTCCACTGCCTCCCTGTTGTTAAAGGCTCTTCTAGTTATTCTGTACTCTGCTGTCAGAGAAAGGGGTGTGGGGGCTGTGTGTGTGTGTGTGTGTGTGTGTGTGGGGGGGGGATAGAGATAGAGGGAAAGGAGAAAGGGAAGGAGGAAAAAAACGTATGAAGGGAAGGCGGGAGGGTGAGGATCAATAGCAGAGCGAGACGAGCTTGTGTCAGGGGAGAAAACTCTCTATGAAATGCTCCTCGTTACCGACTCACGGGTCGTTGGACGATTGGGGGAAGGGTGTGTGTACGTGTGTGTAGAGAAGATGGGGGGGATGTTGGAAAAGGAAAAGAATTCAAGTGTATGTGTGTGGGAGGAAGGGGGTTGGATTTTCTGACGTGCGGATGACAAGTGCTGCCGAGGGACGTTGTGTTAAGGATACGCCTGCCAGTAGGGGTCCACCAGAGTGTGTGTGATTGTGTGTGTCTCTGGGCTCCCCATTACCAGTGTGGCAAAGCATTTAGAAGCTTTGTGATGGTGTAAACCCATCCTAGTGTTAAAATGTGACAAGGTGTAGGTGTGTGGGTGTATTTCATGTGTACAAAGAACTGACTTCTTACTGTGTATCCTGGATGTACAACATGAAGAACTACCTAAACTGAGTTTACTGCAAATTCTCAAATAAAAGCTGGTATTCAGATCATGGAAGAGTCTAAAAAAACTGTATGTAATTGTGTCTGTTTAACACAAATACTGGCCTCATTCACAAATTAGTTCCAATCGCTTCAGCTTTGCTGTTTTTTCTATTGGTGTTAAGCTCTTCCTGCTGATGTTTCACATTAAAAACCTAAAAAGGAAAAGAAGAGGCTGTCTGCAAATTATTGATTTGAATGCATACATCACATATTATGTCCTGTATTGTCTTCAGTCCTTCTTTAAGACATTACGTGTTTTATTTGAATACTACATCGTTTTGGATAGTGGGTGTTGATCTCTTATTTGTAAGTGGAGCTCTCATTATTTTTGTCTGTATATATAGCCTGTTTTTGTTCACATGGACGTTCGGCTGATGAAGGCCTTATAGGTCAAAACATTGCATGAACTTCCAAATGCGTGCAGGCCAACACAACCAGGGTTGGATGTGCACACTATCCACTTTCGTCACTTTAAAAGCAACCAAGAAAAGCAGGGATTGTGCCCTTCAGGCCACTGGAAGGCTTTTAATGTAAAACATTTGTGCAGGAAGTGTTGAGTTTCATTGACAGTAGCCTGTTTCAGCTAAAGCCCTTATTCTCAATGCAAGTGAGGCCACTATTTGAGAATTTACACCTACTCCTTTGCAATTAAGTCACATATTTACACCTTGAGTCTTTACAAAATGATTTCACTGTGTATATCATAAAAAGTAATAACAAACAGATCTAAGTCAACCAAGGAGTATTTTCCACCTTGTTATTCACCACTCGATCACAGCCAGTGTTTCCCTCGCAGCTCGAGAAAAGATAGATTTCATCAAGATTGCAGCACTCAAAACTACACATCATGTCATTTCCAGCCTCCTGGGAACGAGCCTGGTGTGTGCAGAGCGTAGTGTTTGAGGACGGATGGCAGTGAGCAGTGAAGCTCAGTGTAAATGCGGTGGCCAGCTAAGAGCGGTAAGTGCCAGCGTAAACTCCATATAAAAATAGCTAATAATGTTCCCTTAAAAAAGTGGTACATCTACAGTATTACTCATTCTGCACTCCCACAGATCAGAGTATGTATTCTCTCCAGGCACATGCAGACACACAAGTGCACACACATCATTCTCGAGTATATATATATATATATATATATATATATATATATACATGCATAGAGATTAAGACACATAAGCCTGCGCAGACATGCTTGTGCGTGTAACAGAGCATAAGCCAGGCATGCATGTGCACGCTAATACACACACTCGTACAGATTCACACACAGACACACGCACAAACACACTTGTTCATGCTGCAACATCCCGTTAGATGAATGCAGAATCAAAGGCTGGGATTAATCATTCTCTTTAGTACAAACTGCAAGACCACGATCTCTCTCTCTCTCTCTCTCTCTCTCTCTCTCTCTCTCTCTCTCTCTCTCTCTCATACACACAACCCTCCCCCTCTCTCCCTCTATCGCCTCAGCTCTCCCAATCTGTAGCAGAATCCCATTTCACATTGAAATGCATGCCTGTTTACTGGGTGATTAAAATTTCAAAGAAAAGGGAGAAACGGAGACGGAGAGATAAAAAAAGATGAGAGGCAAGGAGAGAAATAGAGGGTGAGAAAAAAAAGAGAGAAAGAGATGGAGAAGGAGAGAGAGAGAGAGAAAGACAGAAGCTGGGGGTAGAGGATGTGGGACAAAAGGAGGAAGGAGGAATTCAGTGTGCTACAGCGAGCTGACAGTTTGCTGTGGTGCAGAAAGGCAGTGGCTAACAAGAATCACACACACGCATGCACACACACACAGACACACACACATGCATGGGACAGATTACGATCTTGTACACAAGTACACCCATATCCCCCTACCCCCACAGCACACAAGTACACACACACACACACACGAGTGTCGTGGCATGCCCAGCACCGCGCATGATACAAGCTTTGATCTCTGATGCTCACTCACACATCCAAAGCAAATTATATTCAATGAGCTTGTTACTGAGAAAACACCTCCTTTCACTCTCTCTCTCTCTCTCTCTCTCTCTCTTCCCATCTATCCCTCTGCCTCGATCTCTCTTCTCTGACTCTGACGTCTACTACTCTGCCTCAGCCCCGACCGGTCCCAAGAGTGTTGATATATTCTGGCCAGGTTTGGATTCATTTTCATGTGCATATTGCAGGTTAGGGCTGAAATACTGTTGATAATTAAATGTTACAATCAAGTGCTACCTTCACTGTCACAGTTTTAATGATGGACTGTTTGCAATGCATAATGATAATCTTGTCCTTTTCTCGCTTGGAACATTCTTCTCTGTCCGCATGTAAGCAAACATTCACAGGGGTCTTTTCATCACATATCTGTTTTATTCTATACTTCTGTACCGATTTCAGGTATAATATATATTAAACATGTCTGTTTCAAACTTGCCTCACTACAAGAAGCTGGATCGACCAATGAGCTTATAAGCCTCGTTGACACGCAAGAGCTGCACAAAGTGTTTTTTTGCGATTTGGGAGATGTGCATGTTGGCTCCTCTGTGAGCAACATGGTTAAATAATACTGTTCTCTGCATATGAATCTTCACAGAAGAGTAATTCCCACTTTACACAAACATACCACCCTACATCAAGCCAACAGTTCACAACTTGCTAGCTAGCTAACAATGTTGACTGTATAAAGATTTTTTCTCAATCCCTAATTTGTCAGTTTTTACTGTTCTTTAAGAAAATAGCCAGTTGGCAAAGATTTGGGGAACGTTTGTGAACTATTTGTCAGTGTTCTTCTCATGCAAAGGCAAAGCTGTGGTTCAGGGTTTATAAAAGCTGCATGAATTGCTAATGGCTAATGGATAGCGTTAATCTATTCAATTCAGTTTTATTTATATAGCGCCATATCATAACAAAGTTATCTCAGGGCACTTTTTCGAATAGAGCAGGTCTAGACCGACTCTTTATATTTACAGAGACCCAACAGTTCCCACCATGAGCAAGCACTATGCGACAGTGGCAAGGAAAAACTCCCTTTTAACAGGCAGAAACCTCGAGCAGAACCAGGCTCTAGGTGGGCGGTCATCTGCCTCGACCGGTTGGGTTGAAGGGGGAGGGGGGGGAGCAGGAGAGAAACATGGGAGAGAGAGAGCAGGAGGAAAGAGAACATACAGCAGCACAATACAGTTCCACATAGGGATGTAAGGCAATAGATATGGTAATGGCATTGATGTTAACACCAACAGAAACAACACTAAGAGCAACATTATAATAGCAATACTTGTGCTAGAGTTGTGCTTTGTTCACCTGATGAGTGTGTTCGCTCTGTTTGGGTGTCCACCAACTCCTGAGGGAAATATCTGGCTCTTTTATGATCGACTTTAGAGTATACTATCAATTTATCAGTGGGGAGATGTTGGCTAGCTAACGCTTGGTGAGAGCTGTGACATTCTCCCTGATTAGGTTTCCATATTATATACTATACTACATGATGTTTCACAGTTAGTTACTCAATCATTATAGACAGATTGATAAAGCAGCAGACTAGACCATGTGTTTGTTACACTGCTACACTCAAACGAGTACTCTTACTTTGAGAGGGAGATTGAGGGATGAAAATGTTTGTTAGCTGTTGGTCCCAGGCCAGTTAGACCCACATGAATTGGGCCAGGTCAGGCTAGGGCTAGCATTTCAGGCCTGTGCAGAACTCTACTGTCTGTCTCTGTGTAGCTTTCAGTTGGCTCAGGTTAAATATACTTTACTGGCATGACAGTCTGTGTTGCCAAACCAGTAAAATTATTATTAGAAACATAGATCAATAAATCTAAGAGGTAATAATACAGTTAATGGACATTCAGTAAAAAATAATTTTAATTCAGCTGTTCCATTCAGTGACCGGGGTATAGATTTGTCTCTCTCTCTCTCTCTCTCTGACTCAATGTCTCTCTACCGCTCCATAACAACAGTTTGGGAACAACAACTGATGGTTGCCTGCTCTACCCATATGACCTCATGGTTACCGGGGCGATGGGGATTCCTGGCGGAGAAAGCGATGTGATTGGTTGAGCCCGGAAAAGAGCTCTTAAATGGGTCATAGCAGTCAAGTGTCTCTACCGTGGATGTGTGTGTGTGTGTGTGTGTGTGTGTGTGTGTGTGTGTGTGTGTGTGTGTGTGTGTGTGTGTGAGTGCTCGATTGTGCATCTAGAAAAAGAGAGAACAGATTTCATCTTCCAATTGTACATACAGTACTGATCTGTAAAGCTTGTGTAATTATAAAACCGTCTTTCCTGCATCCACCCACTCTGTCTCTGTTTTCTTCCTCCTGTCAGGCTCTTTTACATTCTTCCTTCCATTCGTTATTTCATCAATTTTCTTGTTTTTCTGCGTTTCCTCTCTCTTGCTCTCCCTCCTGATGTATGGATGTACCCCATCTGTCTTTGCTGGGGCCGTGGAGGCCAACACTGACCCCAAATGGCTGCATTATGAAATGCTGTACTGGGCTTTGAAATGGAGAGAAAACACATCAAAAAGATGATGCAACATGCTTCCATATTATGGTTAGTGTGAAATAGCTGGCCTGGATAGTTAATGTAATCCACCTATGATACGATGGCATTTCATCCGCAGCTAATGAATATGTTTTTAATTTGTTTGTTCAGGATGACTGACTGGAATCCTTCCTGTGAGATAATGGGAGCATCTTAAACCAATGTTCTGGGCCTGTACTGCTGCATAACCTGCCTTAAACTATTTCATTTCAAGCTGGAGTCGTCTCAAAAATGTTACCTAGACAAGAATACAATTTTTGGGGAAAGAAACGGAATAATTTTCATCGTCTTTGTAATTATTTGTTATGAAATTAAATACAAAGACAAGATAATAAAATATTACACCAAAATATTAGCGTAATTATTGATATTGTAAGGCAAAATTTTCCATATCCTAACTAACTCTGATATATTTTTAAAGTTATGTAATATTATGCAATAATATAATATATAACATATGTGTGCATATAAAACCATGGTCAGGTGAAAATGTTGGTGAAATGGTGAATGCATGGTTAGAGATGCCAACCCATAACCCAAAGGTCACAGGTTCAAATCCCTGCAACGTGTCCTTTCAAAGTGTCCCAAAGCAAATCATTGAATCTTTACCTTCCCCAAAGTTATTAGAATATAAATGTCCAAGTCAGTTTTTTGTGTTTTAACCTGTTTAGTGTAGCAGACAGGTGGGTTTATGTGTCGGACCACTCAGTTCTGTCAGGAAAGCAGCACTAGGGCTCGGGTCAGAGCTGCAGTGTTAAAAGGGTAAGGGTGTATGAGGGGCATAGGTACCGCAATGCAGGCCTCCAGTCTGTCTAAATAAGGCGCTGAGTGTGTGTGTGTGTGTGTGTGTGTGTGTGTGTGTGTGTGTGTGTGTGTGTGTGTGTGTGTGTGTGTGTGTGTGTGTGTGTGTGTGTGTGTGTGTGTGTGCTTGGCCTCCAACACAGTGGAGCTGAGACACCCTATCCCTACGGAGACGACTAGAGTTAGGACAGGATCTCGCTGCACCACTCACTGGAGCTACTCACACACACACACACACACACATAAAAAACACCATACGAAGCTATCGATTGGTGCCTTATCCTCAATTCACCAACACTTCCACCAACATTTTCTGTTGCCTGTGTGACTGGGATGGTATAGTGGGTTTTACTTGAAGTTGCTGGGGTGCTGGCTGAGGGCCAGGGCCAGGGTGTCCACAGCATGACGGTGGTGTTTCTGGGCACTCAGCAGCAGGGTCAGCAGGTGAAGGGAGTGCAAGTCGTCCCCACGGAGAGATAAAGCTGCCTGCAGGGGCTCTATGGCTGCTGATACCTGCCAGACACACATCAGGTATAACTTACAATCTGCAACGTTTTCCAATAATTAATATCTGTTGTTTATTAACAAAACATATAATATCTTTCCCATTTGTTTGCTTATACCTGGCGTACAAGTGCCAGCTGCAGTGCCAGATACATAGCAATCTGTGCATCCTGAGGGTCTAATGAATGAGCCCTGCGGAGGAAAGAGAGACAGCCCTCATGGTTCATATTGTGTTAGCAAAGGTTTGTATGCTAGGAGAACAAACTCCAAAGACCTGGGTCTTAGTGGGATAAAATAACGACAAAGAGCCTGCAGCCACACTAGCGTCTCTTTGAGGCTGCACTTAGTCACAGTCTTGCTTTGAGCTAAATGCTAACATCTGCATACTAACATGCTTATGCCATGCTGACATGTTCACAACAACAATGCTAACATGCCATGTTAACCATCTTAGTTTAGTGTGTTAGCATGGTAACAATTGGCACTAAACACAAAGAACAGTTGAGGTTGATGGGAATGTCATTAGTTTTGCAGGTGCTTGGTCATAAACCAAAGCATTGCACAACAATATGTATGATATCAGCAAAAGTGAAACAACTAATAAACAGGGAGACATGTGTGATGGAGAATGGAAGAAACAGAACCTACTTGCTCAAAGCTTGTAGTGCTTTTTTGTTGAATTCATTACGATCAGCTTTCAGACTGGCTGCAGAGAGAGGACATAAGCAAAAGTTTACCTTTTCAGCTTTGCTATATTTTAGCAGTAAAATTATATGTTATATAAAATGGAAGCAAAGTGGCTTCAACTAGTCCTCACACCTAAACAAACAAAAGGGCGTTTGTCACGCCCTTCCAAATTGAGCCTTAACCATACAAAGGAATAGTTCAACATTTTGGGAATTACACTTACTCGCTTTCTTGCCAAGAGATAGATGGGAAGATTGATACCACTCTCTCGTATCACTCTCTGTTAAATATGACGCTATTTTTTGGGGTTTTTTTTACCTTCATCGACCTCTCGGCAGGAAAACAAATAAGCGTATTTCAGAACATGTCGAACTATTCCCTTAAGGTCTGGTTAACTTATGTCGTTTTAAGCATTTGAACAAATGAACGATGCTGTTGTTTTCCTGGAGAGGATATTCACAGCATATTTGTCTATTTGTTGGTTTGTGTGTCCTTCCTTACCATCAGAGGCCTGTAAACTGCAGCAGAGTCCCAGAGCCAGGTAGGCCCTGGGTAGAAATTCTCCGGCTTCTTCCCCCATAGACACCACACTCTGCGACAGAGCCTCAGCCTCCTCGAACTGGACACACACACACACACACACACACACACACACACACACATAAACATACGCACAATTAGCCTCTGAAGGATGTTAGTTAGTATAACATGAAACAAATAAATGTGAGGTATTGTGCTGGAAGCAGGACTTGCAACATCCTCCCTCGTACAAACTTTGTAGCACGTTAATGTGGCTGAGGTGCAGCAGAGAATGGAGTATTGATGGCTGAGCCTGGTGAGAGTTTAGTGTGAGGACAGTGTGAGTAGATTCAGTTGAAGGACAACGCAGAGTTTGCTGAAGGACACACACACACACACACACACGCTCGCCCACACACGCAGCAGTAGACTGCAGGCGGTGTGTGGCTAAGCCGAGCCGAGGTGCTCTGAGCCGAGGAAATAAGTGTGTCACTATGTGTGAGGTATGGCTGGTGGCGGGCGGGCAGGTGGGTAGGTGGGCGTAGGGGGGTAATGCCTTTGACAGCACGCCAGCGCAACAGCAAGCCAACTGCTCTGACATCCTCCCCCTCCTCCTCCTCTTCCTCCCTTCATCCTCCTCCTCTGCTCTCTCTCTCTCTCTTTCTCTGTGTCTCTTTCTCTGAATCCAGTCCTTGCGAGTTCAAAGCCTGCACACAATAGCCAGTCATTTAAACACACAGCCCGTCCATGCACATCTTAGGAGGATTACGTTTTTTTCCCTCTCCCCTTGAATGGTGTGAAAGAAGAACATGTCGCTGTTGTCGGGTGAAAACCTCGCATCTGCAAAACTGCTCTTCAGGAATTTATAAAAGCAGCTTTGCTTTCAGATCGCCAATCGTGCAGTCTGTAGTGATGTCATGGGTTTGGAGAGGGTTCATGGGCCTTAAGATCCTTTACTGTTCCACATACATGTATAGGGGCACGATGAAAACCTGAAAAAATATGAAGAAATTTTTGTGGGCTAATGGGCCGACGCAATGAGCAAAAAAACACAAATGTTGCTGGCTAGATAATAGTTCAGACTGTCCAGTGGAGCTGATGGTGGATAATGGTGGCCCATTTATGTAATGCCCCACTGCACTATGGCCATAGTGTCCCATTGTGATTAAGGCTGTAAGCTCCTTAGTGTCTCTGGCCTGCCATGATCTCCAGCCACTGACAGATGTGCTCTCTCCATTCGCCCCGTTAGTTCCTCTTTTCTAATCTCTGACCCCTTTCTCTCTCTCTCTCTGTCTAACTCAGCCTCTCTCTCTCCCTCCACCCTAAATACCACTGTTGATGTGACTTTCTCCCTCCTGCCCAGATGATGAACAGCAGGACTATCCAAGCTGGTTCGAGCTTCATGTTGATGCGCTTCAGCCTGAGTGACCCCAGTGTTAATCCCAAAACATTAGCGACACAGTGTGGCTGTGTTATGACTTTCTATGTACACACACTAAATATTCTATAAAGCTGCCGTCCAGAATTCTATGAAGCAGGTTCACCTTTATCGCTTATCATCTCATGAGTGCATGGATTACAAAACTGATTGTACATTACTGTGTTCACATGCAGATTTGTGATATCTCATTAGTTACAGATGGAGAATGGATCCTTTCTACGATGTCTGTAATCCTGTGGAATTGTAACCTTTGCATTTATTGCAGTCTGGCTTTGTGGTAAGTCCATATTCTGTTGACACTGACTGGATGGGTACGTCAGCAACCTTTTTGCTTGTGACCTCTTAATACAAAGCAATGGCTACTTTTGACTCCTTAGCACAGGCTGCATGTGTGAATGATTTTCCCCTCATAGACTTTCATTTGAATCGGCCCAAAGAGGTAAAACTATACAGTATTTAACAAGAGTCTACAGCCACGCTAGCAGCTCCATGAGGTGGTACTTAGGCACAGCGGTGCTTTGAACTAAATGCTAGCGTCAACATGCTAACATGCTCCCAATGACAATGCTAACATGCTGATGTTTAGCAGGTGTAATGTTTACCATGTTCAGCACATCTAGTTTAGCATGTTCGCATGCTAACATTTGTGAATTAGCTCTAAACACAAAGTGCAGCTGAGGCTGATGGGAATTTTGACCTGATGATGGTGCTAGGTGAAAAGTCAGAGGATCACCAGAGTTCTTACAATTCACCTGAGGGGGACAGCTGCTACAGGTGCTAGCATGGCCAAAAATGAGCAAATATTAGATAAAAGTTGGACAAATGAACTTACATTTTTTTGTCATAGAATTGAGTTTTTTTTTCTCATTTTGTACCACAGTAATCATCTCATGATCCCTTGAGGGGATCGTGATCCCCAGGTGTGGAACCACTGTTTAAAGGGTTTCTGAGTGTCACTTAAGTTGTGAGCCGTTTAAGCAAAGAGGGGTTTTTTGTTTCTTAGATTGTTTCATTTGAAGGATTTTCAGAGGGATGAAGAGGTGAAAGTGTCCAAGATTTCACAAGAAAAAAGCAAAACATTAAAGAAAAGTCAGAAAAAATGAAGCTAATTTTGTGTTGCAGCAGTTTTGTCATTTTGATCGTCTCATGACCCCTCAGATTTATCCAGGGACCCCTTTATGTGGATGTAAACATCTGCTACTCTGTGTCTACTGTATCTACTCTCTGAATAGACGAGTCACCACATGGAAAACAGCTCCACCTACAGAGACTCATCCATAGAACAATTCAAAGGTAACACAGCAACAAGTATCTCTGGGAAATGTAGAGAAAAAAACATCACAGCAAGAGCACTAATAGCATAAAAATTATTCTTAATGTCTGTACATGGCTCAGGATCACAGGCCTGACCCTCAGCTGTATGTGTGTGTATTTGAGTCCAGGTGTGTGTGTGTAATGTGTATTGCTCTGTATACAAGTGTATGTGAATGTTTTGTGTGTATTCACCCAGTGCAGTTGACCAATGCAGACTTTAGCAGCCAATAGGGGCAATGAAGGGTCCTCTGGTCTCATCCTTGCACACTCTTTAAATACAGAGACAGCGCCAACCCCCTGGAACACACACACACACACACACACACACACACACACACACACATATACACGTGTCACTGACAAATTGTGATTCATGTGCACACAGCAGACAGTTATCATGCAGCCACAGATGACATGGATCGCTTTCAAGCGAGTGTATCAAACACACATCAATCGTCCTTACACAGCCCTAATAGACCCATTTAGGCACACAGTCACTTAATACATGTAGGACAATCATTAATGGACCACGTGCATGCGCACATGCACTCACACACATGCACACACACATACACACACCCGGCTGGCCCTAAATAGAAGCGGATCTGACGACACTGAGGCGGCCCCTTCTCCTTCTAGGGAGCAGCCTATTTCTAGAGCTCTCCATTGATCTGCAGTGTCACTTTATCCTGCAACGCAGATCAATTTTTCACGTCACACACATGGGCGCGCACACACACACACACAGACAGAAGGAGAGAGAGAGGCTTGTAAGCTATTCCATCTCCCTCTGAGGACTCCCATATAAGATAAGATAAGATAAGATAAGATAAGCCTTTATTGTCCCACAGCGGGGACATTTTCAAATGAAGAATATGAAGAATGTCCTATTTTTTTTAACATTACAACAATATTTAACTTTATTTAGCAGCAAATGGATTCAATAGTATTGTATTTCCCAATGATTTCAACTTTTTGGTTTTTTTTGGAGTAGCAGATGGGGGTGGGGGTTGCCAGGAAGGACAATACATACTAGATGGTTTAGACTAATAAGGCAGTTGAATGCCCTTTTAGTGCACTTGTTTTGAAAGTAATTTGCTTGGCATTTTTGAATTGCCCAGATCAAGTAGAATTCCACCCACCTGCTTCTCCAAGCAGACTGGACACTTATCTGTGAAAGCTATTTGTTGCACGTCTGGACACGAGGGTGAGTCAGGAGCGACGCAGTGCACAGGACAGAGGTATGGCAGAAGATGGATGTCTCCTTTAGGCGTGGCATGGTGTGTGTGTGTGTGTGTGTGTGTGTGTGTGTGTGTGTGTGTGTGTGTGTGTGTGTGTGTGTGTGTGTGTGTGTGAGGGTCTGTTGCTGGTATATAAGGAGAAATGAGCTCACCCTTCCAGCCGCCATGAGTGACAGGCCCAGCTGGTGCCAGAGGTGGAACTCGTTGAATGAAAACTTCATGGCTCGCTCCAGACACTGTGAGGAGAAATGCAGACACACAGATATGTTTGAGTGATACAATTTATACAAGTGGAATGTGTAGGTACATGTTCAGGTCAGGTGAATCCAGGTTGAGCTAAACAAGAAAGAGATGTGAAATGCATGAAAAATGTGTGCTCAAACTGACCTAACACTAACCATTAGGAGACCAGTTTTTAAGTCAGGAAAGCCAGGGTTAGGAACATTACATTTATTCACTCATTTTTTCTCATTTACATAGGCACTAAAGTGAATGGCCACTCTTCTTGACATAATTTTTCTAGCCTGAAATGACTGTCAGTCACCACTCACCACCCACTCAGCACTGTTTCAGTACATAATGATGTGATTGATGCGTGTGTGGACGAGCAGGGGGTGGCGTGGAGCGCCACTCAGTCGCATGTTGTCAGTCATGCAGAAGGGAGCTAAACCAGGAAAAAAGGTCTCCCTGATACTCTGATTAAATAATGTGCACTCATTAGAAAGGCTGCTGACCATTTAACATGCAGACAAAGATGTCCTGCTGCGAGGAGCTCAACATATCAACCAGTGTGGGATCTGATTCACTGACAGTGACAGTGTGGACTATGCAGCTAATTGTACTACAGAATAGACTGTGGGTATTCCTTAAATGATACAATGAATGAACTAAACTGAGTATCAATTAAAAATAAAAAAATTCTTCTAAAGTCTGGTATTATGAAACTGCAACTGTCACTGCTGCTGCTGCTGCTGCTACATACGTAATGGTGCTGACCCTTGTTAACCCTGCAAAATCAGGCCCCCACACATACCAAATCCCAATTTAACCCCTGGTTAGGGGGTTAATCTGCAGAGCTGGAACTAGGGTTTAGACATATTGGGATGCAGGAAACAGAAAACTGCCAACAGCCAGTGGTGGAAAGCAACTAAGCACACAGAATACTGTATACTTTTACTCCACTACATTTCAGAGGGGGAATTTGTACTGTTTTCTCCACATTCTCCACTATACTACTTACTTTGCAGATTCAAATTTTAAAATATAACGCATTTATATTATATAAGATCAACTAACCAAAAGTACACAAAGTAGTTAATAAGACTAAGAGTCTGCAGCTAGCGGCTCTGTCAAGCTGTAACTTGTCACAGTGCTGCTTTGACCTAAATGCTAACATGCTGATGTTTCCCATGTTAACCATGTGAGTTTGCATGTTAGCAGGACAACATTAGCTAGATAGCACTAAACACAAAGTGCAGCTGAGGCTGATGGGAATGTCTTTTTGCAGATATTGTTTCATGAACCAAAGCATTCAATAAACAGAAATTTAAGTTAACATAACATACATGTTTTGATGGTGGGGGAAACTGGAGCAGCCGGAGGAAACCCACGCAAACACGGGGAGAACATGGACACTCCACACAGAAAGACCCTGCCCCAGCCGGGAATTCAAACCCAGCACCCAGGACCCAGGGGATCAACAAGTTATTACATTCACTCGGTGGGAAACATGAATGTCTGTACCAAATTTCATGGCACTCAAATTTCACAAACATTTCAACCTCAGGGTGACGCTAGATGAAAAGGCAAGGGATCACCAAAGTCATTAGGGAGTCATTTACTGGGGACCATGAATATCTTTACCAAATTTCACGACAATCCATTTAACTGGACCAAAGTGGTGGACCGACTGACGACACTACCATCCCTGGAGCCCTGCTGCCAGCGTAGCTAAAAGTGTCTCTACCTTGACCAGCTACTTATACATTAATGCACCTGTAATATTAATCCAATAATTTAACCTATATAATAATACATAACTCTGAAAGTAGAAGAACAATGTACTTTTATTAAATACATTTTTGAATGCAGGACTTTTACTCATAATGGAATATTTTCACTCTGTGGCATTACTGCTTTCACTTAACTACAGGACTTGAATTCTTCTTCCATCATTGCCATTAGCTAATTTAATTCTGCAAAAATGTCAAATCATTGATTTTTTTTTCCATACAAGCCTCCAGCATTTTTCTTGAATTATATTCTCACAAGGATGTGAGATGTATGCATCTGCATAATCCAACCTTATAATAATACAAACTTGTGTATCCTCCAACTGAAATTTGATATTAGAATCAAATCAAGAAGAAGCTGCTGCAGACACGGCATTGATTGATTAATGCTTCAGTAAGTCTGTAATCAATCAATGTGAATCTTATTCATCACATCAGAGATGGATGGCACTGACTGGATGACATCTAATTTTTAATAAATGGCCCATACTGGCCTCATATTTCAGCAAGCTGATCCACTGTTCTAGGTGGAATTACCTTAGTGTGTATGAGTGTGTGTGTGGTCCTCATAAGATGACTGATGCTATCCATGAATCAGTCAGACAGGTGGACAAACCTAATTTGAGATGACCCCTGTAACCTCTGCCTCCCCAACTTCCCACACCTGGGTAGAGGTGACATTAGGAGGGTAACGGAGCTTGTAAAAAAAAGTGAGAAAATGGAGGAGGAATTTGGAGCAAGATATGAAAGAAAAAAGGGAGGAAGAAGTAGAAAAAGACAAACAGTGAGGGGGATGCTGGGAGGTGAGGAAAGACTGAGAGAGAAAAAGACACATAATCCCCTTGCTCAAAGTGATAAGGACATTCATTAAAAAGTTTGGGAAAGGCAAAGCTCTCTCTAACACATCTCATCTCTCACTCTTTTGCTCTCCTCCCCTCAGACCTCCAGCATAGAGTGTGTGTCTCTGTTTATGTGTGTGTGTCACCGCACCTCAGAAAGCATGTCGTACTGTCCCCTCCTGGCCATGCCGATGGTGAGCAGGTCGTAGACAGAGGTGGCATCCTGCAGACTGGCCTGGCGAGCTTCAGTCTGGTCTGGCAGACGACTGATCACCGCCTCGCCACTAGCCTGGACAAACAGAGGTGCTGAGTGAGGAAGAGGGTGAGGAAGGAGGTAGAGGAGGGAAACTAAGGAAGGGAAAGAAGGAGGTGAGACGGATGGTCTTTGCAGAAAGGTCATCTGTTGTATGTGTTTTGAAAGCAAAAAGGGTGCAGAATGTGGAGTGTAAGGGGAAAACTAGAGAAGGCAGTGTGTGTGTGTGTGTGTGTCTCACCATGGACTCTGTGATGAGCAGCAGCAACACAGCCTCCTCCACCACGTCCTGAGGACAGAAGCAACTGCCAGGACACAGGAAACAGGAAATAGTACCAAGAACAGGAAGTCTATCCCTCACACACACACAGACACACACACACACACACAGCTTGTCCAGAGGTAGATTGCCAGATTGCTGGGAGTGTCCAGTTTCTGTCTCAATTGTGGTGCTGTAACACAACACGGACCACCCTGGGTGTATCACTACACAGCACTATCTCAGATGTCACACACACACACACACACACACACACACACACACACACACACACACACACACACACTGGCTCCTTCATTTCTTCTGTCTCTACCTCTCCCATTCCTCTCATTCATCACTTTCTTTGCTTGTCCTATTAAAGGGCACACTGAGCAGACACCATCGTGACTTTTTGAAAAGAGCTAACTGATGACAAAAGCCATGAACAATACTGAAGTGCAGCTATTCCTCAGGGTGAAGTCTCCTGTTCCCCCCCTCCTTCTAATCTCAGACATGGATTTAGATCTTCTCTTATGATAGTGTGGGCAGGATTAGTCATGTGGCGGTGACTAAGTATGGCTTGCAGGGCCTGAGCAACGAACGCAGGATCCCTGCAAAGAGGGAAATGCAGAAACGAGGCAACAAAACGTTGATACAGTTTAGTGTGCTGATGCAGATAACCAGTTTGTCATGTCAGGACTGTGCAATGCTTTTTCCTCCCTTATGAATATTGTGTCACTTTATGTTACAGTATGTCACTTTAGTTATGTTATGCTATGCTATGTTATACTGTCATGTTATGTCATGTTGTTCAATGTTATGCTATAAATGCCATGTCACATGTTATCTTGTTATGTTATGTTATATCATCTTATGTTATGTTTATCAAGTCACGTTATGTCATGATATGTCTTGTTGCGTTTTCATGTTATGTTATGCTACGTTATGCTGTTAAGTTGTGCTACTATGCTGTTATATCATGTCATGTTACGTCATGTCATATTATGTCGTTATGTCTTGTTATGTTGTCATGTTATGTTGTTATGTTATGTCATGTAATGCTATCTTATG